>JALXJV020000002.1:41198528-41237795 GCA_024633595.2 Lepomis macrochirus
CCTGAACCTGTGGCAGTGCAGGTGTAGCTGCAGCTGTCAGACCAGTGGAGTTTTGTCAGCTTGAGGCTGAGGTCTCCAGTTTCCAGAGCGTCAGTCTTCATGGATGTTCGACGCTGTAAAGCTGGTTTTGGTCTTTAAGTTCATCACCTTCCTGCTGACGCTGGTGGGCGGTTGGAGGATCGAGATCGTGGCGGCTCCACACCACTGAGGGGTCGTCCATGTCAAAGTTTGAAACTCACCACGGCAACAACGCAAACTTCGTCCCTGTCATACAGCTCCACAGCTGAGGCATGCTGGTAAACTGTGAGGTCACAAAGAAAGAGAGGTTCAATCACAACCACACTGACCTCTGACCTGTATCTACAGCAGCTGTACCTTTAACTGTATCTACAACAGCACCTTTAACCTTCAGCTGTATGTTTCCCACTCTCCGTTGTCCTCCTAACCACCTGGCGGTGCAGGTGTAGCTGCAGCTGTCAGAGAGCTGGAGTTTTGTCAGCTTGAGGCTGAGGTCTCCAGTTTCCAGAGCGTCAGTCATCATGGATGTTCGGCCGCTGTAAAGCTTCGTTCTGGTATGTAAGTTCATCACCTTCCTGCTGGCGCTGGTGGGCGGTTGGAGGATTGAGATCGTAGCGGCTCCACACCACTGAGGGGTGCGTCTATGTCAAGCGTTTGAAACTCACAGGGCAGCAGGACAAACTCCTCCCCTCATACAGCTCCACAGCTGAGGCATGCTGGGAAACTGTGAGGTCACACAGACAGAGAGGTTCAATCACAGCAGCCTTATTTCATGTCTTATTCCTCCTGGATCCTCAGGTGACCCAGAAACCAACCTGGTCCTGTCTGTGATTGGACGCTGCAGCTGATCAGCTGCTGTGAAACCACATCAGCACAGTTTAAAACCAACAGCAGCTGACAAAGAACAGAAGCACCTCAGCTGTCATGTTGCTCTCACTGTTTAGATGGACTCTGTTTTCTGACTCAACATGGTGTTAAAATGAGCGTGTTAACTGTCTGAACTCCTCTTTCCTCACATCTCTTCCTTCCATCTCTCCATCACGTCTTCAGAGGGAGCCACTAATACTCAGGGAAAAGACAGGACTGATGGACATGTGGAGACACTTCATACAGATGAGACAGACGATCCACATGTGATGCTGCTGTCAGCAGAGGATCAGTGTTACTGTTGGTGATATAACCTGTAAGACTGTGAGCAACCTACAGGGATATAATCCTGAAGACCTGAGGACAGTCTGACTGGACCGTCTTCTACATTCATGAGGATTTAAAGAAACATTACAACAGCTGCCTTTAACATGTTGCTCATGTTATTTATTTTGTATTTATCCTCACAGCACCTGATGCATCTCTTGTTGTTTCCAGAAGAAGGACCAGAACAGGCTCTGCACAGCAAAACCGCAAGTGGAAATTCAACCTGCACAGAGTTCAAATGAACACTATCCCAGTGTTTCTATAAATCTCAGCAGCTCGCTGTTAAAGTTTCACTTTGGACAGAGTTAATATTTGAACTCTTTTATAGTGTCACATTTCTGACACTCACAGTGTTGTTTTGTGACACATGAAAGTGTGTTTGTGACACTAAACTGTGTTTTTATTCCCTTTGACTTACAATCGCTGACTTCTAACAGAAAGTTTTCACTGAATCTAAAAATGTGTAAAAAAAGGCTCCAGAACAGCAGAAACACCAGCACGCAGTAAATCTCTGAACTTTAGGTCAGCACATTTACAGGAAACTGTCAACAAGTATTAATAATCATTAAAACAACGTTAGAATGAACATCTTTTATTCAGGAAAACAAACTTCCTGGCACCAGTCACAGTTTTTAATCTGGTATCTTATTTCCTCCACCTGCAGCTCTCAGTGTGCAGCTCTGTGAGCGTTTCCCCAGCAGTCATTTTTTTTTTAATTTATTTATTTATTTGACAGGGACAATGCAAACAAACAGTGTCAAAACAAAGCTTGTCACTGAAGTGCTGCATATAAAGTTTATAGCTAATGCTAGTTTTCAACTCCTGTCCCTGGTTGGGCTTTAAAACAATAAAATTTACATAACAATAACATTTACATAACAATAACAATAAAATTTACATAGTCAGCCTTGTGGCTGCAGTATTACAGCAGCTCAGTCACTGTGAGCTGGTCCCAAACACTCAACAATCTTTTTATGGTCACATAATTGTTTAATCAGCTAATTTATATCCTAGAGTTGTTTTAATATCTGCAGTTACAGATCACCTCCTGTAGTATCAACAACAACACAACAGCAGCAGCAGCCGCATCCACAGCAACCCCTCAACAGCAACTGTTCCCTGTAAATTATGTCAGCCCAGTGTTTTAAAGCTAGAGTTGGGTATTCCCAGTTTCTTTTTGTGTCACAGCATTTGCTGATGTATCGATACAGAAGCATCTGTATGCGTGTCACGATATACAGATGCAGGTGACCACGAGCGTTTGTTGTTCTGCTTTTTGGGCTGAGAGTTGGAACCTCACAGTCTGGAGTAAACTAGGTGTCGGGGAGCTGCAGCTTTAACTCCCATCCACCTCTCTGTAGCTCATTCTTTATAAAACATCTTATAATACAAATTTAATTTTAGTAGGAGGAGATTTTATTCTGGCACCTGATGATTGGTTTGACAGAATCCCATCTAAATTTACAAATCACCATTACAATCCAGTGCTATCAAATTTTTGTAAAACCCTCTCACTTGTTGATATCTGGAGACACAAGGATCCGGATGTTATTCAATTTTCATTGATAAAGCCCAATGGATGTTATAAGTCTAGAATCGATCTGTGGCTTTTAACTACTGAATTCACAGAATATGTATCAGAAGTTTCTATAACAAGTGCTCCTTTAACTGATCATTGTTTATAACACCTCTATTTAAAACCAGAAACGAGACCTAAGAACAGGAATGTTCATTGGAAATTTAATACTGATTTAATGAGGTCTGAATAATACTGTAATAGAATTAGGGACTTAATGTTGGAGATCAAATTTGATTCAACAATAGATAGTTACAGCAATAGGTGAGAATTTCTTTTAATTTAAAGCTAGACAACTCTCGATTAAATTTTGGGGGGAAAAAAGTAAAGAAATTAGGGAAAAAGAATTTAAATGATTACAACAAATTGATGAAAGCTGTAAGGAGACACCAATGTCAGAGGCAGTCAGAGCTACATTCATAAACCTTCAATCTAAACTGGATGAGCCCCTCTTATTCCAGAGAGGATGCTACTGCCCTCCTTGAGACTATAAAAACCCACATTCATACAATCAGAACAGAATTTTTAGAGTCGATTGTGAATCCGAGAATTGAAATGTGGGAACTGGACAATGCTCTCAAACAAATTTCATTAGGAAAAGCTCCAGGGCAAGATGGTTTATCTACAAATATTTATAAATTTTTCTATGAAGATATTAAAGACTTATTATTTTTTGCTATCCGAGAGTGCTTTACTAATAAGATATTAACACCTACTATGAAACAAGGGTTGATAACTCTTATTCCCAAACCTGGAAAGGAAAAAATATATACATAGAAAACTTAAGACCCATAGCGTTACTCAATGTGGATTATAAATTATTTGCCCATATATTTGCTGACAGGTTAAGCGAGGGTATAGCATAAATTATTAATGAACCTCAGTCTGGTTTCCTAAAAGGCGATCTATTCACAACAATATCAGACTGGTGTTAGACTTATCAGATTACAGTGATAGAATTCAGGATGAAGGCTTCATTTTGTTTTAGACTTTTGTAAAGCCTTTGACAGTGTTGAACATCCTTTTATTTTGGATACACTGGAACACTTTGGTTTTGGAGAATGTTTTCGAGAGGCGATCAGCATGTTCCATAGTGATATAAATAGTTCTGTATCATTGCCTTCGGACGCGTGTAAAAGATTTGGCGTTAACAGAGGAATCCATCAAGGTTGCCCAGCCTCTCCATTTCATTTTGGTTGCAGAGATATTAGCCATTATGTTTAAGAACACTGATGAAATACAACAGTTGAATGTTTTGGGAAGCTCATTGATTATTAGTATTAATGCATACAAATTCCAAAAGCCTTTTTTTTCAAAAGCCTCAGGTCTTTAATTTGAATAAATGCTGAATTGATGGCAGTCCATGATCACCCTTTAACATCTATTCATTGTATACCAATTAAGACTGATGTCAAATATCTGGGGATTACCATTTCTAAGGAGAGAAAGTAAATATAGATATTATTCTGAAAAAAGAGCAAAATGATTTTAAATACATGGCTGCAGAGGGACTTGTCTATATTGCTATCTAAAATGGAAGCCATATCAAGACTTATTTACCCAGCTTATTATTGGCTATTGTAGTGTCTAGTACTTATGCATTTGACTGTAACAGTTGCGTAGTGCCTATGCATTTCACTCACAACAGTTCAAATAACACTGTAGCAGCAAGACAGAGGGTCAGTCTATGGGGAAAGTAGTGATTGATGGTTAGGTAGGAAATTAACCCTTTTATGGAATTTGACTTCTTCTCCTTTGTTTTGCAACTTTAAATAGTACTGTACCCTTCTATGGGGTTGGCGTCTTACTTTGCAGACACAAATCTTTTTCTGTTACCCAATAGATGCCTAAACATGTCCTATATAAGCTATGTGTGATGTACAGTGAGGTAGAGTGGTCATCGGGCTGGGTCACTCTCCAAGCTGCTGCAGAGCTTGTTATTGATGCTGACCTCTTTGATTTACTAAACTTTTGTGATCAAGAACAGTGTCAAGCGGATTTCTTATCAACACATCACCGCAGCATTATTGTTGGACACCACACTATCAGTGAAAATGTAATTAAAACAATTAACCAGATTATTTTTAATTTTATTTGGAGAAACAAACATCACTATATTAGAAAAGATGACATTGTTAAGTCTTTGGAAGAGGGTGGGTTGAATGCAATTGACTTTGATCCCATGAGCGGTACTTTAAAGTTGAAATGGTTAAAAAGTTTTATAAACAATTTGGTTTAGTTAAAAATTTATGGACTTCGGAGGTATAGAATTTCTATTGAAATGTGATTTTGAAATTAGTAACCTGCCAATATGATTATCTGTATTCCTCCAGCAAGTCCTCCATTATGATCAATAAACATAACTTTTCCCTCACATAACTCACTAATTTGGAACAATCGATGTATTCTGATTAAGAAAAAGTCTTTCTTTTTTAAAAACTGGATGGAACAGGGAATATGGTCTATTCAACATCTAATGGATCACAGAGGTAACCTACTGGACTATGATCAGTTTAGACATAAATACAGTGTAATATGTACTAGTAGAGAATACTGTGCTGTGATCGGAGCAATTCCAAAAGCTCTTATTCAAATGGTTAGGGGGGCCTTAGTATAGTATAGTAGTACAGAAATAGAAACAACTGAACATTTAATGTTCAGTTGTAATATTTCTAAATTATTTTAGGGAGGACTTCCAAGATTGGCTATTACATAGTAATCTGACCATACCAGCCGTGAGTTATAGTAATGTTAGATTGGGTCTTATAATGGAGAAAAAAAGAAAACTGGAATTTTTTATACAACCTTTTTTTACTCAAATGTAAATTCTTGTTAAAATTCTAAGCACCCACATTTCACTGTTTTCCTGAAAGAGCTATCTACTTAGATTCAATGAAGATAGTTAATTCCAAGAAGGCTTTTATACTTTATACACGTTTGTCAGATTTGTCACTTAATTGAACCCCAACCAGAGGTTAAAATGGATACTTATTTTTTTAAATTCCTTTTCAGTAATGTTTTGATAATTTGTTTGTTCCTTACCTATTTTCTAGCTGTTTGTGAAGTCTATACAGTAAGTGCGCTTGTAACTTGTACCTTATTTTTTTATATATTTAGTCCTGGAATATGTTTTTGTGGTAAGGAGCTAGAATTATTGTTTTTGTATTATGCAAAATAAATAAATGAGGGGGGGGGGGGGGTCCAACCGATTCATCCTGTCAAGAACATTTCCGGGATTTTTAACCATTCTTGCCAAAATACAAACTTGTGTATTGGGACATTCTGTGGTTTTTGAAGTGAGGCAGTGTTGTTAACAGGTGAGCTGCAGCTGGTCACACTCTGGTGGGCAAAATATGCAATGTGCCCTGAGCAAGACACTTAACCCTTCCAGAGGGACATATAAAGCAATTGTAAGTCACTTTGGATAAAAGCATCAGGTAAATGAGTAAAATGCTAATATCCTCAGTTAGCTCATACCGATAAATCGGTCGGGCTTTAGTTCAAAGTCACTTAAAACCCCTTTCTTCCCCATTCTGATGCTCGGTTTGAACTTCAAGTTGTCTTGAATGCATTGTGAATGGCTAATCAGCTATTTGAGTTAACAAGCAATTAAACACGTGTACCTAATAAAGTGGCTAGTGAGTGTATCAGATTTGTTTTTAGCTTATGAACCATTAGAAACCTCAAGTCCTCTGGTAGAGGCCTGCTAATTATCTATTAAATACGTATCCTAAAGCTGATGATACACAGGGCAACTTTTTGAGCAATGTTGCTGGGCAATCTTGTTGGTGGCAACTATGTTTTGAACGGAGGGTGGCAGAGTGGTGGGAGAAGGGGATGACCAGACTAAATACCAGGCTTTCAGTTGAATTGTATTTTTTATTTATCTATAGTGTGTATATACATTATTGTCGTTTTACTGATACATTGGTTTATTTTATTCTCTTGTTCTCATATTTGTATTGCTCCTTATTTTAGTGTTGTTGTTTTATCTTTATTTTATTTTTCTTTCAGTACCTTACTCTGCTTCTAGTGTTTCCTCATTACAAATTTGAGTTTTATGCAAAAGGATGGAGAGACAGACAGTGACTCTTCATAATATTGTTTTTATTGTATTTGCCTTTAAATCTATCTCACTGTGTTTGTTTGTGTGTGTGTGTGCGTGTGTGTGTAAGGGAGTGGCATTATTGTCATTGTGCTTGCTTTTTTAATGTGAAGCACTTTTTGTTACTTGGATCTTGTTCAGGTTCAGACTTTGTTAAAGCAGCTCTCTGGAATGAGTCCAGATCACCACAGATCTCTTCTGAGGAAAGAGGAGGAGCTTCAGCTTCCTCATGTTTGTCAGAGCTGTTGGTCCAGTTTCTGTCTCAGACTGACAGACAGAAAGCTGAACCTTCAGTCCTGTTGATTATCTGCACAAGAACTAAACTTCTTTATCAATCTCTGAATGACTGAAGCCGTCAGGAAACACAAGCTTTTTCTGTTCACTTTCATTCATTTCAAGAAAACATTTTAACGTCAGAGACACAAACAGCTGACAGAGATTTATGTCATTAAACACTGAAGTCAGAAAGAAAGAAACCCAGATTAAAGAGGTGACGTTGGACTGAGGTGATGATCAGATCAGAGGGAGGAAGGTTATCTTACCGTGCACGAGGATCACAAACACCACAAACATCTTCATCTTCCTGTAGAAACTCCAACAAGCACAAAGTCCTCTTTAATCTGCTTCTCACTAAAGGAAGTCTTCAGAAACCCAGTGAGGACATCAGCTCACAGCCAGCTGTCCCTTTGCTCCTCCTGATAATCTGCTGAAAACTTTACTTTCGATTTGAACAGTTGCAAAACATTTACAGAAACAGGTGTGGCAGGTAAGAGAAGGAGGAAGTCAGGTCATGTGAAGAGCAACAGTAACAATATCTGGAAAGTAATGTTATTTTTGTTTCATCTCAGTTAATGTAATTGAGAAATAGTGAAGAGAGAATATGGATCTCATGCAAGAATATTTTCTTTCTCGCAAAACTCTAAACATAACAAAATGATATATATTTTCCTAACCTGTGTTTGTGTAGGAGTGGGTGCTCTGTGCCTGAGAGGATCTCTAAGTGGCCCAAAGGTGTCTCTTTCTGATTGGCTGGATTCACAGGTAGAGCCTGGGAGTGTCTGCTGCTGATTGGTCCATTCACAACACCTGGTCTTTAAAATATCAGGGGAAACGCAGCATAACTGTGGTCCCCTGAACACCCTGCTTTTAATTTTCCTGCCTTTTTAACACTGTTGTTTACAAATTTGTTGCAGCTGATTAACACCTGTGATCTCTACATCAGTAAATCTGTGAACGACCGTGTTGTCTCTTGAAGAAATCTGTTGACAGACATTCATCTGATCTACATGGCTTAACATTGTCGCTCCTCCTGGGGCGAATTCAGCGCTGACAAAAAAGATGTTTTCATCGGAAACCGTGGTGCCTTGAACACCCCAAACAGTTATTTACTCAAACATGCCGCAGCAGATTGGGCAACACCTGTGTCACGCCCGCCAAATAGAAGTAAACATACCTCGAAACCCAGCGCACTGTAAGCCTCTGCTTTTCTGTCATCCTGGATTTCTAAATTCTGCTTTTGTCTGGATATGTTTAAAAACAAACAAAATATAGTCTCTCCAAAATAATTAAATAAAAACATGACAAAAATGTAAATTGCCTTACTTCTGTGTCGAAACGACTGTGTAGCCCCCCCTTCCCTAAGGCGTAGCCTAACGTGCACCTCCTCAAAAAAGTAACTATCAGAATGTGATCCGTTTGTTCGAGAACATTTGAAAAGGCTACACCAGCCGCACATTTACAATTTTACGGAGGGCTAAACTGGAAGTTACACTCTGCCTGCTCGGCCGGCAAAAGGTAACACAGTGGACTCTGTGGTGCTGCTGCTGACCAGTGTTTGGGGGTGTAATTGCAGAATGACGGAGACACCGACACACCTGTATAAGTACATGGCTACGTGCGTAGCCTTCGGCGTAGTTGCATACAAGTTTATGCATCACTGGCAGCAGTGGCTGGAGTTTGTTTCCACCAGCACAGAACCGGTCTGTTTAAAGAAGGACAGGAGGACAGGGACAGACTGAAACCTTTATTATCACAACAAAATGGACATGTTAACGTGTTCAGTGCGTGGAGTATTTGGGCAGCTGGTTTCCCAGGATGACCCGTCTCTCCACTCCCTCCTCTGAGATGCTTCGCCAGTCTGACCACGCCGCCGCTGGAGCCGTCTCTCTCCATCGCCAGAGACAGAGCTGAGAGACAGACAGGAGAGAGACACAGAGTCAGTCAGAGACAGTAGTCCTGCAGCGGACAGCAGCTCCCAGCATGCCTTGCAGCAGTGCGTACCTGCAGCAGTGAGCTCCAGACACTGGTCTTTGCTCAGTCCTGGTTTGTAGTTGGAGTCCATGAAGCCGTAGATGTAGGTGCTGCCGCTGCCGCCCACCGACACCGGCTGCCTCACCAACATCCCACCAATAGGAACGCAGTACACCTGAGACAGACAGGTGAGACAGGGAGACGGACGAGACAGAGAGACAGTCAGGACGCCTCTGAGTGAAAATGTCCACATTGGGCCCAAAGTGTCAGTATTCTGTGTGGCCCCCATTATCTTCCAGCTCTGCCTTATAACCCTCTTGGGCCTGGAGTTCAGCAGAGCTTCACAGGTTCCTCTGGAGTCCTCTTCACTCCTCCATGACGACATCACAGAGCTGATGGATGTCAGAGACCTTGAGCTCCTCCACCTTCAGTTTGAGGACGTCCCACAGGTGCTCAGTAGGGTTCAGGTCTGCAGACACGCTTGAGTCTCATGACAAGTCTGGCAACATGTCGACATGGAGGAGTGGAAGAGGACTGAGGGACGTGTGATTTTGAGGTGTGTTTATAGGGATCGACTGATACGATTATTAGTGACCAATTAGACCGATGACAGATACACATTTGCTGTAAAGAAATTTAATGTTTGTGTTAAAATTTTGAAGAACACAAACAAACTTTTAAAAACAACAATATTAAAATGAATTGTCATGTTTATAAATTAAATGGATCAGAGATGGACTTGTTAACTGTGAGTGATAAATTATCATAAACTTTGTCTTTAAAAGCTGCCTTTTATATTGTGTTTATTTTATATTGGAAGGATTTTATTGATACATTTATTCTTTCTGTTCTTTATCCGTCCTCTTATTGGGTTTTCATTACTAATTCCTTTTATTACTTAAAAATGTTGTTTAAAAAAGATATAAATCAGAACAGTAATCAAATTTAATATTTTAACTGTTTTCAGAGCAGTAAAAGTAAAGTTTACAGCAGCAAAGTCACTTTGTATAATCAAAGTAACAATATAAAATCATTATCTCACTGGAAACAAATGGAGATGATGTTAAATAAACTCTATTCCTGCCATCAAAGCACTGAGTGAAGTTTAGAAAGACAGCAGTCTTCCTCCCTCTGCTGTAGAGGAGCTGGTTTCTCTCAACAAGCAGCTGACTTTACAAGGATTTTAACGGACGTAGCATCTGAGCTAATCAGGCTACAGGCAGAGAGGTTTAGCTTGTTTATAACCAGCCATGAGCGAGCACAAACCCAAACCCAGCTGATCTGGATCAGAGAGATTAAAAATATCGCTCTGTACCACGTTCCTGTTGTATCAGCCTTTCAGCAGGACTGCTGGTTTTGGTTCTGGTCAACTTATGTGAGCTACAGAGATCTGCTCACTGGCTCCACTTTCGATTGGACAGGAGGGAGGGCTGCAGCGTGGCTGGCTCGCTCGTTCTATTGGCTGCTTCTGCACAGTAGTCAGTGCTGATAGGCTCTTACTTGTAAGGTGAGAATTTTTATTAATTATTAATATCGGCCATCTGTTTTTAAAATGACCGATGCAGGTTATTAAAAAATGCTGAATATAAAGTGTGAACGATATACACTACCGGTCAAAAGTTTTAGAACACCTCCATTTTTCCAGTTTTTATTGAAATTTACACAGTTTAATGTCTCAATGTACTCTGAAATTAAAGCATAGAACAAATAAACAATTGGAGATAAAAAATAAATCATGGAATCGTTTTGTTTAACAAAATTTTATCTAAATTTTTGACTCATCAAAGTAGCCACCTTTTGCAGATATAACAGCCGAACACACTCGTGGCATTCTTTCTACAATGGAAATCAAATATTGTTCGGAAAGTTCTTCCCAACACTGTTGCAGAAGTTCCCACAAATGTGTTGCACTTGTAGGTTGCTTTGCTTTTGCCCTTCTGTCCAGTTCATCCCAAACCAGCTCGATGGGGCTTAAGTCTGGAGACTGTGCTGGCCATTCCATGATTTGAAGCCTACCGTCTTGTTCTTTTCTTCTAAGGTAGTTCTGACATAGCCTGGAGGTATGTTTTGGGTCATTATCTTGCTGTAGGATGAACCCCTGACCAACTAGGCGTATACCAGAGGGTATTGCATGGCGCTGCAAAATGCTGTGGTAGCAGTTTTGGTTCAGGGTGCCAGTCACTCTGTGCAAGTCGCCGACTCTGGAACCTGCAAAAAGAGCCCCAGACCATCACGCTCCCTCCTCCATGTTTGACAGTTGGTGTCACACACTGAGGAACCATCCTTTCACCTACTCGACGGCGTACAAAAACCCTGCGTGATGAACCGAAGATTTCAAATTTTGATTCATCGGTCCATAAGACCTTCTTCCAGTCTTCAGTAGTCCACTGGCAGTGCTTCTTGGCCCAGGCAAGCCTCTTTTTCTTATTTTGCCATCTTAGCAATGGCTTTCTTACTGCCACTCGACCTGTCAAACCTGCAGCTCGAAGTCTTCTCTTCACAGTTGAAACTGAGACTTGCTTACTTCGACCAGTGTTAAGCTGTGCTTGAAGCTGTCCTGTGAGCCGCCTATCACGCAAGCTGTTGACTCTCAGAAACTTGTCTTCTGATTCTGTTGTGGCTTTGGGTCTGCCAGACCTCTTCCTGTCAGAGTTTCCTCCAGTTTCCAAGTGCCTTTTGATGGTGTAGGAAACTGTACTCACAGACACCTTGGCTTTCTTTGCAATTTCTCTAAAGGAAAGACCTATACTTTTAAGGGTTATAATGGTCTGTCTGTCTTCCTTTGTTAATTGCCTTTTTCTCGCCATTATGAGAGCAAAATACTACTACTAATACTACTAAGAGGGTGCAGTAACACAGTCTATTCCAACACTGCTTTTATACTGACAGAGGGTTTGTAAGTAATCAACAAAAGTTGGGACACCTGTAGGAATTGTTAGCATCAACTTTCAAGGCCTAATTTACTTCCATTGCTGCAGAACAGCTGTAAGGTGTTAACCCATTACTTGTTCCCTGAAAAGGGCCTTTTTGTATAACTCTGAACTATACATTATTTTTCAGTTTTTGGTAACCTAAACTCTTTTTTTTTAACCTCTGGCAGTTTAACGCTTACCTTTGTACCATTTCAGGTTATTCTCTGGACTTGAACTGCTTAAATTTCAATAAAAACTGGAAAAATGGGGGTGTTCTAAAACTTTTGACCGGTAGTGTAAATATAAACACACAGTGTGTGTATTAGTACATGTAGGCGGGTCCTGCAGTACCTGGCCCCCCTTCCTGCGGTCCCATCCTGCCACCAGGATCCCAGCAGACAGCTCCTCTCTGTAGCGGTAGCAGCTCGCTTTGAACAGATTGGCAGCCGTCTCCACCAACGGGGGCTCGTCCAGCTCGATGCTGGGGGCGGGACCACACGCAGGTTAAAGGTTAACGGCACCTGACTGGCTGCTGAGGCTGTCAATCAAACTGTGCGTGTGTTACCTGTGAAAGCCCAGCTGGTAGGTGACCACGTCAGCGATGGCCTGAGTGTCAGCGGCTGATCCAGACCTGCAACAGAACCACGTCACACATCCAACAGCTGATCTACAAGGTTCCTCTGAAGGCTTAGAACGTTTCTATAAAAAGGTTCTATAAGAAGGATCATTTCTAAGGTTCCTGAGTTCTTCTGTCACCAGACAGACAGAGTTCTGCAGGAACGTTGTTCTCTCTAGAGTTTCCTCTGCAGGGTACCAGCTCGACTCGCTTTGTGACGTTTGGCTTTCCACTGGGGGAAAGTTGTACGTGGCAGGCTGAGGTAAAACACCGCAGGCTGCTGATTGGTCACAGAGAAAATCAGTGTCAAATAAAGATACTGATTTCACATTTTGTTGAGTTCAGTAATTCAGTAGTCTTGAGTTTAAGCTGTATATCTAGAAAAGGGCAGCACGGTGGTCTAGTGGTTCAAACCCTGCTCATCCCGGCCTTTCTGTGTGCTGTTTTGCATTTTCTCTGCGTGGGTTTCCTCTAATTGACTGGACACTGATAAAGATCCAGGGCCCGTATTCATAAAGAATCTAAGAATCCTCTCAGAAAACACTTATACTAAAAAACTACACTTAGCTAAAAAACTTTTACCTAGGAGTCTCAGCTTAAAGGAGAACTCCGGACAATTTTTAAGTTAATCTTGATCGTTATACCTTTGTGAGTTCTGTCTATAGAAAAAAAAAAAAAAAACGAGCCAGATTGGTGCTTCAACACAAAGCTGCTACAGCTGATGCCCAGAGCTCCCACGTAGCTAAAACGGCAGATATGGGGGCATTTACATAAAGAGAGTCTTTGTGCCTCTTAACAGACACAAAATGAAATTAAAATGCCTGTCCAACATGAACAGGGCTCTTACATGTCAACAAGATGCGTTTAGCAACTTAGCCATTGTGTAAATTCACCTAAATAGTGTTTTAGACGGCGAGCTGCATTCTCGTCCCGTGGGAACTCCGTTCGTTATGATGTAGCAGTTGTTTCGCCCATTTGTCTGTAAAATGCAGCATGTTGGAGAATAATCGCTCAGGTTGAACGACACTCATCGTTAAGATGCAGCTTTCGCTCCACAAAACTCCGTCCGACTGCAGCTCAGCTGTCTTTGTAAATGATAAACTGAGCACATCGAAGCTTCCTGTCTGACTTTGGTGCCAGTGATCGGTGACCAATCGATCGGAGCAGCCTTAATTAAAGTGGAACTGAAGCAGGACTTTAATTTGTTCCTATAAATCAGGCCGCGCTTTTAGACCTGAGGTTCCCCAGATCTGCTGTGTTTTAATGGTTCTTTAAGAACTTGATGGTTTGATCCAGTTTGTTATTAAACTTGAATAGTGTCTCTGCTTCATGCAGCGTTGCTATGACAACAGTGTGTAGCATATCTGCACTGTGAATCGGAGGGCGCCAAAGTGAGTTGAGCTGGTACCGTCCAGTGGAAAAGCAGCTCAAGTTCCTGATGCTGAGAACTCGTCAACATGTGAGTTTGTGAACAGGAAGTTCTGAAGGAGGAAGTGACCTGCAGCAGAAGATCCGGTCGTGGATCGGAGTCAGTTTGTCCGTTACTCTGTTGGCGATGTAAGCTCTGAGAGAGAGAGAGAGAGAGACGGGTTAAACGAGTGCTCACAGACAGCTTCATCAGCTCCTCGCTCCTGTGGTGTTCTTACCCGGTGGTCGTGCGAGAGTCGGCGCCGATCACCACTCCTCCATCGTACTCCACCGCCATGATGGTGGTCTGACAGAGGGAGGGAGAGAGGTTACTGGGTGATTTAATGATGCACGTGAGACGATGAAATTTTACCGTACCAGACCTCAGTGTTATGTGGTCAGTACCAAGGCGATTCTTAAAACATGTTGGTAAAGCCTCGTTCACACTGCATGATTTTTAGACCGATTTGTCGCTCGGCGACCGTCAGGCTGTGTTCAGGAGTAAACCAGCGGTCGCCAGTCGTTATGTGTGAACTTCTGAACAATGCGTCAAAACGACTCCTGACACATTTCTGACACATTGCTGACGTCTGCCAGATATCTAGCACGCCAAATATCTGGAGGAGTCGGTCGACTGGACATCCACATCCAGCCAATGAGAGCAGGCAGGTACTTTTTTACCTGCAAAACCCTTTTTCCTCCCCTCCAGCTCTCTGTAGCTCAGACGATCCCTGCCAGCTGCTGTGCTGATCCGTCCCTTCACCCAGAGTCTTTCTCTTTATAATAACAAACAGCTGTTTTGTCAGTAGGCTCGCGTCATTTCCTGTTTTACATTTCACACAAAACCTGGTTTTAAGACCAGCGTCAGGTGACAGAGTCGCTGTCAGCTCGTATAGTGTGTGACCTCCTGTCACTGACCAGTCACGTGGCGCCACAACGACATAAAGACTCCGTCACAAGACAGGAAGTCGTGTAGTCTGCACGAGCCTTAAGTTACTTGTTTTGCTCGCTACCAAAGGCACAGACAAGTCCAGCTGCAGTGACAGCGCCGCCTCGACCAATAGAAAACAGGTGTGTATGAAAACGGCGTGAAATTATTCAGCAGCTGTTTGCTTCAGCAGCTTCGTGTCAGAGCCTGAGTTTCCCTCAGTTCTGTTGGAGAGCTGATTCAGAAGTTTCACAGCTCGATCACCTGAAAATCACCAGAGATGACTATGCAGTTTGCAGCTCTAAGAACTGCACGTCTGTCCAATGCTCCTGTTACTGTAAGAGGCGTCTGAAAAGGTCAGTACGATCCGTTTCAATCGTTAATAACCGTTTAGTTTTCTAAAAATCTCAGACAGCCAGTATAGATAGAGACCATCGAGAATAATGGAAATTCACAGGTATCAACTACTAAGTTTCTGGTATCATTCGTCTCTACTGGTCACATTTCATTTTGTAACATTAATGTGATGAAGTCTCTGATCTGTCACATTTATGACTTACATTTACTCATTTGACGCTTTTATCCAAGATACTACACATTTCAAACTAGGGGTTAAGTGTCTTGCTCAGGGACACAATGGTGGATGGGTCACAGTGGGGGGGGGGATTGAACCTGGGTCTCTCACACCAAAGACAGGAGTATTATCCACTGCTCCATCACCACCCCACCATAATGAAGCCAAACGCGACACTCCTGTTTGATGCAGAAACTCTGACTTTATGAATCAATATAACTAAAAACACACAGTTATTTTAATGCCCATCATCACTCTGGTTTATAAGTTAGGGAGCCAGTTAGAAAACACCTGCAGCTGATCCGGTGAGCTCATTATCGGACACGACATTTATTATTAGACTTAATGAGAATACAGACAGTTTATGTAAACTAATATCCTGTGACTGTTATATAACATATAAAAACAAAGTAACTCAACGGCGTTAATGTCGCGATAAACCAGCTCCTGTTTCAGACTTAAATCTGGGACTCTGTCTAGCCCGGTCCGGCTCGGTCCGGCCCGGTTCCTTCCTCCGGTCCGGACTGTAACCCGCGGTGATGAGAGCAGCCGTTAGCCGCCGCAGAAGTGCTGTCTCATTCAGCCGCTGCTCGCAGGTTAAAAACCCTCCAACGGAGCAGAACCGGACCCGGTTCGGTCCGACTCGGAACCCACAGCCCGCGTACTCACCCCGGTGCTGACTTCCTGGCTGGTCCAGTCCGGGGCCAGGTCGCTGTTGGACGAAACTTTCTGTCCGAAGTACGGCATCATTGTTGCTGCTGCCGCCATCTTGTCTCTTTTAGTATGAACTGGATGCGCTGCGCATGCGCTGTTGTAGAAGAAACCGCCGTTAACGTGAGCGATTAGCGTTTTGCACGAGTTACCGACACATCTGTAATTAAATAGCACGACAGATTTGAGTACATATTTGTCTCTTTCTAATATGAGTCAGACGTGAACACATTAAACTCCTGAAACAGTTTTGTTGCGGCTTGTGAGCGGACACCTCTGCAGCGGGGTCCTGAGCTCCGCAGGAAACAGGAAGAGAAGGTAAACACATCTACTGCTGCTCCGCAAAATGTCTCATTTTTATACTAAATAGGGCGATTTGTTGTCTTTTAATAGTTATATACGTGTGAGAGAAAGGCGTTTATTTAAAAGTGATATTTAAATTTAGTTCCAGTCGGTTTAATGGCAGTTTCTCAGCTCTTTGACCCGAGCGGTGAACCAGACTCCGTTTAAAAAACAGCCATTTTAAGGCCGAATTTACCAGCGGTCTCAAACCTGTGTGTTTCAGATGACGGTCCATAACTTGTACATATTTGACCGTAACGGCAGCTGTCTGTATTATAATGAATGGAACCGCAAGAAGCAGGCTGGGATCTCCAAGGACGAGGTGAGAGGACAGAAGCTTTAATGCAAAATAAAATGACATCAAAGGCCCGTTGAGTCTGGGGGGAGTGAAACTGTGTGTCTCTGCAGGAGTTTAAGCTGATGTATGGGATGCTGTTCTCCATCCGCTCATTCGTGAGCAAGATGTCTCCTGTGGACATGTATCCTTCACAGCCGCAGCCTGTCTGTCTGTCTGTCTGTGGTCCTTAGCAGCCTGTCTGTCTCTTTGTCTGTCTCTTTGTCTGTCTCCTTGTCTGTCTCTGGTCCTTAGCAGCCTGTCTGTCTCTTTGTCTGTCTCCTTGTCTGTCTGTGGTCCTTAGCAGCCTGTCTGTCTCTTTGTCTGCTTCTTGTGTGTCTCTGTTCCTTAGCAGCCTGTCTGTCTCCCTGCCTGTCTGTGGTCCTTAGCAGCCTGTCTGTCTCCTTGTCTGCTCCTTGCCTGTCTCTGGTCCTTAGCAGCCTGTCTTTCTCTTTGTCTGTCTCCTTGTCTGTCTGTGGTCCTTAGCAGCCTGTCTGTCTCTCTGTCTGTCTCCTTGTCTGTCTGTGGTCCTTAGCAGCCTGTCTGTCTCTTTGTCTGCTTCTTGTGTGTCTCTGTTCCTTAGCAGCCTGTCTGTCTCCTTGTCTGCTCCTTGCCTGTCTGTGGTCCTTAGCAGCCTGTCTTTCTCTTTGTCTGTCTGTGGTCCTTAGCAGCCTGTCTGTCTCCCTGCCTGTCTGTGGTCCTTAGCAGCCTGTCTGTCTCTCTGTCTGTCTCCTTGTCTGTCTGTGGTCCTTAGCAGCCTGTCTGTCTCTTTGTCTGCTTCTTGTGTGTCTCTGTTCCTTAGCAGCCTGTCTGTCTCCCTGCCTGTCTGTGGTCCTTAGCAGCCTGTCTGTCTCTTTGTCTGCTTCTTGTGTGTCTCTGTTCCTTAGCAGCCTGTCTGTCTCCCTGCCTGTCTGTGGTCCTTAGCAGCCTGTCTGTCTCCTTGTCTGCTCCTTGCCTGTCTCTGGTCCTTAGCAGCCTGTCTGTCTCCTTGTCTGTCTGTGGTCCTTAGCAGCCTGTCTGTCTCCTTGTCTGCTCCTTGCCTGTCTCTGGTCCTTAGCAGCCTGTCTTTCTCTTTGTCTGTCTCCTTGTCTGTCTGTGGTCCTTAGCAGCCTGTCTGTCTCCTTGTCTGTCTGTGGTCCTTAGCAGCCTGTCTGTCTCCTTGTCTGCTCCTTGCCTGTCTCTGGTCCTTAGCAGCCTGTCTTTCTCTTTGTCTGTCTCCTTGTCTGTCTGTGGTCCTTAGCAGCCTGTCTGTCTCTCTGTCTGTCTCCTTGTCTGTCTGTGGTCCTTAGCAGCCTGTCTGTCTCTTTGTCTGCTTCTTGTGTGTCTCTGTTCCTTAGCAGCCTGTCTGTCTCCTTGTCTGCTCCTTGCCTGTCTCTGGTCCTTAGCAGCCTGTCTGTCTCTCTGTCTGTCTCCCTGCCTGTCTGTGGTCCTTAGCAGCCTGTCTGTCTCTTTGTCTGCTTCTTGTGTGTCTCTGTTCCTTAGCAGCCTGTCTGTCTCCCTGCCTGTCTGTGGTCCTTAGCAGCCTGTCTGTCTCCTTGTCTGCTCCTTGCCTGTCTCTGGTCCTTAGCAGCCTGTCTTTCTCTTTGTCTGTCTCCTTGTCTGTCTGTGGTCCTTAGCAGCCTGTCTGTCTCTCTGTCTGTCTCCTTGTCTGTCTGTGGTCCTTAGCAGCCTGTCTGTCTCTTTGTCTGCTTCTTGTGTGTCTCTGTTCCTTAGCAGCCTGTCTGTCTCCCTTGTCTGCTCCTTGCCTGTCTGTGGTCCTTAGCAGCCTGTCTTTCTCTTTGTCTATCTGTGGTCCTTAGCAGCCTGTCTGTCTGTCTGTTTGAGGTCCTTAGCAGCCTGTCTGTCCTCAGGAAGGAGGGCTTCTTGTCCTTTCAGACCAGCAAGTATCGTCTTCATTACTACGAGACTCCCAGTGGACTGAGGTTCGTCATGAACACAGACCTGTCTGTCCCCAACGCCAGAGAGACGCTGCAGCACATATACAGCAACGTAAGACACACAGAGACACACAGAGACACAGAGAGAGACTAACTTGTGCCTTTGGGTTTGTTACCATTCTGCTGCCTAAACTCTGCCTGAAACCATTCTGGTGGTCGACGAGATTAAAGAGACTTTTTAAAAATATTTTTTTTAAATGTAGGGTAGAGTGGGGTAAGACGCCCCCCCAGTGTAATTCCAAAAAACCCCACAAAATATCACAATTTTTTTTTCTTAACACTTCCTCTGGCTGCGCTAGTCTTAATTAACTAAACATTTCCTCTTTTCATCACAATTTTTTAAGTTATTTGATCAAAGTGATTTTGAGGTAAGTTGATCTAATTTTTTTATTCGCTGAAAATAAGCTGTAGATAAAATATGTTTGTGTTAAATCTTTATATAAATATATATTTACATAAAGGGGAGAAATTATGTAATTGTTTATAGAGAAAAATTTTATAGTTTTTGGTTAAAGTAGTAAAATGCTAGATTAGATGCGTTAGGGTAAGATGCCCCCCCACTGGAGGGCATCTTACCCCACTAGCTGGGAAAAATGCCTTTCTTCTAAAATTTACATTTTATTAAATTCAAATTAATTTGTCAACTCTAGGGATTTATTTTACTTTATATTATGTTAACCTGAGCATGGCCATTGTCAAGATACAAAAAACCCTATAATATTTTATGTGTCAGCAAATAGACATTGAGCTTAGGGGGGGCGTCTTACCCCACTCTACCCTAAAGCTCTTCAAATCAAACAGCAGCAGCCTGTCTTGTTGCAGCTTAACTAAAGACGTCTGTCGTCCTGTAGCCTTTCATTGAGGGACGCTACATTTGTTCACTCTCACACTTTAATATTTTATCAGCATGTATTTACTGTTGGGAAAACGCCAGTTACTTAATGTGAATAAATCAGCTGCTGATCGTCTGGTTTGTCCAACAGACGTTAGTGATTTTATAAGAGTCAGCACAGTGTTAGTGATGCAGGGCTTTTATTCTGAAGGAGCCGAGGGGAAACCTTTTCACAGTAAAACCTAACCTATCCGTCTCTGTGTCTCTCAGCTGTATGTGGAGTACATCGTGAAGAACCCGGTGTGCGTGCTGGGTCAGAGTTTGGACAGCGAGCTGTTCAGCAGCCGGCTGGACGCCTTCATCAGAGCGCTGCCGTACTACAGCCCGCGGGCCGCCTGACGCACGCACGCACCGTTACTGTGGTTACTGTGAACATGTAGTCTGATGTTTTATTGATTATTAAAGTGAAGCATGAAGCCGGTCACTGCCTCCACGTGTCTGATTCAGTCGCCATGGCGACACCTGCTGGTCAGCTGCTGGTGTTCAGACAGTCAGCAGACGTCTCTCTGCTCTGGATCCTGTTCTGTCCTAACTGAGTTTGTTCCTCCTTTGACATCGTGTCTCTGGACAAAAGTCAGCAGCTACACTGTAAAGCTCCTTTTCCACCGCTGGGACCAACTCGACTACTCGACTTGGTTTTGGCCCGTCGTCCTCTGTTTTCCAGCTGTCTCTTTATTTAAGTTCAAAGGTCTGAACCTTCCTCAGAATGTAAAGACAGATAAGCGGTATGAAAACCTTCCAGCTGTGTTTTCCTCTGCCGTTGTTGCTGCAGCGTCTGTGTGACGACGGGAGCAGAGGGCTCTGTGAGCGGGCGGCTGGCCGGCCTCACACGCTCCTCCCGCGGGTCGCCACAGGCTTCCCCCGCCGGCGCTCGCCGAGCTCCTCAACTCCGAAAATATTCATCACACTTTTGTTCCTCCATCACTTCTCGTAAAACTGTTAATATTTTAAATCTACACAGCTGATTTCTCACCTCAAAACTTCTCAGAAGTGGATTTAGTGATGAAATAACGTGCGAAAATGGTAAAATATAAAACTCCCTGTTGCTGCTTCTGTCTGGTGCAATGATGATGCAGTGAATAGCAAATATTGTCTTAACAATCAGCAGTCTGTCGTGTTTTCACGTTACATTTTAGTATCGCCTCAGCTCGCTTGGAACCTCGACGGAGGTGATACGAAAAAAAGCACCCGGAAGCAGGTACAGGTCCAACTTTCTACTATGGAAACCCAAAGAAAGGCGAGTGGAGCTGGTACTGTGCAGAGGAGAAGGCAGTGGTGTAGTCTAGATTTTTCTAGTGAGTATACTGTGATTTTCCGATCCCAGCCTCATACTCCCCCGTCCCATGAGCACCACTACTCTCACTAATACTTATAGTATGCATGTACATGTAATAGAGAGCATTCTGAAGGACTGCTTATCAACAACGCAATGACTTTAACAGCCAATGACAGTTACAGGTGGGAAAAGGCGTCACTTTATGTTGAAAAGTGGTGGGTACATTTTAGGGTTTAGATTAGTTATTGTCAGATTCAGAGTCAGATTAGTTGTGACACTTGGCATTTCAGACATGACAATCCAAAATATTGGGGTCACAAGATCAAGACTAGAAGATATTTTAATAGTATTTAAAGGAATATTCAATAATAAATACACAATGGGGGGTTTGGATGTCCTTCCCCAGAAGATTTTGAGCATTAAACATTTAATTACCTGCATTCTGTAGACATTTTCTGCACCAATTTATGGTGGAAATGTGTAATGTTTAGTGTTAATCACCATCTAACCCAGCAAGTTAAGAACTACATTTAGCCTTATGTTACATGAATCTGGTTTTATCAGCTGGCAATGCACATTTCACAGTGCAAGTTGCAACTATTATTAACAATAATGGAAAGCTGAAGCTTTTCAGTAGCAGTAATAACAATAAACACAGGCCTATCACCAAAACTCATTCATTACATAAAGTTAGCACTGAAGACACCTAAAGGGGTCCACATCCTCCTCATGTACTGTATCAGCTTAAATGCTATTTCTACTACTGTACACTCACGCGCGCACACACACACACACACACACACACACACAGTATCCCGCATTCACTGATCCGCCACATTAACGTTAGTTAACTAGTTACGTTAACAGTTCCGTTAATGATAGCGTTAATGATAACATAGGACATTTCTGCGTTTTAGTAACTTTAATCTGCTGCAGCTGCAGGGTCACCCGGAGCGGCAGCAGCTTTAGCGGGCAGGCTCACCAAAACACTGAAAGAGTTATGTTTGCGTTTGCTCGCGTTTCACATCTCCTTCAGTGATTCACATTAGTTAATTTCAAACGTGCGCTGATTGACCGCCACGCAGCTGTGTTGTTGTTTGATAGCTGACGTCAGATCCCGGTCACAGGCCACGGCCCAAAACGTCAGTTCGGAGCTTCGCAACACAAACGAGGTGAATTTATGAATGAACGTGTGAAAGTTCCGCCACAAAACGATGTTGTTACGTATCATCTCGCTATTTTAAGTGGGTATACGGAAATCTTTGACTATTCCTAGTGGGTATACGGCGTATACCTGCGTATCACGTAGACTACACCACTGGGAGAAGGAGCTTTCACTTCTTTGTTTCAGCTCCGTTCATAAAGTTGATCTAACTCCAGAGTTCCAGTGTCAGTGTTTTTAGCTGATTTTATGACTTATTTCAACTTAATACTTTTTTAAAACAAAATATTTTGTTACTTCAGTCAGTGCAAGAAAACTTTTCTTATCTAAAAGACATTTCTGCTTAGTTTTAACTCACAGTTTAAAGTTTAAACAACTTAATTACATTTAAACTACTCTTCATTTCAAGTTCAGAGCATTTAAATTCCACATCAGTTTCAGTTTACATGTATAAAAGCCGCTGTCAGGAACTCTTTCCACCGGCCGCACTGCTCCTGTTCAACACAAAGTGTTTTAGTTGGAGTTTGAAACATTACTTTCCCATGATTTAAGAGTTTTTCTTAAACTCACACCCGCCTTGAATTCCAACTCATAACCTGCATCCTTAAGTTCAATCCACACATCTATATCTGATCAGCACAGTTCAGTCCAGAATCCAAACCTGTCAGAGCTCTGAGTTAAAAACAAGACATCAGCGGGGATGGGATCATTTACAATAACTGACGTGACCCGAACGCAGCACGAACCTGATTCTTAGCTGACCTTTGAACTCATCATCAGACCTGATGTTGGCAAACAGCTGATCACTGCAGACTGCATTAAGTCGTTAAGAATAAAACTGACCTCAGGTCAGTCTGACGGCTCACAGAGACGAGAGGATTAACTCTGATCAGCAAACAAACAAACATCTGGACACAAACACAAACATCTGGACTCTGGTGACCTCAGCGAGTCCTTCCTGCTCTTGTAAACAACAGACGGCTCTTTTCAGTTCCTCCCTCACATGGGTTCCTGCTGCGGTTCTGTGTTCTCCAGCAGGGTCCAGGCTCTCAGGTTCTGGGTTCAGGCGCTGCCTCGTTTTACAGGTGGTGGATCTTTAGTCCCTGTTCCCGACACGACCCTGAAACGTCTCTGAGGACACAAGAGTTACTTCACTTCTCTGCAACAGGTTCTGGATTTGTGGGTTCTGAGCTGGAGAACGTTCTGCAATCAGTTCTGTGAAGACATTTATTGTTCTGCACAGTTCAGACGTGAGTGTGTTCAGAGCCTGTAATCCCTGAGCTAACATAATCTGTAATCCCACTGAAAAACATACTGCAGCCACACACGCTGTCTTCATGTTCCTGTGAGGACCCTCACTGACAGGACCCTGAAACCTGGACCCCGACACCTGGTCCTGAGTCTAACCTGGACCCTGAAACTGGCCTTGGTCTCCCGTTGAAGATTCATTAGTAAATGACTCACTTTGTCTCTATTGAATCTTTATTGAAACTTTATTGAGCCTGTTTACGGAGAACAAACTGAATGTAAACGTGTAGAAACGCAGGATTATTTTGTAGGAAAGACTCCCGTCACATGATCAGGTAGCTTCCAGCTGTTTCATCTTCCGACCCCAGTTTGACCTCCTCGTGTTTCTGCTGACGTCACGGCAACAGGCTCACTTAAACCTTGTTATTAATACGCAGCATTTTACTTCTCTCCCTGTCTGATGTTTGTTTCCTGCTGTTTATCTCAGAGCAAACGTGCAGGACGCAGAGCTGCAAACTGACAGGAAGTGTTGGATCTGTGTGACGGACAGATGATCGCAGGGATTAGAGATTATCTGATGTTCAGATCAGCGCCGGTGTTCTGCTGCTGAATAAAGTACACGGCAGAGATGGGAGAGTATACAAAACTCTGAGGTCTGATCACAACAAAGTACTGTACATATGTACAATGTATAGGTAGTTCTACTTTACTCGAGTATTTCCAGTTAATAATACTTTAAACTTTTACTCAGCTACAGCTCAGCTTCTCATGAGCGGGCGAGTATTTCTATAAGAAGTTTGTAGTTTCTATGTATGTTGTTTAATGTAAATTATTTTGTTGTTTGAGTTTTACACATTGATAAAGTGCAAAATAAGTTCACGCAGATATGGAAAGTTAACTTAATAAAAACAAACAGATCAGTGACAAAATAAAATGGTAAAAGAGATGTGAAGTTGGGGTGGGATGGCGCAATGGTTAAGATGCCCACCTTTGGTGTGAGAGACCCAGGTTCAATTCCTATTGTGTCCCTGAGCAAAACACTTTAACCCCTCGTTGCTCCAGAGCCGTGCGACCTCTGACATGTATAGCAATTGTAAGTCGCTTTGGATTAAAGCATCAGCTAAATGAATAAATGTAAATGTAAAGTTGCTTTGCTGGAAGAAGTACTGAGGTACTTTAGTATAACTAGTTAGAGTTGCAAGTACAAGTCCTGCATTTAAAATCGTTTTTTAAATAGAAATACAAAAGTATTAATGTAACCGTAAAAGTACTCATCGTGCAGAAGAACACATAATACTGGATTATAAGTATTGATCCATTCATGTGTTCATCACGTTAATGCTGCAGCCGATACTTCATCGTGTAGTGAAAGTATAGTATTTTGTATTAATAATCTAACTCTGTGTAGTAACTGGTAACTAATGATGTCAAACAAATGTAGTGGAGTAGATTTATAATGCAGCAGGAAATAGAAAGTTCTTTAAATGTACTGACTGTTTAATGTGAGTGCGTCCTTGAACGCACCGGCAGTCGACTGATCGTTGATGTGATTATTGATTATTGATCCGCAGCAGGTCGACTTTCACTGACGTAAAGCGAAACTCAACGTTGGAACAGGAAGTAAAGCGTCTAAACGTGTTTCATGTTTCAGCAGGTCAGAGACGCAGGAGTCAAAGTGTCCAGTCGTACCCTACCTCGCTCTATTTCTCTCTCTCTCTTTAAAGATGTGTGCATGTGTGTGTGTGAGATTAGGGTCGGATTGAGGATCCGGGCAAGAGGCCATATTTAACATCTGTACATAGAGTTTGATATTTTGGAGCTACAGGTTTTAATCCTGCTGGTCTGTCGTTAGTAACACAGACGGACAGAGATTGACAGGCGGACAGACAAACGGACATGATATCTGAGCTCTGATTGGTGGGATTAAACCAACAGGATTAATATCAGAGCACAGAGACGGACAGAAGAAGGTGGACAGAGAGCTGAAAACACTGACAGAGCGACAGGACGACAGGAATCAGACACCTTTGACCAGGTACGTCCTAAAGTGTTTGCTTTGTGTGCAGCCTCCTGCAGGGGCTGATGGGACGCGTAGTGGTTTCTGTGAATATATGAAGGCATTTTAAAACAAGTTGTTTGGTTTGAGCTCAAAGCTTGGACAGTTCTGCTCCACCGTGTCCTCAACAGAGCGACAAATATCTTAAAGTTACAGGAAGTACTGCGTCCATCAGCTGTGATAAAGTAAAGGAAGCACAATAAATTCTGTTCTTCCTCAAGTTGATTAAACATATTTAGGTTTTAAAAATAGAGGAGAGTTTGGGCAGGAGGCAGACGGGCACCTGCAGTGGGTGGAAAGTTTTGGCACAGTGGAAATGCGTTTTGGGGGGGGTGGTATCCATGCACCAATGTTACTGGACTATGGTAGCACCTTTATGTGACACTGACAAGTTTATATTTTATTATTAATGTCAGTGTATTTATCATATTTTCAAGTAATAGTATCCTATATACCACTAATATAATATTATTTCCAGTTACAGAAGTTTAATTATGGTATGTTGTTCTCATTCATTAAATTAATGTGCCATCCAGGCTGGTGATTAGACACAAACGACCTGTGGCATATGCAGCAATTGTAAGTCACTTTGGATAAAAGCGTTAGCTAAATGAATAAATGAATGATTGGTTGGTTCACAAAAAGTGACATTGGTGAGTAACTTTATTCACATGCTTGGATAAAACACCAGATCTTAAGAGTACCAGCAAAAGGAAGAGTAAAATGTAGAATAGCCGGCCCACTTAAAGCACCGCTTTGGGGCATTTTTTGCACTGTTCAGGCCTGATGTGCAGCAAGCAAGCTGCTGCTGTTGGTGAGGTGCTAAGGTTAATGACTGAGATGCAGTTTCACCAGTGGTGGCATGCAAGAAGCTGGGACCTAAAGAGAAAGATCAAAGCAGTGCAAAAACGGACAATGAATGTGGGCAATTTAGAAAACTCAACTGGACGCATTTTTTAGGTCCCAAAAAGAGGACATGTCCGAGAAAAAGAGGAAGTATGGTCACCCTAACCTACTCGTCAGTATGATGTGGTGACAAAAAGTTAAATGACACGTTCTTTGTTCTTTGTTCTTTGTTCCTTCGTATAAAGGCAATTAAACAAGTCACTGTTATCTTCTTCAGTCACTTGCAGCTACACAACAACAGCCCATGTTAGATTAATGTTAAAGTCTCCTTTTTATCTAACATATTAACATGAACACTTGTCACAAAAGAGAACTGCTAACATCAGCTAATTAGCTGGTGAAGAATGAAAATACAGCAACAAGTTTGAAATCCATTTTGATCTGTTTTTGTTTTTTACTACAAAAAGACATTAATTTTTCAATTAGTTGGACTCCTAAAATGTTGAGAGAACATAAGAGGAACCTCAGTATCAAGCTTTTCAGATATCATCAAAAGCAGCATGTATGAGAAACACGTGACATTTATTTGTTACTCAGTGAGGCAGAGTCTTATATTTCTTAAGTTGTATATAAAGTTTCTCACCACCCTGGTTGGAGTGATGGTTGAGGAGTCAATTTGTAGTTTAGCTGGAAGGACCAAGAGTTCAGTCTTAGAGAGGTTTAGTTGAAGGTGTTAAGTGATCTATGATCCATGCCGAGACACTGGGGTCTTCTGGCAGGAAGGATAGGTAGAGTTGTGTATCGTCTGCGTAGCAGTGAAACGCAATCTTTGATTGTTGGCATTAGGTTTCAATTGTTTTAGCATTAGCCTTCTCTTAACATTGCTAGCGTTTCCTTGTCTTAATGTAGTCTCCATATTTATTGTAAATAGTAGCATTAATTAACCTACGCTGTTATTTCACGTTGAAAACTTCAGCCTTTTTTGTCAGCCATGTTTGCAGGCCGGGCGTCGGCAGTGGGAGCTGCTGTCGGGCCCTCAGCGGCGGCGGCAGGAAAAGGAGGCAAGTTTTCGGTGGAGGAGCTGTACGGCTTCAACAAGAAGCCAAAGGTGAACAGAGGGAATGCTGGGAAAACTGAGAAAGGTGACAGCAAGAAAGAAACCAAGGAGAAAGAAGAATCTGTGCTGGCGTCACAGATCCTGGAGGCGGCGAGGAGGCTGATGGAGAGGCGACGACTGGAGATCTACCTGAAGGAGTGTGACGTCACCATGGAGCAGAGCAGCATGCCGTACAGGTGAGCAGCCGGAAAGATTCATCTCAACACCTGTTTCCTCTGTGTTTTCCCGCTGGCACTGCCAACTTATCATACAGATGCAGACCAGGACGCTTGGTCAAGACCCCATGGTGGCGCTTTTTAAAGCCCATAGATTACCTTTAACTTTTGTGAGTTAAGTTAGCAACAATAAATATGCAATCAGTGTCCAGTTAGACTTTCAGAATAAAAGTACCAAGTAACAGTGTGAAATGCTGCAGCTTGGTTTAGGTAAAGATCGTGATTTTGGTTAAAATAACCACAAAACACTGGAAATGAACACCAGTCTCCCGGATGAAAGTCCGGTTCTGGCCCACCATCCAACGTTCACCCCAATCACCTCCCCACTCTGACTTTACTGTTAAATATCCTACATCTACCTTTAGCATTCAAAAGTCACGCCAACGTGTCTTTGCCATGCGTCCATTTCAAAGAGATCTTTATTGTACAGAAATGTGGAAATTTGTCTTTGGCTTCACAGGCTGGTTAAGAAAAACAAATGCAATAAATGTGTCTTCCAAATGAGTAAATGTAAATGTAAAAACCCCACATCATTAGAAATCACAGTACAAACAATAAAAAACACAACATGATGATGAGAGAAGTGTCTGTCAAATCAGTAAATGTGACGAGTTTGCTCAGAAATATCCCTGACAGAGAAAGATTATGTGTATACATTTTCATATTACATATAATTAAATTGTATGTTATTATGTTTTTTCATGTCCTAAAGTGTTTTTCAGGACACAGTAATACCAAAAACAGTTCAGTTACATCCAAACAGCAAACATTGTACCAATACCAGAAAACACAGTACAATAATAGTTGTACTATTCCTCTTAACGCAGCGCTAATGGATCAAACCACATATAGTTCTTGTAAACTCTAGATCTGACTTTATTTCAAACATTTCCACGTCCAGTCTCAGGAGTAGAAACACGTGACAGTCTGAAGTCAGTCTGTTTGAATCGGCTGTATTTTGGCCGTAGTCTGGTTGGTTGGTTTGGATCACATCTGATTGGTCAGCAGTGTGAGCAGGTTGTAATGACTGTGGCCGACCAGGAGAGGTCGCTGAGATACTGTAACTCTGTGAGACACAGAGACGAACACAGCTTCACACTGACTGGCCACACTGGTTAAACTGGAGCAGAGATATAATGGTCAGACTGGTGTCCTGAGTCTCATATCGGCTGATTCTGATTGGCTGCTGATGCTGCTGAGTCATGTTTCTGTGTGTGTGTGTATAGTTGTGTAGTGTGCAGAGTGTTGTGTGTACGTCATCATCATCTAGAGCTGAATCATCATTTCAAAAACATTTAAACACAGCAGGTGTATCTACACACACTACTCCTTCCTGAAGCAGGACTGATACCTATAAACACAGTACTGGTAGCAGGATGTGAGCCAGACCACCTCCTCTCCACCACAGAGACCTAAAAGAGGACAGGACTCACAAACACGAGAGGAGGGAGGTGAGGAGGGCTGAATGTCCTGGAAGAGGGGCAGCGAGAGGAGGGAGAGGTCCCTGGATGGCTGCTGGTCCAGCTCAAAGAGAGGAGGGGAGGGAGGAGAAACCAAATATTTCCAGACACAGCACTAATACCTCCAGCTGCAGTACTGTGTGATATTACCAGCAGATATAGTATTAATACATGCAGTACACACACATGACTGTACAACAGGGAGACCAGGGACTGGGACAGTAGCACCCTTTGGCAGCACAGCCAGTGGTAGAAGGTAAATAATAATTTTGAGGTAATAAAATATTTTTTCTTAATTGATTTTTGTTATAGCTTCTGCTGCTTTGTATTTAAACTCAGGTTACCTGTAACAACAAAGAAAATGTTTAGCTGTTTATATGGTAACATCTGTCACCACTTGATAATATTCAGTTGGTCCACTTTAGGTTCACTAACAGTCACACACACACAGACTAGTTATGTAAAAAAGAAAAAACTTGAAGTGTTGAATAAAATCTTTTCATATCAAGTTTTCCTCATCTTCTTAATCACACAGTGGTACAGTTCTCCCTGTGTTTGTTACTAACCCAGACTGTAACGTTTTCCTCCTCATGTTTGAGGCTTTGTATCACAGTTTGAACCCACCGGCTTAAAAGAGCTCTGAGATACAGACAGAAATGTTACAGACGTTCCAACCAGTCACTCCTAATAAAAGTACTGTCATTTCATTACTACTGGTACTGTCAACAGTATCTGTGATGTCATAATGACGTCTTAGCTCTGATTGGTCCCCAGGGAGTGGAGGCAGAAGACGGATCAGCTGTCTTAAGTGGGGACGGCTTGACGATCACTCTTTCACTGTTTCACCGAGCAGATGTTCAATTTTCAATCTCCATCTCAGCACAAAGAGAAATATTTATCAGAACCAGCTCTGAACAGAAATGGAAGTTCTACTCCGCTGGTTTTTATTAATAAAGATAATATTTTACATTTTTAGGACTCAACAGGGAACAGACACACTGACAAATATAATTGTTATTTTCTAATTAAACCTTTATTTATAACCAGGACAGATCCACTGTTTCACAAAGAGGGTCTGGACTAAATGTGCAGACAATTAAAGAAAATCAGGTGTCAGATAAAACGATGCTGAGGAGGCTAAAATAAGATGAGAGAGAAGCAGAATTTAAAGGAGATTTAATCTTATTTTCTGCATAAACTCAGACTTCAGTGGGTAAAAAAGGTTGTTGAAATAGAACAAACGGTTTGAGACGCATCAGAGGAGTCTGCTGCTGTGGTCCACATTAGTGACAGGAGACCTCCAGCCTCGGGCCTCACACTGCGTCCAGTTGTGTGGTACGAGAGTGTGATGGAGGAGGAGGAGGAGGAGGAGGAGGAGGAGGAGGAGGAGGAGGAGGAGGAGGAGGGGAGGGTCTGAAACTCTGCTTCAGCGTCAGATGATCTGCAGGAATCTTCAACACAATAAATAAATCTGACACAAGAAGAGAAACAAACATCAACATGACGTTTTATTTCCTCAAAGTGAAACATTGCTTTACAAATAAAATACGATGCTTAGTGAAAGATTCAACTGACAAACAGGATGAAAACGTTTAGTCAGTTATCTAAATTAGAGCTGCCTGATTAATCCAGATGTCGTCCTGTGCGATTACATAACAACAAAAGGATGTGATTTAATGAAACAAACAAAGTTTTGCTGATTGTGTGACACGTTGGTCTCTGTGTGCTGCAGCCCACACGAGCGTGACAGTCGAGACTACAACCTGCCGTACAAGACCCACAAGCTGCAAAGCACCAATCACAGCAGAGTTTCTGTTTTAAAACGCTTTTTACAACATAGCAAAATCTGTATTTCTGCGCTGTTGGCTGGCCAAGAAAACTGTATTTCTTCTGATGCTCGTTGAACTCAAGTTCAGTGATACAGTTTTCAAAACTGTTTCGTTTCTGCTCGTCTTAGTTTCATCTGACAATAAACCAGTGAAGCATTTTTAAGACCACTAATATGGAGACCCTTTATGAGGAGACCAGGACCCTTACTGGAGACCCTTTATCAGTAGACCAGGACCCTTACTGGAGACCCTTTATGAGTAGACCAGGACCCTTACTGGAGACCCTTTATGAGGAGAACAGGACCCTTACTGGAGACACTTTATGAGGAGAACAGGACCCTTACAAGTACATGTGAAGACCAGGAACCTTACTGGAGATCAGAAGATGTGGAGATCAGGACCCTTATGGGAGACGAGGAGATGTGGAGAAAAGGACCCTACTGGACACCAGGAGAGACCAGGACCCTTACTGTAGACGCTTTATGAGGAGATCAGGCCCCTTACTGGAGAACCTTTATGAGTAGACCAGGACCCTTATTGGAGACAAGTACATGTGAAGACCAGTATCCTTAATGGAGATCAGTAGATGTGGAGACCAGGACCCTTACTGGAGACTCTTTATGAGTAGATCAGGACCCTTACTGGAGACAAGTATGTGAAGACCAGGACCCTTACTGGAGACAAGTACGTGAAGATCAGGACCCTTACTGGAGACAAGTACACGTGAAGACCAGTATCCTTAATGGAGATCAGTAGATGTCGAGACCAGGACCCTTACTGGAGACCCGGAGATGTACATATCAGGACCCTTATGGGAGACGAGATGTGGAGAAAAGGACCCTACTGGACAACAGGAGAGACCAGGACCCTTTTTTAAAAACATGTATTACAACAACACAATAAGTCACATTACGTACAATAAATGGGCACTAAGGCCCAAAGTAGAGGCCAAGGCATCCAAAGTCATAAATCTGAACAAGTGCACACTCACACTTATTACGTACAGCAACAAAAATGAGACCAGGACCCTTACTGGAGACATTTACATTTACTTATTTGGCAGACACTTTAATCCAAAGCGCCTTACATTTGAGAAACAACATAGAAGCATCAACAGAGCATCAAATACAGCACGGTGATCTACAACTGACAATACGTACAAGTAAGAGCAGCAATAAATACTGTAAGAGCTCATAGTACAAATCACATCAATGAGTTAAATACATAAGTAAAGAAGAAACAAAAAAGTGCGATCAATACAAGATAATTGTAAGTGGACAGAAGAGCACAGGAAGTGCATGTTAGAGGTATTAGACCAGGAGATGTGGAGACTAGGACCCTTACAGGAGACAAGGACATGCGGAGTCCAGGACCCTACACTGTAAACCCAGATTTTGTTTCTAATTAAACTTACGAGTGATCATTACTTATTCTTTTATGTTTTGTCAAAACCTGCTATCATTACTAAACAACATTAGTTGTTTGTACTATTTAGCTGAAAGATTAATTGCACTAATCATGTTTAGTAGAGATAACTTGGTATGTTTAGTTTCATAAGGAAGGGGAGGGGCTAATTCAAAAACTTGCCTGGTCACGTGAAAAGACCCGCATCTAACGTGCATCCAAGAGGCTCTACACCTGGCAGGACGAGCACAGGCCTTGGCAGCAGACGGTACCCTGACTAGGAAGCATTTCCAACATTACTGCAAGTGGAATGGTTAGTATTTAAAATAACTATTGTAGCCTAGTTATCTTTGTGGGAATTTTTAATAACCAAAAGCTTGCAGTTGCAGTTGTTGACTCAACTTTTTTTCTGTTTAATGTTACTGTTTGAACCTGTGCATGGTGTTAATACATGCTTATTGCTAACACTAGCTAGCTAAGTTACTCAAAAAAGTGTCATCTGAATGTTAATTAAAGTTAGCTTTGTGTTAACAGTCTAAGGATTGCTCACATACCGGCGAAGTTTGCTTCGACTATCATTTATATAAATATAACTTTACGCTAATAGAAAAGCCGATTCAACCGCTGTTGGGGCAAAGGAGTGTAAATTAGCACTTCGCTGTGGTGGTGTAAATAGTAACATTAATGAATAATTATCGATTTTCAAATATTGCACCTGTGAATACAGAACGGAATATTTTGTAGCCTGTTTTGTCGTCAATACTGCCGACGTTGTCTTTGCTGTAATCAAATCAGTATATATTTATGTTTAACATGAAGTGTACTTACTGCTTGAGTGCAGTAAATCTATGGGAACATCCATATGTAAAGTTACAGACAAGGCTGTAACTTTACATTTTCACAACAGACCAATGTAAGTCCATACACATTCTGTAACGTTACTTGGCGTTGTTTATCTCAGGTTTTGTATAAACATCATATCACAATGCTACTCTATTAGTTGTATAATTCAATCAAAACATTGCTTGTTTTTTTTAAGCTTTCTTATAGATCATTATTTGTTTTTTATTTTAGCTAGCTAACTTGTTGTACTGTGTTTAATTCTCACAAGACTACAGAGCCAACTACGATCTGGACACAAGTGCTCAGAGGGCTTCCTATCATCCTTGGGGACAACCCCACAAACTTCTTCAAAGCAGGCTTTGTAAGTAAGCTCTTGCTTTCTTATAATTTTTACCATTATTTATTTTTCACCATGACACTCTTATATTGATTAAAGTTGTTTTTCAAATGAGAAATATAATGTAATGATTGTGCTCTTCTGTTATTCTTTATTTGGGAATCTGATGATGATGATTATTTTCGTGACCTTGACGTTGGGATTCTTCTTATTGAGTGTGAAGGTGCTGTGCTCACGTCTTCCCAGCATCACAGTCCAACCTCGCTGAAAATCGCCATTGAGGGAGAAGTTGTAATGGAGAACATTCAAGATCTGCCAAAAGCAATGTGCATTCTGTTTGGACTCATGTATGCACTCCATCTTAACTACCCCAAGACCATGAAGCTCACATTTCAGTTCATCCAACAGGTATTGCTATTGTTAGGCCAGACTGACCTAAAGCCAAAGCTACAGAGTTTGAAAAATCAGCTCGCAATGTAAAAAGAGAGGTCAAGTCTACTGTAAGAGGCGGTTGACTACATTTTTCTTGTTGCCACACTAGTAAAATACTTTCTTTTACCTGTGGGTAAACCTTTTATGTTCTGTAAAACAAGCGGATCTAACAGACACACGTGAAAACGCAGACACACACGCATCAACACCCACACACAACACACACAAACAACACTGACACACACTTAAATACTGTAGGAATCATGCTGAAGGATGTGACTTGTGGGAAAATTAAAACTGAGAGGAGTTGTAGCAGAAAGACATAGGCCTAAGACATTATTGTTCTAGTTCTTCACCAGTCTATGTAGATTGTTCTGATATGATAGTCTGTTGGTTCATGCTCTGTCCTCCCTTCATTTAGGCAGATGAAACAGATCCTGTTTGTTTGCGTTTTCTTGTACATTTGAGTGGGTGTTTCTGGTAAATTTTATTTTGTTTATGGATTTACCACTCAGGGGACATCTATGGTTTTATCTTGTAGATTTGTGACACATACAACACCCACACACACGGCAACACAGACACGGGCAACACGCACGGACAACATCTACACACACGGCAACACAGACACGGGCAACACACACGGACAACACCCACACACACGGCAACACAGACACGGGCAACACACACGGACAACATCTACACACACGGGCAACACACACAGACAACACCCACACACACGGCAACACAGACACGGGCAACACACACGGACAACACCCACACACACGGCAACACAGACACGGGCAACACACACAGACAACACACACGGACTACACACACAGACAACACCCACACACACGGCAACACAGACACGGGCAACACCCACACACACGGCAACACAGACACGGGCAACACACACGGACAACACCCACACACACAACACACACGGCAACAGACACGGACAACACCCACACACAATTGTTTCAATGATTTGAAATGACCTTTTTAAGATTAATCATTTTAGATTGGATAATTGATGTTTTGATTGTTGATGTTTACCTTATGTTTGGCTGTGTTTTGCCATTTAAAAACAAAATAAAATGCATGGAAGCATTAAGAGGTGTTTCTTTTTTTCCATCCATCCAATTTAATTGAAAATGTTTTATAACATATTTTTGTTTTAAAAATCAAAAGCTAATTAATTTAGAGGAAAATACAGTAATTGTGTTAAATGATGAGTAGCAATAACAAGTCATAATAGCTAGTTTTATCTAATGATTTTGAGAATACACTACTAATTAATATAAATACTAAACTTAAGGTTCCATGTTAATACAACTCAACATGTTTAGTTTCAGCTTGTGTAAAAACTAAAGGTTCCATGTTAATACAACTCAACATGTTTAGTTTCAGCTTGTGTAAAAACTAAAGGTTCCATGTTAATACAACTCAACATGTTTTGTTTCAGCTTGTGTAAAAACTAAAGTGGTATAAGGCAACGGGTTTCCACGCGATTTGCGAGTAAAGTCAACTAATTCGGGTTAAGAGTGTACTGGAAACCAGGAGACATGGTGACTGGGGCCCTTACTGGTGAGTTGTAGTCAAGACCACCCAAACCAAGACCAAGTCAAGACCAAGTCCAGAATTTATCGAGACCGAGATGAGACCAAGACTCTTATGGGATGAAAGCAGTCGAGACCAAGACCGAGGGAAGGTGAGACCGAGTCAAGACCAAGACCAGTTCCCTGCATTGCATGGCACGCAATAAAATGTGGTACGAGATCATAGGTACTTCTCAAAGTGATCTGAAAGATCCACCTTCCCATTAAAACACCCACCTACAATAACTAAGAGCTGAAATCAACGTAAGCATCGCAGGGAGGGGGGACAGTTGTTAACGGGAACAACACATGTTCAATCACGGTTATCGGTTGCAGTTGAAGCGATATATTTTACTTCTAATCAAAGTTAGGACTTTAGTCAATCAGACAATGCAAAAGCAATTTACTGCTATTCCCAAAGTTATGGTCTTGACTGGTCTTAAAATAAAATCCTGAGTCCTCAATATCTGAAACCGAGACAAGACCAACTACAAAGGTGGTCGAGGCCGAGACGTGACCAAGACCATCAAAAAGTGGTCTGGATACCAGGACTCATATTGGAGACCAGGAGATGTAGAGACCAGAACTCTTATTGGAGACCAGGAGATGTGGAGACCAGGACCCTTACTGGAAACCAGGGGATGTGGAGACCAGGACCCTTAGTGGAGACAGGAGTCTTACTGGAGATGAGACTAAGTCAACATAAAGATGTTTCAGAGAAGGACCAACAGACTTCTTACAAATGAAGCGCTGATGCGTAAACAGTAATAAACCTTTGCTCATTTCAGTGCTCTGAAGACCTGACCAAGTGTGTAACTGCCCCGGGGCCCTGGACCCTGAGGGGCCCTAATAACCCCAGCTCTCTTATTTCAGTTTACATTGTGCTCCTGCATTGCATGTTATGTACAATATAAAGGACTGGTTGAACCGGACCTAATTGGAGCTCAAAGGACACACGTGGTGGGGGCCAGCAGAAGCCCAACAAATGTTTCCCTCGGGGCCCCTCACACATTAATCTAGAGTACACTCGGGGGGTTACTGGCACATGATATATACTGCTGTGTTTCATTATAGCACCATGTGCCAGGAGACTTTATTTCCTCTTATAAAAATATAGAATAACAGCAGACTGGTACTGTAAGTGACCTGTTTGTCTCTACACACACCTGTCCAGTGTTTTGGACCTTTGTGGCTACCATAGCACATGGAATACATGCACATTATCTTGCCCTCGACTGAGCATGGCGGGCAGTAACCCCTTCTGTAAATACACAGCTGATGTTTTAATACAGGACATTTAAACCTGTAACATTAGCAGCTTTCCTACAGCAGCACCGAGGACAAGGTTTCCTGCACAGTGACAGGGCTGCTGCTGCTCTCTCTCTCTCCCTGTCTGTCCAATGCTCGCTCGCCCAGTGTGCAGCCGACCGAGACAGACCCTCCCTCTCTCTCTCTCTCTCTCTCTCTCCCTCCCTCCCTCCCTCTTTCTCTCAGCAGTAGAGTCCCGAGGTCGGACGCTCGCTTTTCTTTTGGAGATTCACTTCTTTCCCTCCTCTCTGTCGCTTCCCCTCCATCTGTTTGTTGTCCTTTTCTTTTCTGCTGTGGACAGACGGACGCTCTTCATCACCTCCACCACCTCCACCATCATCATCCTCAGGGCTCCAGCTGTGGGGCTGTGTGTCGGGCAGACGACGGGATGCTTTCCACCGGATAGACCAACAGAAAGTTGCAGCGTGTGTGTGTGTGTTTCTGTGTGTCCTATAGTGTGGCTCTGATTGGTTGATTGATTCCAACACGGTGAGACTGGAAGTTAATGTCCCACTCATGAATTCTTACCATCGTCACCATAGCGACCGGCGACCTTGGCGGCAGCGGCGGTTTCCACATTATGTTTTGAAACTTTAAAGTTCATTATATACATATATAGATAGAAAGGTTGTTACCATAGTAACCAGCATGCAGGTGTCCATAGCATGTAACGTGGGTGGGGGCGGCGGAGGCGGTGGGGTGAGCGAGCACCAGCTGAAGGAGCGGCGTGTGGCGTTGAACACCAGCAATGCCCCCCCCTGTCAGTCAAAGGTCAGGGCGGAGCCGGCGAACAGGCACACCCTCTTAGGCCACGCCCACATGAAGGAGGCCCTCGGTCGTCATAGCAGCATGAAATACAGGTGAGCGTGAGATTGCCACAGTGAGACGGTCACATGACCAGACAGGTGCAGTGAGTTGATTCAGGGTCGTGTTTCATGTTTGTTACAGTATATGTGTGTGTGTGTGTGTGTGTGTGTGTGTGTGTGTGTGTGTGTGCGTTTTCCATTGCACCTGGTCTCATTGTTTGTGGGCGGGCCGGGAAACCGTGTGGAACGCTGCCACATCTGAGCCGTTTAAACCCAGCGGCTCAGAGCCATTGATCAGCTCCCGGGTATAGATTATACATTGATGGTTGGTGTGTCTGTTTAACCTGAGACAGTTTGAATATTGATGACTCAGGTAAAATATTCATGGTCTGAACTCAGATATTGATACTCGGTCTGTAAGAGACTCAGTGATATTGATGACCTGGTTCCACACATGATGACTGAATATTGACCTGGATTAAATATTTATGACTTGATCTTGGACGTGGATCTAAATATCAAGGACTTCAGTTTGGACTGGGACATACTGTAAATGTTGACGACTTGGACTCAATCATCACTGACCTGAGACTCGGACATGAACATCTAGGATTATGACTTGTACCCAGACAAGAATATCAGTAACTTGGACTTGGACAGTTATGACTCGGACTCTGGCATCAACATCCATGACTAGGACTTGAACTATGACAAGGAAATGTGTATGTATAGGACTCTTGTATGAATACTGATATCTTGGACTTGGAATTCGACTACAATGACTTGGTCAGACTTGGATATGAATATTGAGGACTTGGACTCGAACATGAATGTCCACGACGTAGGTTTCATAGAAACTCAGATACTAATCCAGTCTCGGACTGTTAGAGACTCGGGACTCAGTAACATTGATGGCTCAAAATGTACATGGATTGAATAATGACGACTTGGACTTGGACTGGAACATGAATATCAAGGACTTCAGTTTGGACTGTGACATAAATGTTAACATCTTAGACTGAACCATCACTGACTTGAGACTCGGACTTGAACATATAAGAATATGACTCGGACTTTGGCATCAACATCCATGACTTGGACTTGAATGATGACAAGAAAAATGTATGTATGGGACACTCGTATAAATACTGATATCATGGACTTAGAATTGGACATGACTATCAGTGACTTGGTCAGACTCGGATATGAATATCAAGGACTTGGACTCAAAAATGTACATCCACAATGTGGGTTTCATAGATAGATTACATTTTTGTGGTCAGAGCTCAGATTTTGATCCAGTCTGAGACTATTAGACACTCAGGACTAAGTAACCCTGATGACTCAATTTGTACATTGTCTAAATGACTTGGACTAAGACAAGAAAAATGTATGTATAGGACTCTCGTATAAATACTGATATCTTGAACTTAGAATTCTTCATGACTATCAGTGACTTGGTCGGACTCCGATATGAATATCAAGGACTTGGACTCACAATGTGGGTTTCATAATTACAAGATAAATTTTT
>JALXJV020000002.1:41238295-41257630 GCA_024633595.2 Lepomis macrochirus
AGTGGGGAGTGAGAACAGGCTGGAGACAGAGGTAGTATAGTGTGCAGTACTCACTGTACTGAGTATTTAGTCGGCAGTACTGAGTATGCAGTATGTTATGCTTTTGAAGCCACAGAGACAAACTCACCTGAGCCTGAAACCGACAGCCTGATGATGCCGATGAGATCAGGTGTGTTTTTTCCCTCCAGCCCGACACTCATATGTTCCTGAGTCCTGACGGTGACGCCCTTCAGAACAATAGAAGCGTCTCCGTTCTTCATCTCTGGATCTCTCAGCTCCACTCGACCCACATAAGATGAACGTTGGTAGTTCATGTGGAGGCCGTCTCTGAGGAAGTAGATCGAACCTGTCGTCCCTCAGGTCCGATCTGCTCCACACTAACTGTGAGATGGAGGGGCCCCAGGGAGCCTGACAGCGAAGAGTGGCGATCCTGTCCTGACGCCACTTTCAGCATCTGTGGGTCTGGAACAAGAAGAAAACCAAGAATCACAAGTCTGATAGACAGGCTAGTAGTAGTGGTAGTAACAGATCAGACAAACAGCACCTGCAAAAGCCCGTAACTTGCTCAGAATCCTGATTATATGTCTCAACAGTAAATTTTTATGTCAATGAACACGTCAGTTAGTGTTGTAGCACTTGAGACTGGTCTTAGTCTCAACAACTGTAATTAAAATGTGCTGTTACCATTTACAACTGTCAACCCTCCTGGTGATTGCAATGCTTACGTTCATTTCAGTGTTTGTATGTGGGTGTTTTAATGGGAATGTGGATCTCATTCCACATTTTAATGTGGGTCATGTAATGTGGAGAACTGGTCTTGGTCTCGACTTGGTCTCCCGAGCTAAAAGTCTTGGTCTTGGACTTGGTCTCGATAAACTCTGGTCTCGGGTCTTGACTTGGTCTCGGTTTGGGGTGTCGTGAAGAGATTTACTGAGGCAGCACAAACTGCACCAAGGTGTTTTAAAATGCCGTGAAATCAGAATCAATGTTGTTTTATTATGTATGCCTGGCACGCGTAACTTGATAAAAAAACCTTGTTTTGTACACATTGTTGGTGCTATTTTAGGTTTGAATGTTTGTAATGTCCTGGAAAACGATTTTAAAATGTTGATAACTCATCCTGTTCTCGCGGAAGCTTTCACTTTCGTAATGATGAAGCAGTGACTTGCTTCCGGGGGATGACTCAGGGATTAATGTCCAATAACAAAAATACATAATTATTGACTGCTGTTGTTTAAACTGGTTCATATTTGACAGAGAATAATATTTTCTGGTTCTCCCCCTCTCTGCTCTGCCTCAAAATGCATAGATTTACTGCGGCGATTGTAAAAGCGAGATCACAGTTAGCTATAGCTCTTATGCAAACAGCTACTGATGCTTTTAGAAACAAAGAAGTCCATAAGAACAGTGTAGCTTTACAAATGGATGGCTCTCATTACATTACTAATGCTGAGCTTCTACTTCTTTAAACACATAAATCGAAGTGGTCAGTTAGTAGCCATAAACCACATCCCTAGCATTAACACACACACTCACCTCCAAAGACGGACTTCAGAAACAAGATAAAGCAGCATGTGAGGTACACAGATGTAAAAGAGGTTCCCATGAGGTCTGCTGCTGTGGGAGCCGGTGTTTCTCACTTAGTTGTTCTAAATAAACACGGAGCGGACCTGCTGTAGTGGAGAGGATATACAGTATAAGAAAACCCGGAAGTTGTTTGTTCAATCCACGTGGACGCATACTCACTTACATGATGAAAGTCTCACATGGTGGTCAGCCTGTGATTTTTATTCCAGTTTGGTGTGGTTCTGTGAAGCTTTTACTCTTATCCTGGGTACCACAGTGTGACCCTCACCAGCTAATAACAATATAAGTTTAGTTAAATAATTAACATCACAACAGAGAAGAGAGATCACTGCAGAGAACAGGGACTAACAGGATGGCTTCTGTTCCACAGTTGGTTTAATGATGAACACGTCTGCTGTTTAACGTGAAAGCATCGACATGTTTAAGGTTCCTGATCAGGCGTGCCTCACCTACAACACAAATACATTTATTTTGCAAACAGAAAGATCAGGCCTCCTGCAGAGAGAGAGTGAGGAAACATCTAAAGGTGATGCTGAGGACGTCTGAGGCTTTAACTCAGGTAAGAAGGACTGTCAGGGGTCTAATCTCTGCTATAATTTGTCTTTTGCACATTTTAAAAACTGGAAACACAGAAAAGGTGCCTAGAGGTGTAAACACACTTCACTCCAACGTAAGATGACTCAGGAGTGTTTTAACGTAACGTTTAGGCTACTTGGTTTCACATGTTCTCCTGAGTGAAAGTCCAGTTTGACCCTTCCAACCTCCCATACTTCCTATTGTGCAGACTTCCTCTCTTTTACAAAACAGCTTCCTCCTGTATTACTGCTATGTGGTCACTAGGGGTCGCTGCCTCAATACACATTTAGGTGGGTCATGCTATCAGTCCTGTCACTGTTAAACCCTTCCTGCTCCTCCTGATGTGAACGACACCAGTGGAGAATGCTAATAAAGTTATGATTTAAATCAACATCTGGAAATCAGTGTTTGTCTGTGTCCAGCAGGTGGCGCTAAACACAAAGAACTGCAGCACACGGAGAGTCAAAAAGCACCTAAATATATTTACTGAAGCACTGCAGCAAAGTACAGTAGAGAGGTGCTTGTACATTACTTGAGTATTTCCATTCTGTTACATACAGTGGGGAGAACAAGTATTTGATAAACTGCTGATTTTGCAGGTTTGCCTACTTACAGAGCATGGAGGTCTGTCATTTTATCATCAGGTACACTTCAACTGTCAGAGATGGAATCTAAAAAATATCCAGAAAATCACATTGTATGTTTTTAAATAATTAATTTGCATTTTATTTCATGACATAAGTATCTGACACATCAGAAAAGCAGAACTTAATATTTGTTTGCAGTTACAGAGATCATAACGTTTCCTGTAGTTCTTTGGCCAGGTTTGTACATTCTGCAGCAGGGATTCTGGCCCACTCCTCCACACAGACCTTCTCCAGACCCTTCAGGTTTCGGGCTGTCGCTGAGCAATACGGACTTTCAGCTCCCTCCAAAGATTTTCTTTTGGGTTCAGGTCTGGAGACTGGCTAGGCCACTCAGGACCTTGAGATGCTTCTCATGGAGCCACTCCTTAGTTGCCTTGGCTGTGTGTTTCAGGTCGTTGTCATGCTGGAAGACCCAGCCACGACCCATCTTCAGCGCTCTTACTGAGGGAAGGAGGTTGTTGGCCAAGATATCGCGATACATTGCCCCATCCATCCCTCCCTCAATACCGTCAGTCGTCTGCCCCTTTGCAGAAAAGCATCCCAAAACTGATGTTTCCACCTCCATGCTTCACGGTTGGGATGGTGTGTTAGGGTTGTACTCATCCTTCTTCTTCCTCCAAACACAGCCAGTGGGTTTGACCATAAGTCTATCTTTGTCTCATCAGACCATGACCTCCCATTCCTCAGATGATCATTGGCAACTTCAGTCAGGCCTGGCGTGCTGGTTGAGCAGGTGCTGCAGGATTTCAACCCATGATGGTGTCAGTGCTACTAATGGTTTGCTTTAGACTGTGGTCCCAGCTCCTTCAGGTCATTGATCGCGCGTTCTGGGGCAGTCAGAGTAGAGTGGGTTTCCTGTTATCGGAAGGTTGAAGGTTCAATCCCGCTCCTCAGGCTGCATGTTGAAGTGTCTTGGCAGATACTGAACCAAATTGTGATGTTAGCTGTGGATGACTGTAAACTGCTTTCAGTGCTCAAAAGACTAAAAGCATACAAATCGGGTTATCTGCTGATCCTCACCTTCCTCATGATCACTGATGCCCACGGTGAGATCTTGCATGGAGCCCCAGACCGAGGAGACTGACCGTCATCTTGAACTTCTTCCATTTCTGCTTGCCTATTGTCCTGTAGCGTCCCAGCCTTGTGCAGGTCTACAGTTTTATCCCTGATGTCCTTACACAGCTCTGTGGTCTTGGCCATTGTGGAGAGGTTGGAGTCCGTTTGATTGAGTGTGTGGACAGGTGTCTTTTATACAGTTAATGAGTTCAGACAGGTGCAGCTAATACAGGTAATGAGTGGAGAACAGGAGGCTTCTTAAAGAAGAACCAACAGGTCTGCAAGAGCCGAGACTTCGGTTGGTGATCAAATACTTATGTCATGAAATAAAATGCAAATTAATTATATTTAAAAATCATACAATGTGATTTTCAAGATTATTGGTTTAGATTCCGTGTCTCACAGTTGAAGTGTACCTATGATAAACAAATACAGACCTCCACAAGCTTTGAAAGTAGGAAAACCTGCAAAATCACCAGTGTATCAAATACTTGTTCTCCTCACTGTATATATATATTTCTACTCCAACACATATTCAGAGGCAAATGTACTTTTTACTGAACTATATTTACATTTCAGATTCAGAATTAAATTTAACCAGTGGTTTCAAAACTCTTTGGTTTGTGTCTGTTGTTGCATTTGAGACGTTGAAACACCACATCCTTTGTAGGGGCCTGACTAGGGGCCACCATCCCATAAAGTATGTAAAGAAACCCTGTAACTAAAATAATCAAATCAGATCTTAACTTGTTTAACAGCATATGTTATTATACAGCATACACTGTAAGCACATTTATTTTACACATGTACACTGTAAATACATTTATTATACACATACACTGTACATTTATTATACACATGCACATGTAGTATTATACACATGTACACTGTAAGTACATTTGTTATACGTACACTGTAAATACATTTACTATACACACTGCAGATCATGTATACAGTACATATGCACAGCCGTGGAGTCTGCACGGGAGTCGCTTTGATGAATCAAGTCCAGACTGATGTCCTGCTACTTGCTAACAGCTGCAGTCTTTACAGAGGTGGAGCTGCGTGGAGCACCTTAAACCGGCTCCTCTGAGCTCTTGCTCGTCTGATTGCTCTTGCTGACTCACCTGGGACCAAGCTGTCGTGGGAAACCCTACGAGGAGCTGAGAGCTCGGACAGAACAGCTCCCAGGATCACGTGAGCACACAAACCCCTCCACCACGATAAGGTGGCAACTCACGGAGGGGATAGTTTTATGCACATATCTGTAATATATCATCTTTAGATATTACACATATGTATATATGATCAATTGTTAATTATTATTTTTTAAGAAGATTCCAGAAACAACATTATTGTAAAATGAACACAGCAAAACAATCCAACTCAACAAGGTAACGCAAGTTATAAAGTTAATCAGCAAGAAAAGTTCTTTTCTTTTCAAACCCAGTGAACAGTAAGAAATACCCCAGCAGAATATTCATATGTTATTCTGAATGTGCACACATTACGCTTTATGTCAAATATCATAAAAGTTCTTCACTAGGAGCAAAACCTGAGATTTGCAATGCTTCACCAAGAGTCACACAACTAGTTATTTCAAAACAAGAACCTTGTGTTCCACACACAACACAAGCCTCTCATTAGGGAATACAAATTAAAAAATGTCTTTACACCTAGAAGCTTCCCAGCACAACCACAGTCTGATCTACTGGCCACTGAGCAGCTCCACTGGAGCGGTTGGGGTTAGGGTCTGCTCAAGGGCCCCTCAGTTAGGGTAAATAAGGGAGGGCAAGCAGGTTCACTTTCCTGGTCGAGGATTGAACCAGCGATATATATATATACATATATAAACACTCTGTCTATTGTCCTGAGTTTCACTGTGACTGCTCAGAGTCTTGGTGACAATCTGACCTGTTCACTGGATCCATTTGGATTCCACGGCCCTCTTTTGTTCTTTAAAGATAAAACCAAATGGCAACAACCATCCCGACTACTGACAAACTTGCTGTCAGTCCAACATGTGTGTTTCTTTCATCAGGGTTTCCTTTGTCCTTGTTTCCATGGTCCTTGTCTCCGTGGTCCTTGTTTCCTTTGGTCCTTGTCTCCTTGGTCCTTGTTTCCTTGGTCCTTGTCTCCTTGGTCCTTGTTTCCTTGGTCCTTGTCTTCATGGTCCTTGTTCCCTCCAGCTGAGATGTTTCCAGCTGTGAGAGAGCAGAAACAGGTGTATCAGCTGTCAGGTTCACGTGATGACTGAAGAACAGAACAGAATCTATTTCCTCTTCAATATCCGGTCAGACATTATCTACTGCACTTCGGTCACATGACTTACGTTGCATCAACAGCATCTGGATGAAATACAAACGTTTCTAAAGACTCACCTGAGCCTGAAACCGTCAGCCTGATGATGCTGATGAGTTCAGATTCGGTGATTTCTTCTCCAACCCGACACTTCGATGCGTTCCTGAGTCGTTGACGTTGACGTTCTTCAGAACAACAGAAGCGTCTCCGTCCTTCATCTCTGGATCTCTCAGCTCCACTCGACCCACGTAAGCTGGATGCTGGTAGTTCATAGTGGAGGCCGTCTCTGAGGAAGAAGACGTAGCTATCAGCTTTCAGGTCCGGTCTGCTCCAGGCTATCAGTGAGATGGGACCACCTGTGGGAGCCTTACAGAGAAGAGTGACGTCCTGTCCAGGTTTCACTGAGACCTCCTGTGGGTCTGAACACAAACAGAGGAAACCTAGTATAACTGCTGCAGAGACTTGACCGCTCTGCACAGACTAACGCACAGAAAGTTGTAACTTTTCTTTACACTGAATAAATCAAACAAATGAACTCCACCGTTTAAAAATGTTCCTCATCTGAAGTAGTGCTGACGTTCGAGTGTCTCTGCTGAGACTCTGATCAGCTGCATGTCGCCGTCTCACTGCGTCCTGACACTCATCTGCTGACGTTTCACTTTAAGTTGTAGGAAATTTAGATCCTTTGTGGAGAAACTTGTCAGTTGGTGAATCATCATGCTCAGTTTGAGATGTGGACAGAGGGCGGTTACAGGACGAGTGTTTCCTTGTTTTTAAGGGAAGTGGACTCTCGAGTTCTTCTGTTTTGTAGCGACCTGTGATGAAGGACATCAGGATCCAAGCGAAAATGTTTCTGCTCGCCTGCTTCGTTGTTTAATACACTGTTTCTCCGTTAGTCTCCACGTGACACACGGCTAAGTTTACACCCATAATGCAATCTGAACTTCATCGCCATCGGGCTTATCGCCACATAGCCACGCATGGTAGAGGATGAAATGCACGCCATTTCATACCTTCAACCGCCATTTTAGCCTTTAAATGATGCTCCACATTTCATCACTTTTCACATAATAATCACATAAGTGATTTTTCTCCTCATTCTCCAAGGATAAAGTGTCACAGACAAAAATGTGATGCTCTTGAGTGAAGTTTGTGATATCAAGCAGTATGAATAGTTTACTGGACGTTACATTGCATCACAGCGCCTGCACATGTCAGCTTGCAAGAACTGAACCGTGAAGAGATGATGGCAAAAACTAAACCAGCAAAAGAGGCGAAGCATTAACACACAGAAAAAACACAACACACACACACTAATGAACATCTGTCATCAGGAATCAGGAACATTTCTGAGCAGTCCATAATATTCAAGCAGATCACACTTTATCATAGCTGGAAGGTTTCCAGCTTGAGGATAGTGCTCACCTCCACTGGCAGGAACCAGCATTAAGATAATCCACACAACTATCAACACAGCAGCTGCCATGACAGGTGGATGTTCCTGCAATGTGTGAATTTGAATGAAGGTGAATCAGATGAAGTGTAAGTTTGAGTGGACTGTGTTATAACTGTCACGTCAACCAATCAGAACTGAAGAAGTCCTCTGATGGGGACCTTCTTTGGAGTCATCCAATCAGCAGAGAGAAGGAGGAGGGTAAATGACTCCCTGTGCTGCATTTAGTCACTGTATGACATTTGACTACTAGCTGTGCATGTGAAGAGATTCAGAACAAAACAATTCAATTTTATTTAATTCACAACAACAGTCATCTCATGTCACTTTTCATACAGAGCAGGTCTGTATTTACAGAAACGATTCCAACCATGAGCAGCACCTGGCCACACAGGCAAGGAAAAACTGCCTTTAAAGGTCCAGTGTGTAATGTTCCTGAGGATCTATTGACAGAAACATAAGGTCCATATGTTTTCAGTGGTTTGTAAAGACATAATGAACCATTGTGTTTTATCACCTTAGAATGAGACATTTCTATCTACATACACACGCTTACATGGAGGTTCTACATTAGCCCAGAGAGGACAAAACATTACAGAGCATGTTTTGTCACTACGTTAAATATGTAAGAAGCAGCAGCAGTAGCAGCAGCAGCAGCTGTGGTTTTCTGGTTTATTTGAAGTAAGAAGAGATGTGACATGTGGACAAATGGAGGACCACTCGTATTATTTGGTACAACAGCTGACAGAGCATTTCAGTGAACCGTAGCGTCTCCTAGACTCTTACAAAAAGAGGGTTGAGAGGTGACTGATGGTGCATTCATGTGGTGTCGGAATAATCAGAATCGTTTTCTCCCTCCTTTAACCCCTTCATTGCAAATAGTGGAATGAAGTGTACATGGGACATAAAGAGGTACAGAGGAGTATACAATGTATAAAGAAGACACAAATAAAAAACCTTTGTAAGGGTTGATTATAGAGTAATTAAAAGATTTATTATTATTATTATGCGACACGTGTAGAAACGTTTTTTTTTTAAATTAATCTTTATGGAACAGCATATAAAATGTTTAATAATATTGATCAAAATATGAATTAAAACATGTATTATTTCTTATGATATAATTAATATGAGCACTTACTAGAAACTTGTCAAGAGTTGAATAAATGTTTAATGAATGTTTATATTAAAGCCTTATAAAGACTAAAAAAATCCTTTATTATGTACCTTATTAACCATTAACAATTCTTCTTTGCAGCTACCTGAACTAAAGTGTGAACAGTGTCCTGACCTGGTTTAAAGGCCATAACAACAAGTGTGAAAGACACAGCGCCTTACGTTCACGCTGTTTATGGTAACATATAATAAATCAAAATAATTACGGGGTGGATCCGTCAGCAACATCAGCAGTATGGATGTGTGATCATGCTGTAGAGTGTTGTGGTGTCCAAATCATTTCATTTAACGAAACCAAAAGTAAGTGTAGCTGCTGGCAGGGAGGATCAGAGAGAGCCAGGATCTTGGAGCTCCTGTGGAGCAGTGGGTCAGGTGGACCGTTGCAATCAGCTCCTCAAACAGAAAACACATCACCTTTGCAGTGCTGACACAAATACTGATTCAAGCCACACGGGGGCGTCACAACGGAGTCTTATTTAAAATAATAAATGTCTTGTTATGCAGCCACTGCAACTTAAGTAGAGCAGCGTTAATGCGTTAATAAGTGCGGCAGGACGTAGAAGCGAGTTGTCCGTTAATCAGAAGATCGGGCACTGTACAAATATAGAGTACTTAAATTCAGTAAAGGAGTTATTAGCCTTTATAGGGCAGTAATATAAAGCTTTTACAGTCTGATTACTGTCATTAAACATCCTATAACATTAACATTATTAACAAGTGATCTATAAACTGTTGACAAGTTTCTAATAAGTGCTAATAAATATCTTATTTAATGTGATTTAGGACATTACTAAGACTCATTAAGTCTCATTAATGTGAATATACATCTTATTAAGGCCCATGGGCCAGACATATATAACTTTACACTGTTCTTATAAGAGCTTATAAACAATAATAAATGTGTTAATTGTGCTTGAATTAAAACCTAAATGGATTTATGTTTGTAAGCATCTTGTAAGGTCTTAAAATTGTTTTATTAACTTAGCATAAATTAATTAGTTGTTAACCTTGTTTTTATTTTCTATTTGACTTTGTATGTGTTATACAAATAAACTGGCCTTTAAATGTAGCATGGCACCAGTGAAGTGTCATACATAACCACAGTCAGGAGGTTCTGTAGAAAATAAGATGTAAACTCTGTGTGTCCACTCAGTATTTACATCTGTTCCCTTTAGAACCAACAAATTAATACATGAAATAAGAAGTGATCAGTTTACTCTGACAGGACAGATGATCAGAGGGGCAGAGTTTTTACCACCATCTTTCGTAAAGAGACTGAAGAAAGGATAGAGTTTCTCAGTGAAGCGGCAGCCAGTAAAAGAGTAGATCAGAGCTGCAGCGTCTACGTCATAAAAGGAGACCAGACCCTCCTCATAATCCACAAACACCCCCACCTTCTCAGGCCGAGACTTCAGAGAGAGACGGACCGAAAGGCCAGCAAGGGCTCTGTACTCATTTCCATTTTTCAACCATAAAGTCCAGTAACCCCTCTGAGGGCTTGATGGGATTTCTTTCTTTCTGCTGATCGACTCTCTGGCCACTCCCAACTTCCAGCCGGTCTTGTCTTTAACCTGAACCTCAAAGTAAAATCTGCCTGAAGAGAAACTCTGCTTTCCTAAAACACGATGTTTAAAGGAAAATCTCTCTGGATTGTCTGGGAGAACCTTCCCCACGTTACCATGATTCACTTGTTTCCCATCACCAGACAGGATGAGTTTAGGATGTGCTGTATCAGGATCAAGAGTCACGTCCACTGCAAACCGCTGGACCCGCTTCAGCTCAAGCAGCTTCTTGATCTCTTTACTGAGCGTCTCCTCCAGCTGAGCCACAGCTCTCACCACAGTCCCCTCATATGAAGGTGGATGTACGCTGACCTCTGTCCAGTCCTTGGTGGGTGGAGGGTGGATGTTCATGGACTGGACACTCTGGAGAAGATGGAGGTGGTCTTCAGAGCGTGAGAGCTGCTCCACCTCAGTCCTTCTCTTCATCAGCTCAGAGATTTCCTGTTCCAGCTCTGTGATGAAGCCTTCAGCCTGTTTCTCTGTTGTTCTCTGCTTCTCTTCGATGGTGTCGATGAGCTCCTTCAGGCCTCTCTCAACAGACTCCTTCAGAGAAGTGAAGACCTGAACACCTTCTGCTTTCTCTCTGTCTGCATCTTCCTCACTGAGGCCGACCGACTGTTTGATCTCCCTCGATCTTCAGTCGTCTCTTCTGGATCATCTGCTGGATTTCAGCCTCTGTCTTCCCCAGCTCGGCCTTCTTTCCTTCATATCCTTCCTTCAGAGGAACAACATCGATGCGTCTTGTGGTCTAAAACAGTGCAGAGCACGCAGACACATGTCTGAGTCGGTCTTACAGAACAGCTCCAGAGGTTTATCGTGCGTCGTACACATCCTGCCTTCCAGGTTCTCCACAGGGTCGATCAGCTGATGTCTTTTCAGGCCTGAAGCTGTCAGATGAGGCTCCAGGTGAGTCTCACAGTAGGAGACCAGACACACCAGGCAGGACTTCAGGGCCTTCAGTTTGGTTCCAGTGCAGGCGCCACAGAGAACTTCTCCTGGTTTGGACTCTTGTGTCTCTGAGCTGCTGCTGTCGAGCTTCCCGCTGAGCTGACTTGAACTGAGCAGCCATCTCAGAGAGCAAAGTGTTAACATGCAGCTCAGGTCTTGTGCTGAAAACCTTTTTACACATCGGACACTGGTACTGGTCCTTAGTATCCCAGTGCACATTGATGCAGGTTTTACAGAAGTTGTGTCCACATGATGTGGTGACAGGATCAGTGAACACATCCAGACAGATGGAGCACAGGAACTGATCTTCAGATCGCAGATAGTTCGCAGCAGCCATATCTGCACATGTAAGGAGACACAGAAGTGTGATTACAGTTAGTTTTAAGTGCAGCATAAAATATTAAAGTCATTTAAATTGTATTTGGGCTTTGTGGCGATATGCCACCAAACTGAGCTGTGAGCAGCTGCAACCATTCAAGCCGTGCTGTTAAGCTCAAACTATCTACAATAACACAATATCACAGAAAATGTACATTCATGCAGACCAATTGTTAATGAAGAATCGAACTGCTAAGACGACTCTGCTTACTTGATGGCAGGCACATTACATTTCCTCTAGTTTTTTTCACATTAAAAGCCTCCTGCTGGTTCAGAGGTGGAAAGCTTTTATTGTGAAACAGCCAGAGGAATTCAAATGCACAATGGCTGCAAGAAACGATCAGTAACCAGTAATAAAATCAGGAAATAAGAGTGAAACTCAGCTCGGACACAGAGGCAGTTAAAGCAGTCAGTGGCGCTGTACAGTGGCTCTGTGGACAAACAGCCAGAGTTAGACTTTAAGTACGAAATGAAAAGAGTGGAACTTTCTGCCTGAGTGGAGCTGCAGGTTTGTGTGCATGCTGGTTGTTGAAGCTGTAAATGTGGTCAGCTGTACTCACCCGTGTTTGGCAGAGACTCTGGCTGGGTTTTTGGAAAAGACCCGATGAACTTTGATGATTGATGAAATTCTGAATTTCCTTTCAGAGACAAACAGAGACTTGTCTCGATGGCTGCTGCTCTGACAAAACAAAGTTAAGTTTCATTTCCTGATGTTGAAGCTCTCAGCCTTCCAGAGTTGCTCCGCCTCTCAATGCAGCTCTGATACTGGTTTTACTTGCTGAAACTGGCAGCTTTCTGCTGTGGGGCCCTCCTACCTGACTCGTGAGCCACGTAAACTATTTGCCATTGCTGCACAGAACACAGCACTGCTCTCACTACAGTCTTTAAACAGTCTCTGTAAGAAGACAGACCTCTTCTAGAAAAGTCTAGTACTGGTTTGAACAGATCTCTGCCCACTAACTCAGTCTTCATGAAGTCTGATAAGACTGGGGGCCAGTCTGCTGGGTCATGTGGTGGACCAGCAACTGTTCCATTAGAGCTGCTTGTACATCTCTGGTCTAAAGCACCTGGGTCTGAGTGACCTTCCAAAGATGTCTGGACTGGGTTTGTGCTAGTCTGGCTGACGATCCAGCAGCTACTCTACTGACAAACAAAAGTAAATTACAGACAACAATACTTGCTAGATGTTAGTGTTACCACCTCCAGTCAAACTGGCTCCTACAGGTCTTTGTAAATCTGCTGATTCAGCATTACTCACCAACCCAGGCGCTAACAGCATCAAGTAAGGAAAACTATATACATCCTTATTTTTGTATCCTTATTTTTAATTTTGCCTGATCACACGCCCTGAAGGCCAATTAATAGTTCTGCATTAAATCTATGACAAAACATTCTCACACTCAATTTGTCACGTATGTACGCATGGTCAGTTTCCAGTTTGTAACCCACTGTTTGAAGCCCTGTAGTGTCACTTTTTAACGATAAGGGTAGTTACAGGACATTTAACAGAAAAATCTGAGTAAGGAGGTGGTTGGTGAGGATAATGGGTCAGAAACTGGACTTTCACCCAAGAGACTGGTGTTCGTTTCCAATGTGAAACAAAGAGTCAACATTAAATGTTTTTATTGAAGTTAAAATAATATTAATGACTCATTTATCCAAAGCTATTTACAACTGTCATACTATCTGTCAAAGGTCACACGTCTCTACCACAATGTGGAGGTCATGGTACAGTGGATAAGACACATGCCTTTGGTGTGAGAGACCCAGCTTCAAATCCACTGTGAGACACCATTGTGTCCCTGAGTGAGACACTTAACCCTAGTTGCTCCAGAGGTGTGCGACCTCTGATCAAATTTTGTGCCAGCTAAATGAATAAATGTAAATTTCACAACATTAAGAAGTTCTTTTTATTGAAAGTGTAAGCGGACGTTACCTGTGTGTCGTTGCCAATGTGAACGCGGAGCCCTAAATGTGGAAAAACAGCACCAAAGGTTAACCACCCAAGGTGTAAAAAACCTATGCCTACAGGTCTCCTACAAGGCGTCCATATGTGATGATTGGAAGAGAGAATGTGTTGCGGCAACGCAGACCGCAACAACTGTGATTGGTCAGCGTGTTAGCATTGCTTGTACTCCGATACGTTTCTGTCTTGTACTTCTTCTTCTGCCTCAACGAGTTCCAGGGTTGTACAAACCGTCTCCTCAGACACCTTCTCTCGTTTCGTCTAAACGTAACAGCTGTTCAACATCAATCAGCTCACTTTCAGCCAACACTTTTTCACACCACTGTACACATGCACAAACACATTCTACATATTCATAGCTATGCAAATCTTCGCCTTGTGTCTTGTTTATTACAGTGAATGGTAATATTTGCTAACATCTTTCTTTTGCACTTTTTTTTGTACAACCACAGTCTTCTGGCAACTGAGCAGCTACACTGGAGTGGTTGGGGTTAAGGGCCTTGCTCAAGGGCCCCTCAGTCGGGGTAAATGAGGGAGGACAAGAAGGTTCACTTTCTCTCCAGAGTTATCCTGCCAGTCTGGGGATTGAACCGGAAACCTTCAAGCTTGCTTCTCTAACCTTTAGACCACTGCTCAAAATGCAGTGTGTGTTTACAGTATACACACACTGTCTATTGTCGTGGGTTTCTCTGTGGTTCCTCAGATGTTACTGACAGTCTGACCTGTTCACGGGATCCATTTGCATTCATTTTGTTATTGAAAAGGCAAAACAACAACAAACAAAACCAACAACTACTACCAAACTTGCGGTCAGTCCAAAATGCTTGTTACTTTCATCAGGTGTTCCTTTGTCCTTGTTTCCTTGGTCCTTGTTTCCTTGGTTCTTGTTTCCTTGGTTCCTGTTTCCGTGGTCCTGGTTTCCGTGGTTCTTGTTTCCTTGGTTCCTGTTTCCGTGGTCCTTGTTTCCGTGGTCCTTGTTTCCGTGGTTCTTGTTCCCTTGGTCCTTGTTTCCTTGGTTCTTGTTTCCATGGTCCTTGTCTCCGTGGTCCTTGTTCCGTCCAGCTGTGAGAGAGCAGAAACAGGTGTATCAGCTGTCAGGTTCACTTGATGACTGAAGAACAGAACAGAATCTATTTCCTCTTCAATATCTGGTCAGACATTATCTACTGCACTTCGGTCACATGACTTAAGTTGCATAAACAACATCTGGATGAAATACAAACGTTTCTAAAGACTCACCTGAGCCTGAAACCATCAGCCTGATGATGCTGATGCGTTCAGGTTTGGTTTTCTTCCCAACCCGACACTCGTACGTTCCTGAGTCTTTGACGTTGACGTTCTTCAGAACAACAGAAGCGTCTCCGTCCTTCATCTCTGGATCTCTCAGCTCCACTCGACCCACGTAAGATGGATGCTGGTAGTTCAAGTAGAGGCCGTCTCTGAGGAAGAAGACGTAGCTATCAGCTTTCAGGTCCGGTCTGCTCCAGGCTATCAGTGAGATGGGACCACCTGTGGGAGCTTTGCAGTAAAGAGTGACGTCCTGTCCAGGTTTCACTGAGACCTCCTGTGGGTCTGAACACAAACAGAGGAAACCAAGAATCCCAAGTTTAACTGCTGAAGAAGAAGTTTGAAATGTTCTAAATGGTGGTTAAGGATAACCTTAGGTGGGTTAAGATTGAGGTGGCAAAGGGTTTATAAAGTCAGAATTGTCAAGTCTTGTCTGTAGCTCGACTGATAGTCGAATCAGTGTGTTTGTCGCGAGGGGAGGGGTTATTAGTCAGTATTTATATCAGTATTTATTACTAACTGTAACTTTCACTGCACATTTCCAGCTAACCTGAGGCTTATTGTTGACCCTTTTGTCTCTGTTCACCTGCCATTCACCGGTGTTGTGCAGAGTTTTGGAGTGCTGCTGTGCTGCCAGCAACTGCATGCACGTAGCCTCGCAGAGTCTCTTTGAAGAACTGTTCAGTAACGATGTAAAATTCTTTGTGTGGTTCATCAATGGTGATAAATGATTTGAACGCCCACAACACCGGTGGGCTGGGGCTCCATCGCTTCTGCCACTAGACTACAAATGCAACCTGACCCCCCTTCTTGTTTTGGATCTATTCAAGCACTTTAAAACATTTATTATAAGCTTTTTTTCTTTTCACATTTTTATTTACAGCATCAAATGGTTACAGTTATATTGCAATAGGCTGTAAATTAACTTTTGGGAGAAAACTGGTATTTCTAAGTAAAATCAGACGTTGAGCCAATATCACCAAACTGGAATGAACGTTGTTTTGATGCAAAGCATCAGATCTTTGACTATTAGGGTCAACCCTACTGCACACACACACACATTTGTAAAGATAAACAAACCGACACACACAAACACACACTCAGAGCTCACCTCCACAGGCAGCAACCAGAAACAAGATATCCCCACAACTCTGAACACTGAAGCAGCCATGAGAGCTGCTGCTGATGCTGGAGCCGGCGTTCCTCACTGACTGCTGCTTCCTGTCCCAGGAGGAGGGTAAATTCCATGTGCTGCATTTAAGTACTGTATGACATTCAGCTACTATCTGAATATCAGGCTCCAACAGCAGGGAATGTAAATGTGAAGAGATTCAGAACTAAACAATCTTTTTTTTACCTTAGAATAAGGATTTATCCGAGGACTTCCAGTCAGGATTTAGAGCTCATCACAGCACAGAGACATCACTGGTGAAAATTACTAATGACTTCCTCACTGCATCAGACAAAGGACTTAGCTTAGTGCTGCATTTGATACCACTGACCATCATATCCTACCACAGAGACTGGAACATTTAATTGCCTACCACTCTAAGCAGCTTTACGTCCTATTTATCAGATATATAATATCTCTGGCTCTGGGGCTCCGGTCCTCCCTTGAGAACTTGAGTCAGAAGACTCTATGCACCACAAAAGCAGGAGTCATATTATCACCATTATCTGTACCTGTGTTTTTCTGTTCTGTTATTTCTGTTATCTTAATCTCAAACTGAAACTGAGTAAATGATCTGAGATGAAAAGGAGCCAACAGCCTGGGTCTCTTCTGTATATAAAAGATGTAGTTTGAATGTTACTGATTACTTCATTTGACTTAAGTAGTAATGTCATGAGTGAGCAGCAGAACTCCTGGAAACAGATGCCTATTTCCAGGAAAACACCTTAAATAACATGCCTAAAATGTATCTGAAATAACTCCTCAACCATTTGGCCTAGATGCATAACTCTGGTCTCATTTGAAAGGTCAGAAGCTAAGGAATATGGGCTGTAAATGTGAATTAACCTATTTATTTTGCTATTAAAGAGTAAATGGAGATGCAATAAAGGAAAATATGATATTTTCATCCCCACCTGTTATAAAATAACAATTTTACCATCAAAACCATCATCCAACTCATTATAATGCAACTGAATATCTAGCTGAAAACGGAAAGAGCGCGTGTCGTCACTATGTTCTTCTTGTTCTACTTCTGGTAGAATTCAGGCAGTGCAGACACTCATCACTACGATTACGTAAGTTAGAAGAAGAAGAAGTAATAGTGTTAATATACAGCAGGGGTCGGCAAATAAGTTTTGCAAATTTTGTAAATATATGTCAATATATAATCTAATAAATCTACCGAAAGAAACCTCATTTCTTGACTGGCCACTCTCTCTCTTTTACTTTTTAGCCACTCTCTGCTGTCTCAGAAGAGACACCTGTTGTGCTGTGTCAGCCACTGTAGCTGTCCTACGCTCTTTGAAAGATTAGAGGGCAGTGGTAGGCTGGGTAGATGGTTTCAATTCACAACCCTCCCCACTAGATGGCACTAAATCTGACACACTGAACCTTTAACAGAGGGAGGGGGTCCTACGCATCACTAACGAACCAGCGGTATTGAACATCTGGGCAGACTGACCCCACAGAGGTTAAATAGCAGAGATTCCCTATAACAGTTATGAAGAAGTCTCTCGGAGGAGGGGCAAAAACATCTTCTGGTATCTTTAACCAAGTCCAGCTGCCTTTGATTTAAACCTTTTTTGGATGACTATGACCTGGATGACTGAGAACCTTCACACACATTTCAGTTTACAATCAATCACTTAATCAACATTACATTACTTGAGCATTTCCATTTTTTGGTACTTCTACTGCAAGACATCTCAGAGGCAAATGTACTTTTTTACTGAATTACTTTTACTTTTTTAAGTTTAAAATTGTATGTGAACACATATTTAGCAACAAAGGAAGGAAAAAACAGTAGCGGTGGTTTTGATGACTGCAGTTCCATGTATCGTAAACCCAGTAGCATGGTGTTGTCAGTTTTAACATATCAACATCCAACATGTAACAGATTACATAGTTAAAACTGATTTCTTTACAGTATGTGAGTGAAATTCTAATTCTTATTTTTTGTAAAGGCCACAACACAGTCTAAAGGTTGCAATTTTAGTCCTGTAATAGGCACTTTTGTATTGTTGTTAATGTTCATTTATTTGTTAAATGTCTGTTTTATTATAATATAATACAATTCATCACATATTTGGAAAAGGTAGAATAAAAAATTCTAGCAGGTTACAAAATCCAACATGTAACCACTGTTGCATGATGTCCACGTGCTTGGACGGTTGGTTGTACAAAACTAATTTTTACTCAAATTTTTTAATTTATAAAACAGGAATCTGTTATTAAAATGTACTGTACTTTCTCACTATTTTTTTTGAATGACCTCCTTGAATAACTTGCAAGAGCCCATAACTTGCTCAGAATCCTGATTCTATTAGTGAGAATGACATGTTCTTGTGTCGGTTATAACATTAAAGACAGTAAAATGTGCAACTGTGTGCTATTTAATATAATAAAATTTTCTGATGTAAACTATGGCTGAGGTTTGAATGATGAATGTAAATGCACCAGGCTTTACTTCTTCAGTATGGCTCACATCAGTTTCACCAGAACAAAGAATTCAGGATTCTTTGTTACACCTTTACTTTTGTACATGTGCACACTGTGATACAGAAAAGAGAAAGACAAGATGTCTTACAGCACTGCAGAACAAATGACAAGTTATAAAGTCTCATTACCACAAAGACGCGGTAATGAGTACTTTATAAATCTGCAGATTTGGCAGTACTTACCAACACAGAGCTGACAAAAAGAGGAAGACAAACTACATGCGTCCTTATTTTAGGCCCGGGGTACAATCTACTGGGTGCACTTGTGTTTTTACTTTGGAGAAGTCCAGGAGAAACAGTCAGGAACATCTGCAGGCCTGTAATGTGGGGCTCACCTCTTGTCTGGTTTTGTCCACTTCCTGTTTGTCTCTTTACTTCCGGTCACTATTGCTGGCTATGGGAACAGCGGCTGTCCTGATTTGTTCACACCCTAAAGGCCAATTTATAGTTCTGCAAATGTATGGAGTAGGTATGCTAAAGCGTACACTGTCAACACAATCTGCACTCCCAAAGTCGCATCGATGATGCATGGTCAAGACCCGTCCAGTTTGTAACACACCTGGTCTTAACACACCTTCTCTATTTGACGCTCCCAATTATCTTTGGGCTGCAGATCTGAGGGCTTCGTTGTGAGCTTTGGAAAACAAGGATCGAAGCGTCTTAGTTCTTACTGAACTACATTTCAGTTTCAAATTGACATGATCATTCATCAAACCAAACCATTTGTTT
>JALXJV020000002.1:41258130-41281079 GCA_024633595.2 Lepomis macrochirus
AGACACAAAACAAATGGTTTGGTTTGATGAATGATCATGTCAATTTGAAACCGAAATGTAGTTCAGTAAGAACTAAGACGTCAATCCTTGTTTTCCAAAGCTCACAACAAAGTCCTCAGATCTGCAGCCCAAAGATATTTGGGAGTGTCAAATAGAGAAGGTGTGTTAAGACCAGGTGTGTTACAAACTGACGGGTCTTGACCATGCGTACACGTGACGACTTAGGAGTGCAGATTGTGTTGACAGTGTACGCTTTAGCAGACCTACTCCATACATTTGATGCAGAACTATAAATTGGCCTTTATGGTGTGAACCAATCAGGACAGCCGCTGTTCCCAAAGCCAGCAATAGTGACCGGAAGTAAAGAGACAAACAGGAAGTGGACAAAACCAGACAAGAGGTGAGCCCCACACTACAGGCCTGCAGATGTTCCTGACTGTTTCTCCTGGACTTCTGCGTGCTCCAAAGTAAAAACACAAGTGCACCCAGTAGATTGTACCCCAGGCCTAAAATAAGGACGCATGTAGTTTGTCTTACTTCCTCTTTTTGTCAGCTCTGTGTTGGTAAGTACTGCCAAATCTGCAGATTTATAAAGTACTCATTACCGCGTCTTTGTGGTAATGAGACTTTATAACTTGTCATTCGTTCTGCAGTGCTGTAAGACATCTTGTCTTTCTCTTTTCTGTATCACAGAGTGCACATGTACAAAAGTAAAGGTGTAACAAAGAATCCTGAATTCTTTGTTCTGGTGAAACTGATGTGAGCCACACTGAAAAAGTAAAGCCTGGTGCATTTACATTCATCATTCAAACCTCAGCCATAGTTTACATCAGAAAATTTTATTATATTAAATAGCACACAGTTGCACATTTTACTGTCTTTAATGTTATGACCGACACAAGAACATGTCATGCTGATGCACTGATAGAATCAGGATTCTGAGCAAGTTATGGGCTCATATAAGTTATTCAAGGAGGTCAATCAAAACAAATAGTAAAAAAAATAGTAATATGTACAGTAAATTTTTAATAACAGATTCATGTTTTATAAATTAAAATTGGAGTAAAAATTAGTTTTTGTACACCAACTGTCCAAGTATGTGTACATCAACAGTGATTGCATGTTGGATTTTGTACCCTGCTAGAATTTTTATTCTACTTTTTCCAAATATGTGATGAATGGTGTTATATTAAAATAAAACAGACATTTAACAAATAAATGAACATTAACAACAATACAAAAGTGCCTATTAAAGGACTAAATTGCAACTTTAGACTGTGTTGTGGCCTTTACAAAAAATAAGAATTAGAATTTCAATAACACTGTAAAGAAATTTACAGTTTTAACTATGTAATCTGTTACATGTTGGATGTTGATATGTTAAAACTGACAACAACATGCTACTGGGTTTACGCATACATTGAACTGCAGTCATCAAAACCACTGTTACTGTTTTTCCTTCCTTTGTGTTCACATACAATTTTAAACTAAAAAGTAAAAGTAATTCAGTAAAAAGTACATCTGCCTCTGAGATGTCTTGGAGTAGAAGTATAAACCAAAAAATGGAAAAAAACTTACGTAATCGTAGTGATGAGTGTCTGCACTGCCTGAATTCTGCCAGAAGTGGAACAAGAAGAACATAGTGACGAAACGCTCTCTGTCTGTTTTCAGCTACTGTAGAAACACGAGGCTGCAACGTGGCAACGCCTATGGAAGGGGTGACCAAACTACATCTTTTATATGCAGAAGAGACCCAGGCTGCTGGCTCCTTTTCATCTCAGATCATTTACTCAGTTGATACAGTCGACACAAAAAATAAACTGGATGATCTGAGATTAAGATAACAGAAATAACAGAACAGAAAAACACAGGTACAAATAATGGTGATAACATGACTCCTGCTTTTGTGGTGCATAGTCTTCTGACTCACGGTCTCAAGGGAGGACCGGAGCCCCAGAGCCAGAGATATTATATATCCGATAAATAGGACTTAAAGCTGCTTAGAGTGGTAGGCAATTAAATGTTCCAGTCTCTGTGGTAGGATATGATGGTCAGTGGTATCAAATGCAGCACTAAGCTAAGTCCTTTGTCTGATGCAGTGAGGAAGTCATTAGTAATTTTCACCAGTGATGTCTCTGTGCTGTGATGAGCTCTAAATCCTGACTGGAAGTGCTCAGACAAATCCGTATTCTAAGGTAAAAAAAAAGATTGTTTAGTTCTGAATCTCTTCACATTTACATTCCCTGCTGTTGGAGCCTGATATTCAGATAGTAGTCGAATGTCATACAGTACTTAAATGCAGCACATGGAATTTACCCTCCTCCTGGGACAGGAAGCAGCAGTCAGTGAGGAACGCCGGCTCCAGCATCAGCAGCAGCTCTCATGGCTGCTTCAGTGTTCAGAGTTGTGGGGATCTTGTTTCTGGTTGCTGCCTGTGGAGGTGAGCTCTGAGTGTGTGTTTGTGTGTGTGTCGGTTTGTTTATCTTTTACAAATGTGTGTGTGTGTGCGTGTAGGGTTGACCCTAATAGTCAAAGATCTGATGCTTTGCATCAAAACAACGTTCATTCCAGTTTGGTGATATTGGCTCAACGTCTGATTTTACTTAGAAATACCAATTTTCTCCCAAAAAGTTAATTTACAGCCTATTGCAATATACATGTAACCATTTGATGCTGTAAATAAAAATGTGAAAAGAAAAAAGCTTATAATAAATGTTTTTAAAGTGCTTGAATAGATCCAAAACAAGAAGGGGGGTCAGGTTGCATTTGTAGTCTAGTGGCAGAGCGATGGAGCCCCAGCCCACCGGTGTTGTGGACGTTCAAATCATTTATCACCATTGATGAACCACACAAAGAATTTTACATCGTTACTGAACAGTTCTTCAAAGAGACCTGCGAGGCTATGTGCATGCAGTTGCTGGCAGCACGGCACGCACCCAAAACTCTGCACAACACCGGTGAATGGCAGGTGAACAGAGACAAAAGGGTCAACAATAAGCCTCAGGTTAGCTGGAAATGTGCAGTGAAAGTTACAGTTAGTAATAAATACTGATATAAATACTGACTAATAACCCCTCCCCCCTCGCACAAACACACTGATTCGACTATCAGTCGACTACAGACAAGACTTGACAATTCTGACTTTATAAACCCTTTGCCACCTCAACCTTAACCCACCTAAGGTTATCCTTAACCACATTTCCAAACTTCTTCTTCAGCAGTTAAACTTGGGATTCTTGGTTTCCTCTGTTTGTGTTCAGACCCACAGGAGGTCTCAGTGAAACCTGGACAGGACGTCACTCTTTACTGCAAAGCTCCCACAGGTGGTCCCATCTCACTGATAGCCTGGAGCAGACCGGACCTGAAAGCTGATAGCTACGTCTTCTTCCTCAGAGACGGCCTCTACTTGAACTACCAGCATCCATCTTACGTGGGTCGAGAGTGGAGCTGAGAGATCCAGAGATGAAGGGCGGAGACGCTTCTGTTGTTCTGAAGAACGTCCAGCGTCAAAGACTCAGGAACGTACGAGTGTCGGGTTGGGAAGAAAACCAAACCTGAACGCATCAGCATCATCAGGCTGATGGTTTCAGGCTCAGGTGAGTCTTTAGAAACGTTTGTATTTCATCCAGATGTTGTTTATGCAACTTAAGTCTTGTGACCGAAGTGCAGAAGATAATGTCTGACCAGATATTGAAGAGGAAATAGATTCTGTTCTGTTCTTCAGTCATCAAGTGAACCTGACAGCTGATACACCTGTTTCTGCTCTCTCACAGCTGGACGGAACAAGGACCACGGAGACAAGGACCATGGAAACAAGAACCAAGGAAACAAGGACCAAGGGAACAAGAACCACGGAAACAAGGACCACGGAAACAAGGACCACGGAAACAGGAACCAAGGAAACAAGAACCAAGGAAACCAGGACCACGGAAACAAGAACCCAGGAAACAAGAACCAAGGAAACAAGGACCAAGGAAACAAGGACAAAGGAACACCTGATGAAAGTAACAAGCATTTTGGACTGACCGCAAGTTTGGTAGTAGTTGTTGGTTTTGTTTGTTGTTGTTTTGCCTTTTCAATAACAAAATGAATGCAAATGGATCCCGTGAACAGGTCAGACTGTCAGTAACATCTGAGGAACCACAGAGAAACCCACGACAATAACTGTGTGTGTATACTGTAAACACACACTGCATTTTGAGCAGTGGTCTAAAGGTTAGAGAAGCAAGCTTGAAGGTTTCCGGTTCAATCCCCAGACTGGCAGGATAACTCTGGAGAGAAAGTGAACCTTCTTGTCCTCCCTCATTTACCCCGACTGAGGGGCCCTTGAGCAAGGCCCTTAACCCCAACCACTCCAGTGTAGCTGCTCAGTTGCCAGAAGACTGTGGTTGTACAAAAAAAAAGTGCAAAAGAAAGATGTTAGCAAATATTACCATTCACTGTAATAAACAAGACACAAGGCGAAGATTTGCATAGCTATGAATATGTAGAATGTGTTTGTGCATGTGTACAGTGGTGTGAAAAAGTGTTGGCTGAAAGTGAGCTGATTGATGTTGAACAGCTGTTACGTTTAGACGAAACGAGAGAAGGTGTCTGAGGAGACGGTTTGTACAACCCTGGAACTCGTTGAGGCAGAAGAAGAAGTACAAGACAGAAACGTATCGGAGTACAAGCAATGCTAACACGCTGACCAATCACAGTTGTTGCGGTCTGCGTTGCCGCAACACATTCTCTCTTCCAATCATCACATATGGACGCCTTGTGGAGACCTGTAGGCATAGGTTTTTTACACCTTGGGTGGTTAACCTTTGGTGCTGTTTTTCCACATTTAGGGCTCCGCGTTCACATTGGCAACGACACACAGGTAACGTCCGCTTACACTTTCAATAAAAAGAACTTCTTAATGTTGTGAAATTTACATTTATTCATTTAGCTGGCACAAAATTTGATCAGAGGTCGCACACCTCTGGAGCAACTAGGGGTTAAGTGTCTCACTCAGGGACACAATGGTGTCTCACAGTGGATTTGAAGCTGGGTCTCTCACACCAAAGGCATGTGTCTTATCCACTGTACCATGACCTCCACATTGTGGTAGAGACTTGTGACCTTTGACAGATAGTATGACAGTTGTAAATAGCTTTGGATAAATGAGTCATTAATATTATTTTAACTTCAATAAAAAACATTTAATGTTGACTCTTTGTTTCACATTGGAAACGAACACCAGTCTCTTGGGTGAAAGTCCAGTTTCTGACCCATTATCCTCACCAACCACCTCCTTACTCAGATTTTTCTGTTAAATGTCCTGTAACTACCCTTATCGTTAAAAAGTGACACTACAGGGCTTCAAACAGTGGGTTACAAACTGGAAACTGACCATGCGTACATACGTGACAAATTGAGTGTGAGAATGTTTTGTCATAGATTTAATGCAGAACTATTAATTGGCCTTCAGGACGTGTGATCAGGCAAAATTAAAAATAAGGATACAAAAATAAGGATGTATATAGTTTTCCTTACTTGATGCTGTTAGCGCCTGGGTTGGTGAGTAATGCTGAATCAGCAGATTTACAAAGACCTGTAGGAGCCAGTTTGACTGGAGGTGGTAACACTAACATCTAGCAAGTATTGTTGTCTGTAATTTACTTTTGTTTGTCAGTAGAGTAGCTGCTGGATCGTCTAGCACAAACCCAGTCCAGACATCTTTGGAAGGTCACTCAGACCCAGGTGCTTTAGACCAGAGATGTACAAGCAGCTCTAATGGAACAGTTGCTGGTCCACCACATGACCCAGCAGACTGGCCCCCAGTCTTATCAGACTTCATGAAGACTGAGTTAGTGGGCAGAGATCTGTTCAAACCAGTACTAGACTTTTCTAGAAGAGGTCTGTCTTCTTACAGAGACTGTTTAAAGACTGTAGTGAGAGCAGTGCTGTGTTCTGTGCAGCAATGGCAAATAGTTTACGTGGCTCACGAGTCAGGTAGGAGGGCCCCACAGCAGAAAGCTGCCAGTTTCAGCAAGTAAAACCAGTATCAGAGCTGCATTGAGAGGCGGAGCAACTCTGGAAGGCTGAGAGCTTCAACATCAGGAAATGAAACTTAACTTTGTTTTGTCAGAGCAGCAGCCATCTCTCTGTTTGTCTCTGAAAGGAAATTCAGAATTTCATCAATCATCAAAGTTCATCGGGTCTTTTTCAAAAACCCAGCCAGAGTCTCTGCCAAACACGGGTGAGTACAGCTGACCACATTTACAGCTTCAACAACCAGCATGCACACAAACCTGCAGCTCCACTCAGGCAGAAAGTTCCACTCTTTTCATTTCGTACTTAAAGTCTAACTCTGGCTGTTTGTCCACAGAGCCACTGTACAGCAGCCCACTGACTGCTTTAAACTGCCTCTGTGTCCGAGCTGAGTTTCACTCCTATTTCCTGATATTATTACTGGTTACTGATCGTTTCTTGCAGCCATTGTGCATTTGAATTCCTCTGGCTGTTTCACAATAAAAGCTTTCCACCTCTGAACCAGCAGGAGGCTTTTAATGTGAAAAAAACTAGAGGAAATGTAATGTGCCTGCCATCAAGTAAGCAGAGTCGTCTTAGCAGTTCGATTCTTCATTAACAATTGGTCTGCATGAATGTACATTTTCTGTGATATTGTGTTATCGTAGATAGTTTGAGCTTAACAGCACGGCTTGAATGGTTGCAGCTGCTCACAGCTCAGTTTGGTGGCATATCGCCACAAAGCCCAAATACAATTTAAATGACTTTAATATTTTATGCTGCACTTAAAACTAACTGTAATCACACTTCTGTGTCTCCTTACATGTGCAGATATGGCTGCTGCGAACTATCTGCGATCTGAAGATCAGTTCCTGTGCTCCATCTGTCTGGATGTGTTCACTGATCCTGTCACCACATCATGTGGACACAACTTCTGTAAAACCTGCATCAATGTGCACTGGGATACTAAGGACCAGTACCAGTGTCCGATGTGTAAAAAGGTTTTCAGCACAAGACCTGAGCTGCATGTTAACACTTTGCTCTCTGAGATGGCTGCTCAGTTCAAGTCAGCTCAGCGGGAAGCCGACAGCAGCAGCTCAGAGACACAAGAGTCCAAACCAGGAGAAGTTCTCTGTGACGTCTGCACTGGAACCAAACTGAAGGCCCTGAAGTCCTGCCTGGTGTGTCTGGTCTCCTACTGTGAGACTCACCTGGAGCCTCATCTGACAGCTTCAGGCCTGAAAAGACATCAGCTGATCGACCCTGTGGAGAACCTGGAAGGCAGGATGTGTACGACGCACGATAAACCTCTGGAGCTGTTCTGTAAGACCGACCAGACATGTGTCTGCGTGCTCTGCACTGTTTTAGACCACAAGACGCACGATGTTGTTCCTCTAAAGGAAGGATATGAAGGAAAGAAGGCCGAGCTGGGGAAGACAGAGGCTGAAATCCAGCAGATGATCCAGAAGAGACGACTGAAGATCGAGGAGATCAAACAGTCGGTCGGCCTCAGTGAGGAAGATGCAGACAGAGAGAAAGCAGAAGGTGTTCAGGTCTTCACTTCTCTGAAGGAGTCTGTTGAGAGAGGCCTGAAGGAGCTCATCGACACCATCGAAGAGAAGCAGAGAACAACAGAGAAACAGGCTGAAGGCTTCATCACAGAGCTGGAACAGGAAATCTCTGAGCTGATGAAGAGAAGGACTGAGGTGGAGCAGCTCTCACGCTCTGAAGACCACCTCCATCTTCTCCAGAGTGTCCAGTCCATGAACATCCACCCTCCACCCACCAAGGACTGGACAGAGGTCAGCGTACATCCACCTTCATATGAGGGGACTGTGGTGAGAGCTGCGGCTCAGCTGGAGGAGACGCTCAGTAAAGAGATCAAGAAGCTGCTTGAGCTGAAGCGGGTCCAGCGGTTTGCAGTGGACGTGACTCTTGATCCTGATACAGCACATCCTAAACTCATCCTGTCTGGTGATGGGAAACAAGTGAATCATGGTAACGTGGGGAAGGTTCTCCCAGACAATCCAGAGAGATTTTCCTTTAAACATCGTGTTTTAGGAAAGCAGAGTTTCTCTTCAGGCAGATTTTACTTTGAGGTTCAGGTTAAAGACAAGACCGGCTGGAAGTTGGGAGTGGCCAGAGAGTCGATCAGCAGAAAGAAAGAAATCCCATCAAGCCCTCAGAGGGGTTACTGGACTTTATGGTTGAAAAATGGAAATGAGTACAGAGCCCTTGCTGGCCTTTCGGTCCGTCTCTCTCTGAAGTCTCGGCCTGAGAAGGTGGGGGTGTTTGTGGATTATGAGGAGGGTCTGGTCTCCTTTTATGACGTAGACGCTGCAGCTCTGATCTACTCTTTTACTGGCTGCCGCTTCACTGAGAAACTCTATCCTTTCTTCAGTCTCTTTACGAAAGATGGTGGTAAAAACTCTGCCCCTCTGATCATCTGTCCTGTCAGAGTAAACTGATCACTTCTTATTTCATGTATTAATTTGTTGGTTCTAAAGGGAACAGATGTAAATACTGAGTGGACACACAGAGTTTACATCTTATTTTCTACAGAACCTCCTGACTGTGGTTACGTATGACACTGGTGCCATGCTACATTTAAAAGGCCAGTTTATTTGTATAACACATACAAAGTCAAAAAGAAAATAAAAAACAGGTTAACAACTAATTAATTTACTAAGTTAATAAAACAATTTTAAGACCTTACAAGATGCTTACAAACATAAATCCATTTAGGTTTTAATTCAAGCACAATTAACACATTTATTATTGTTTATAAGCTCTTATAAGAACAGTGTAAAGTTATATATGTCTGGCCCATGGGCCTTAATAAGATGTATATTCACATTAATGAGACTTAATGAGTCTTAGTAATGTCCTAAATCACATTAAATAAGATATTTATTAGCACTTATTAGAAACTTGTCAACAGTTTATAGATCACTTGTTAATAATGTTAATAGGATGTTTAATGACAGTAATCAGACTGTAAAAGCTTTATATTACTGCCCTATAAAGGCTAATAACTCCTTTACTGAATTTAAGTACTCTATATTTGTACAGTGGCGCCGATCTTCTGATTAACGGGCAACTCGCTCTACGTCCTGCCGCACTTATTAAGCATTAACGCTGCTCTACTTAAGTTGCAGTGGCTGCATAACAAGACATTTATTATTTTAAATAAGACTCCGTTGTGACGCCCCCCCGTGTGGCTTGAATCAGTATTTGTGTCAGCACTGCAAAGGTGATGTGTTTTCTGTTTGAGGAGCTGATTGCAACGGTCCACCTGACCCACTGCTCCACAGGAGCTCCAAGATCCTGGCTCTCTCTGATCCTCCCTGCCAGCAGCTACACTTACTTTTGGTTTCGTTAAATGAAATGATTTGGACACCACAACACTCTACAGCATGATCACACATCCATACTGCTGATGTTGCTGACGGATCCACCCGTAATTATTTTGATTTATTATATGTTACCATAAACAGCGTGAACGTAGAGGCTGTGTCTTTCACACTTGTTGTTATGGCCTTTTAAACCAGGTCAGGACACTGTTCACACTTTAGTTCAGGTAGCTGCAAAGAAGAATTGTTAATGGTTAATAAGGTACATAATAAAGGATTTTTTTAGTCTTTATAAGGCTTTAATATAAACATTCATTAAACATTTATTCAACTCTTGACAAGTTTCTAGTAAGTGCTCATATTAATTATATCATAAGAAATAATACATGTTTTAATTCATATTTTGATCAATATTATTAAACATTTTATATGCTGTTCCATAAAGATTAATTTAAAAAAAAACGTTTCTACACGTGTCGTACAATAATAATAATAAATCTTTTAATTACTCTATAATCAACCCTTACAAAGGTTTTTATTTGTGTCTTTTTATACATTGTATACTCCTCTGTACCTCTTTATGTCCCATGTACACTTCATTCCACTATTTGCAATGAAGGGGTTAAAGGAGGGAGAAAACGATTCTGATTATTCCGACACCACATGAATGCACCATCAGTCACCTCTCAACCCTCTTTTTGTAAGAGTCTAGGAGACGCTACGGTTCACTGAAATGCTCTGTCAGCTGTTGTACCAAATAATACGAGTGGTCCTCCATTTGTCCACATGTCACATCTCTTCTTACTTCAAATAAACCAGAAAACCACAACTGCTGCTACTGATGCTGCTGCTTCTTACATATTTAACGTAGTGACAAAACATGCTCTGTAATGTTTTTGTCCTCTCTGGGCTAATGTAGAACCTCCATGTACGTGTATGTAGATAGAAATGTCTCATTCTAAGGTGATAAAAACACAATGGTTCATTATGTCTTTACAAACCACTGAAAACATATGGACCTTATGTTTCTGTCAATAGATCCTCAGGAACATTACACACTGGACCTTTAAAGGCAGTTTTTCCTTGCCTGTGTGGCCAGGTGCTGCTCATGGTTGGAATCGTTTCTGTAAATACAGACCTGCTCTGTATGAAAAGTGACATGAGATGACTGTTGTTGTGAATTAAATAAAATTGAATTGTTTTGTTCTGAATCTCTTCACATGCACAGCTAGTAGTCAAATGTCATGCAGTGACTAAATGCAGCACAGGGAGTCATTTACCCCTCCTCCCTTCTCTCTGCTGATTGGATGACTCCAAAGAATCAGAACTTCTTCAGTTCTGATTGGTTGACGTGACAGTTATAACACACGTCCACTCAAAGTGCTTTTACACTTCATTCAAATTCACACATTGCAGGAACATCCACCTGTCATGGCAGCTGCTGTGTTGATAGTTGTGTGGATTATCTTAATGCTGGTTCCTGCCAGTGGAGGTGAGCACTATCCTCCAAGCTGGAAACTTTCCAGCTATGATAAAGTGTGATCTGCTTGAATATTATGGACTGCTCAGAAATGTTCCTGATTCCTGATGAAAGATGTTCATTAGTGTGTGTTGTGTTGTGTTTTTTTCTGTGTGTTAATGCTTCGTCTCTTTTGCTGGTTTAGTTTTTCCCATCATCTCTTCACGGTTCAGTTCTTGCAGCGCTGACATGTGCAGGCGTTGTGATGCAATGTAACGTCCGGTAAACTATTCATACTGCTTGATATCACAAACTTCACTCAAGAGCATCACATTTTTGTCTGTGACACTTTATCCTTGGAGAATGAGGAGAAAAATCACTTATGTGATTATTATGTGAAAAGTGATGAAATGTGGAGCATCATTTAAAGGCTAAAATGGCGGTTGAAGTTATGAAATGGCGTGCATTTCATCCTCTACACGTGGCTGTGTGACGTAAGCCGATGACGTAAGTTCAGATTGCATTATGGGTGTAAACTTAGCCGTGTGTCACGTGAGACTAACGGAGAAACAGTGTATTAAACAACGAAAGCAGGCGGAGCAGAAAACATTTTCGCTTGGATCCTGATGTCCTTCATCACAGGTCGCTACAAAAACAGAAGAACTCGAGAGTCCACTTCCCTTAAAAACAAGGAAACACTCGTCCTGTAACCGCCCTCTGTCCACATCTCAAACTGAGCATGATGATTCACCAACTGACAAGTTTCTCCACAAAGGATCTAAATTTCCTACAACTTAAAGTGAAACGTCAGCAGATGAGTGTCAGGACGCAGTGAGACGGCGACATGCAGCTGATCAGAGTCTCAGCAGAGACACTCGAACGTCAGCACTACTTCAGATGAGGAACATTTTTAAACGGTGGAGTTCATTTGTTTGATTTATTCAGTGTAAAGAAAAGTTACAACTTTCTTTCGTTAGTCTGCGCAGAACGTGTCTCTGCAGCAGTTATACTAGGTTTCCTCTGTTTGTGTTCAGACCCACAGGAGGTCTCAGTGAAACCTGGACAGGACGTCACTCTTCTCTGTAAGGCTCCCACAGGTGGTCCCATCTCACTGATAGCCTGGAGCAGACCGGACCTGAAAGCTGATAGCTACGTCTTCTTCCTCAGAGACGGCCTCCACATGAACTACCAGCATCCAGCTTACGTGGGTCGAGTGGAGCTGAGAGATCCAGAGATGAAGGACGGAGACGCTTCTGTTGTTCTGAAGAACGTCACCGTCAACGACTCAGGAACGTACGAGTGTCGGGTTGGAGAGAAAAATCACCCATCTGAACTCATCAGCATCATCAGGCTGACGGTTTCAGGCTCAGGTGAGTCTTTAGAAACGTTTGTATTTCATCCAGATGCTGTTTATGCAACGTAAGTCATGTGACCGAAGTGCAGTAGATAATGTCTGACCGGATATTGAAGAGGAAATAGATTCTGTTCTGTTCTTCAGTCATCACGTGAACCTGACAGCTGATACACCTGTTTCTGCTCTCTCACAGCTGGAGGGAACAAGGACCACGGAGACAAGGACCATGGAAACAAGGGCAAAGGAAACCCTGATGAAAGAAACACACATGTTGGACTGACAGCAAGTTTGTCAGTAGTCGGGATGGTTGTTGCCATTTGGTTTTGTCTTTAAAGAACAAAAAGAGGGCCGTGGAATCCAAATGGATCCAGTGAACAGGTCAGATTGTCACCAAGACTCTGAGAGTCACAGTGAAACTCAGGACAATAGACAGAGTGTTTATATATGTATATATATCGCTGGTTCAATCCCCCGACCAGGAAAGTGAACCCGCTTGCCCTCCCTTATTTACCCTAACTGAGGGGCCCTTGAGACCCCTAACCCCTACCGCTCCAGTGGAGCTGCTCAGTGGCCAGTAGATCAGACTGTGGTTGTGCTGGGAAGCTTCTAGGTGTAAAGACATTTTTTAATTTGTATTCCCTAATGAGAGGCTTGTGTTGTGTGTGGAACACAAGGTTCTCGTTTTGGAATAACTAGTTGTGTGGCTCTTGGTGAAGCATTGAAAATCTCAGGTGTTGCTCATAGTAAAGAACTTTTATGATATTTGACATAAAGCGTAATGTGTGCACATTCAGAATAACATATGAATATTCTGCTGGGGTTTTTCTTACTGTTTACTGGGTTTGAAAAGAAAAGAACTTTTGTTGCTGATTAACTTTATAACTTGCGTTACCTTGTTGAGTTGGATTGTTTTGCTGTTTTCATTTTACAATAATGTTGTTTCTGGAATCTTCGCCTTAAAAAATAATAATTAACAATAGATCACGTATACATATGTGTAATATCTAAAGATGATATATTACAGATATGTGCATAAAAACTATCCCCTCCGTGAGTTGCCACCTTATCGTGGTGGAGGGGTTTGTGTGCTCACGTGATCCTGGGAGCTGTTCTGTCCGGAGCTCTCAGCTCCTCGTAGGGTTTCCCACGACAGCTTGGTCCCAGGTGACGAGTCAGACGAAGAGCAATTCAGACGAGCAAGAGCTCAGGGAGGAGCGCTGTGGTTTAAAGGTGCTCCCCTGCAGCTCCACCCTCCCTCTGTAACAGACTGCAGCTGTTAGCAAGTAGCAGGACATCAGTCTGGACTTGATTCCATTCAAAACGACACGAGGTGAAGATTCACATGGCTGTGAATATGTAGTATGTATATATGTATTTACAGTGTACATGTGTATAATAAATGTATTTACAGTGTACGCGTGTATAATAAATGTATTTACAGTGTACATGTGTATAATAAATGTATTTACAGTGTACATGTGTATAATAAATGTATTTACAGTGTACATGTGTAAAATAAATGTATTTACAGTGTACATGTGTATAATAAATGTATTTACAGTGTACATGTGTATAATAAATGTGCTATTATGCTGTTAAACAAGTTAAAAAACTGATTTGATTATTTTAGTTACAGGGTTTCTTTACATACTTTATGGGATGGTGGCCCCTAGTCAGGCCCCTACAAAGGATGTTGTGTTTCAACGTCTCAAATGCAACAACAGACACAAACCAGAGTTTTTAAACCACTGGTTAAATTTAATTCTGAATCTGTAAATATAGTTCAGTAAAAAGTACATTTGCCTCTGAGATGTGTTGGAGTAGAAATATATATATACAGTGGGGAGAACAAGTATTTGATACACTGCTGATTTTGCAGGTTTTCCTACTTTCAAAGCGCGTGGAGGTCTGTATTTGTTTATCATAGGTACACTTCAACTGTGAGACACGGAATCTAAACCAATAATCTTGAAAATCACATTGTATGATTTTTAAATATATAATTTGCATTTTATTTCATGACATAAGTATTTGATCACCAACCCGTAAGAATTTCGGCTCTTGCAGACCTGTTGGTTCTTCTTTAAGAAGCCTCCTGTTCTCCACTCATTACCTGTATTAGCTGCACCTGTCTGAACTCGTTACCTGTATAAAAGACACCTGTCCACACACTCAATCAAACGGACTCCAACCTCTCCACAATGGCCAAGACCAGAGAGCTGTGTAAGGACATCAGGGATGAAACTGTAGACCTGCACAAGGCTGGGACGGGCTACAGGACAATAGGCAAGCAGAAAATGGAAGAAGTTCAAGATGACGGTCAGTCTCCCTCGGTCTGGGGCTCCATGCAAGATCTCACCTCGTGGGGCATCAGTGATCATGAGGAAGGTGAGGGATCAGCCCAGATAAACGCTCCGTATTTGTATTGCGCCTTTTTAGTCTTTTTGAGCACTGAAAGCAGTTTTACAGTACATCCACAGCTAACATTCACAATTTGGGGTTCAGTATCTTGCCCAAGGACACTTCAACATGCAGCCTGGAGGAGCCGGGGATTGAACCTTCAACCTTCCGATTAACAGGAAACCCACTCTACTTCCTGAGCTGCCCCAGAACTGCGCGATCAATGACCTGAAGAGAGCTGGGACCACAGTCTCAAAGCAAACCATTAGTAGCACATGACACCATCATGGGTTGAAATCCTGCAGCGCACCCTGCTCAAGCCAGCACACGTCCAGGCCCGACTGAAGTTTGCCAATGATCATCTGGAGGAATGGGAGGTCATGTGGTCTGATGAGACAAAGATAGAGCTTTATGGTCTAAACCCCACTGGCTGTGTTTGGAGGAAGAAGAAGGATGAGTACAACCCTAACACACCATCCCAACCGTGAAGCATGGAGGTGGAAACATCAGTTTTTGGGGATGCTTTTCTGCAAAGGGGGCAGGACGACTGCACGGTATTGACGGGAGGATGGATGGGGCCATGTATCGCGATATCTTGGCCAACAACCTCCTTCCCTCAGTAAGAGCGCTGAAGATGGGTCGTGGCTGGGTCTTCCAGCATGGCAACGACCTGAAACACACAGCCAAGGCAACTAAGGAGTGGCTCCATGAGAAGCATCTCAAGGTCCTGGAGTGGCCTAGCCAGTCTCCAGACCTGAACCCAAAAGAAAATCTTTGGAGGGAGCTGAAAGTCCGTATTGCCCAGCGACAGCCCGAAACCTGAAGGGTCTGGAGAAGGTCTGTGTGGAGGAGTGGGCCAGAATCCCTGCTGCAGAATGTACAAGCCTGGCCAAGAACTACAGGAAACGTATGATCTCTGTAACTGCAAACAAATATTAAGTTCTGCTTTTCCGATGTGTCAGATACTTATGTCATGAAATAAAATGCAAATTAATTATTTAAAAAACATACAATGTGATTTTCTGGATATTTTTTTTAGATTCCATCTCTGACAGTTGAAGTGTACCTGATGATAAAAATGACAGACCTCCACGTGCTCTGTAAGTAGGCAAACCTGCAAAATCAGCAGTTTATCAAATACTTGTTCTCCCCACTGTATGTAACAGAATGGAAATACTCAAGTAATGTACAAGCACCTCTCAACTGCACTTTACTGCAGTGCTTCAGTAAATATATTTAGGTGCTTTTTGACTCTCCGTGTGCTGCAGTTCTTTGTGTTTAGCGCCACCTGCTGGACACAGACAAACACTGATTTCCAGATGTTGATTTAAATCATAACTTTATTAGCATTCTCCGCTGGTGTCGTTCACATCAGGAGGAGCAGAAAGGGTTTAACAGTGACAGGCTGATAGCATGACCCACCTAAATGTTTATTGAGGCAGCGACCCCTAGTGACCACATAGCAGTAATACAGGAGGAAGCTGTTTTGTAAAAAGAGAGGAAGTCTGCACAATAGGAAGTATGGGAGGTTGGAAGGGTCAAACTGGACTTTCACTCAGGAGAACATGTGAAACCAAGTAGCCTAAACGTTACATTAAAACACTCCTGAGTCATCTTAGGTTGGAGTGAAGTGTTTTTACACCTCTAGGCACCTTTTCTGTGTTTCCAGTTTTAAAAAGTGCAAAAGACAATTTATAGCAGAGATTAGACCCCCTGACAGTCCTTTTTACCTGAGTTAAAGCCTCAGACGTCCTCAGCATCACCTTTACATGTTTTCACTCTCTCTCTCTCTGCAGGTGGCCTGATCTTTCTGTTTGCAAAATAAATGTATTTGTGTCTGTAGGTGAGAGCACCGGCCTGATCAGGAACCTTAAACATGTCGATGCTTTCACGTTAAACAGCAGACGTGTTCATCATTAAACCAACTGTGGAACAGAAGCCATCCTGTTAGTCCCTGTTCTCTGCAGTGATCTCTCTTCTCTGTTGTGATGTTAATTATTTAACTAAACTTATATTGTTATTAGCTGGTGAGGGTCACACTGTGGTGCCCAGGCTAAGAGTAAAAAGCTTCACAGAACCACACCAAACTGGAATAAAAAATCACAGGCTGACCACCATGTGGGACTTTCATCATGTAAGTGAGTATGCGTCCACGTGGATTGAACAAACAACTTCCGGGTTTTCTTATACTGTATATCCTCTCCACTACAGCAGGTCCGCTCCGTGTTTATTTAGAACAACTAAGTGAGAAACACCGGCTCCCACAGCAGCAGACCTCATGGGAACCTCTTTTACATCTGTGTTCCTCAAATGCTGCTTTATCTTGTTTCTGAAGTCCGTCTTCGGAGGTGAGTGAGTGTGTTAATGCTATGGAGGATGTGGTTTATGGCTAATCACTGACCACTTTGATTTATGTGTTTAAAGGACTAGAAGCTCAGCATTAGTAATGTAATGAGAGCCATCCATTTGTAAAGCTACACTGTTCTTATGGACTTCTTTGTTTCTAAAAGCATGTTTACATAGCAGCTATAGCTAACTGTGATCTCGCTTTTACAATCGCCGCAGTAAATCTATGCATTTTGAGGCAGAACAGCCGGAGAGAGAGGGGGGAGAACCTGAAAATATTATTCTCTGTCAAATATGAACCAGTTTCAACAACAGCAGTCAATAATGATGTATTTTTGTTATTGGGCATTAATCACTGAGTCACGCTCATCCCGCCATTAAGCAAGTCACTGCTTCATCATTACGAAAGAGAAAGCTTCCGCAGAACAGGATGAGTTATCAACATTTTAAAATCGTTTTCCAGGACATTACAAACATTACAAACTCTAAAATAGCACCAACAATGTGTACAAAACAAGGTTTTTTAATCAAGACACACGCAATAAAAACAAATAAACATTGATTCTGATTTCACGGCATTTTAAAACACCTTGGTGCAGTTTGTGTTTCAGTTTTACTACAGACTGAACAGAAGCTGCCTCAGTGAATCTCTTCTCTCCTCAACGTTTTCTTCAGTAGCTTTGGTACATTGCACAGATCCGAATGCTGATCACAAAGTAGTACTGGTTCCCCAAAACATTCAAGCAATTGTTCCTTGCATAAGTCACCACATGCAAAATGGCTGAACAGCTTTCATAATCTGTCAAGCAGGTTTTCTCTGCATGTCTGTTGGACTCTGGTTTTTAGTAAATGGGTCTGGACTAAATGAAGATGTCTGTTGTGATGTGGGGGAGGATCTGTGGCAGACAGGAACGTCAACCTAACGGGTGTTTCCCATGTTTATACTTCTGTCATTTTGTGAAACAGTCTGGTCTTTGTCACTGTGACGTGCTCAGTCAACAGATTCTAGGACAAACAGAAGCAGCGTAACTGTGGATCTTGAATACTTTGTGCTGGTGAAACTGGTACGTGTCGTACTGAAAGTCGTCATCCAAACCTCAGCCGTAGTTTACGGCAGAAAAACACAGAGTGCACAGTTACATTGGAAACATTTTACTGTCTTGGTTGTAAACAACATATGAGGACTTGACATTTGATGCACTGTGTTGTATTTAAGACACCCCAAACGAGACAAAGTCAAGACCGAGACCAGATTTTATCGAGACCAAGTCAAGAATTTTAGCAGCTGAGACCGAGTCAAGACCAAGACCAGTTCTCCACATTACATGACACACAATAAAACGTGGAATTAGATCCACATTCCCATTAAAACACCCACATACAAACACTAAGAGCTGAAATGAACGTAAGCATCGCAATCACCAGGAAGGTTGACAGTTGTTAATGGTAACAACACATTTTAATTACAGTTATTGAGACCAAGACCAGTCTCAAGTGCTACAACACTAACTGACATGTTCATTGACATGAAGATTTACTTTTGAGACATATAATCAGGATTCTGAGCAAGTACTGTGTGTGGATTGTGACTGTTTCAAGAAACGCTCTTACTACCACTACTACTAGCCTGTTTACTGTAGATCAGACTTGTGATTGTTGGTTTTGTTCCTGTTCAGCCCCACAGATGCTGAAAGTGGCGTCAGGACAGGACGTCACTCTTCGCTGTCAGGCTCCCTGGGGCCCCTCCATCTCACAGTTAGTGTGGAGCAGATCGGACCTGAGGGACGACAGGTTCGTCTACTTCCTCAGAGACGGCCTCCACATGAACTACCAACGTTCATCTTATGTGGGTCGAGTGGAGCTGAGAGATCCAGAGATGAAGGACGGAGACGCTTCTATTGTTCTGAAGGACGTCACCGTCAAGGACTCAGGAACATATGAGTGTCGGGCTGGAGGGAAAAACACACCTGATCTCATCGGCATCATCAGGCTGTCGGTTTCAGGCTCAGGTGAGTTTGTCTCTGTGGCTTCAAATAGAATAACATACTACATACTCAGTACTGCCTACTACATACTCAGTACTGCAGACTACATACTCAGTACTGCCTACTACATACTCAGTACTGCCTACTACATACTCAGTACTGCATACTACATACTCAGTACTGCAGACTACATACTCAGTACTGCCTACTACATACTCAGTACTGCATACTACATACTCAGTACTGCAGACTACATACTCAGTACTGGCTACTACATACTCAGTACTGCAGACTACATACTCAGTACTGCCTACTACATACTCAGTACTGCAGACTACATACTCAGTACTGCAGACTACATACTCAGTACTGCCTACTACATACTCAGTACTGCCTACTACATACTCAGTACTGCATACTACATACTCAGTACTGCAGACTACATACTCAGTACTGCAGACTACATACTCAGTACTGGCTACTACATACTCAGTACTGCATACTACATACTCAGTACTGCAGACTACATACTCAGTACTGCCTACTACATACTCAGTACTGGCTACTACATACTCAGTACTGCATACTACATACTCAGTACTGCATACTACATACTCAGTACTGCCTACTACATACTCAGTACTGCATACTACATACTCAGTACTGCAGACTACATACTCAGTACTGGCTACTACATACTCAGTACTGCATACTACATACTCAGTACTGCCTACTACATACTCAGTACTGCAGACTACATACTCAGTACTGCATACTACATACTCAGTACTGCAGACTACATACTCAGTACTGGCTACTACATACTCAGTACTGCATACTACATACTCAGTACTGCATACTACATACTCAGTACTGCCTACTACATACTCAGTACTGCAGACTACATACTCAGTACTGCATACTACATACTCAGTACTGCATACTACATACTCAGTACTGCAGACTACATACTCAGTACTGCATACTACATACTCAGTACTGCAGACTACATACTCAGTACTGCATACTACATACTCAGTACTGCATACTACATACTCAGTACTGCCTACTACATACTCAGTACTGCAGACTACATACTCAGTACTGCAGACTACATACTCAGTACTGCCTACTACATACTCAGTACTGCATACTACATACTCAGTACTGCAGACTACATACTCAGTACTGCATACTACATACTCAGTACTGCATACTACATACTCAGTACTGCATACTACATACTCAGTACTGCAGACTACATACTCAGTACTGCAGACTACATACTCAGTACTGCATACTACATACTCAGTACTGCCTACTACATACTCAGTACTGCAGACTACATACTCAGTACTGCCTACTACATACTCAGTACTGCATACTACATACTCAGTACTGCATACTACATACTCAGTACTGCATACTACATACTCAGTACTGCATACTACATACTCAGTACTGCCTACTACATACTCAGTACTGCATACTGCATACTACATACTCAGTACTGCCTACTACATACTCAGTACTGCAGACTACATACTCAGTACTGCAGACTACATACTCAGTACTGCAGACTACATACTCAGTACTGCAGACTACATACTCAGTACTGCAGACTACATACTCAGTACTGCAGACTACATACTCAGTACTGCAGACTACATACTCAGTACTGCAGACTACATACTCAGTACTGCATACTGCAGACTACATACTCAGTACTGCATACTGCAGACTACATACTCAGTACTGCAGACTACATACTCAGTACTGCATACTGCAGACTACATACTCAGTACTGCAGACTACATACTCAGTACTGCAGACTACATACTCAGTACTGCATACTGCAGACTACATACTCAGTACTGCAGACTACATACTCAGTACTGCATACTGCAGACTACATACTCAGTACTGCAGACTACATACTCAGTACTGCATACTGCAGACTACATACTCAGTACTGCATACTGCAGACTACATACTCAGTACTGCAGACTACATACTCAGTACTGCATACTGCAGACTACATACTCAGTACTGCATACTGCAGACTACATACTCAGTACTGCATACTGCAGACTACATACTCAGTACTGCAGACTACATACTCAGTACTGCAGACTACATACTCAGTACTGCATACTACATACTCAGTACTGCATACTACATACTCAGTACCAGGCACGTGCACACATAGACGTCAAAGGGGCTTCAGCACCTGCCCTTTTTCTTCCTCAAGAGAAAGTGCCCTTTTTTCTGGGATGCTTTTTTAAAAATAAATGAATATACAGTAGGCCTATATTTATTCCTGTTTGCATCAGATTCCCTGTCAAACCAATATATTTATTGGAAAAAAAAATCTAAATAGGCTATCAGGTCGGAAAGATTTGTGGAGACTTTGGAGCTCTCTCTCTCTCTCTCTCTCTCGCTCGCTCGCCGCATCTCACTGCCCAACCAGAGCGCAGCCCACAGACAGACAGCAGCCCCTCCAGCTTCTCTCCCAGCAGTGTTTTTCTTGGCTTGTGTGGAGGTGAGTGGTGACGAACAAAAGACTAAACTACCAGTGCCTCAAGTTTACCGCTAATTAAACAAAAGATAATTTAGGCCTATGTCTTGCTAACGCACGATTCATGAGCTGAGCTAATGTAATAGGTTAGCTGCAGGGACGTGCATAGACATTTTGGTGGGCAGGGGCTCAAGTGAAAAAAAGGGCATTTTTAAAAACAAGACAAATATATTACAACATTTTTACTTTTCTACAAAATAATCAGTTCACACAGAGACTACGTCTTCTTTAGTGTTCACTTTATCACAGGAGCAGGCGACAGCAAAGCAAACTATGCCACAATGTGCATGTTTTCTATGCAACTAGTTTCAAGTATATATTTAGAATAAATGACATAGTTTCATTAATAATTTGTTTATTTTTCACAAGGCAATAATTCAATTCAGTTCTTTTGGTGATATTGGAAAACATAACACTTCACATAAATCTTCACACTAAACTGTGGCATTGGGCTGCAGGCATAATTAAAATAAATGTTTTTTTAAATACTTTTACTTTTTGTTTCACAAGCAAGATGCCAAATGAGTAAAGATAACCTTCAGCTTCACACAGCCAAGCAACAGAATACTGAATTCCCTGAATACATTAATGTATTGATCAAATACTTTATTATTGTTGCTATTATATTACATTTACCATGCACACACACACACACACACACACACACACACACACACACACACACACACACAATTACTGATTGTGACATAGACTTCATGGACTTACACATTTGAGGGAGGGCTGTCTGTATTATATAAGGATCTATCAGCATACAACAAACTAATAGAATGGAGAGTTATTAGATGAGGAGCCGACCATTGAAACTATGAAGTTACTTTTTAAGGCACTTTTTCATGGAGTGGTCAATTTTGAGATTTTGGTCTATTTTGCTTCCATGTCTTCTTTTATTCTAATGGAAATAAAACACATTTCAGAGGAAAATTGCCTACTCTTGAAACATGCACATTGTGGCATAGTTTGCTTTGCTGTTGCCTGCTCCTGTGATAAAGTGAACACTAAAGAAGACGTAGTCTCTGTGTGAACTGATTATTTTGTAGAAAAGTAAAAATGTTGTAATATATTTGTCTTGTTTTTAAAAACGCCCTTTTTTTCACTTGAGCCCCTGCCCACCAAAATGTCTGTGCACGTCCCTGCTCAGTACTGCCTACTACATACTCAGTACTGCCTACTACATACTCAGTACTGCATACTACATACTCAGTACTGCCTACTACATACTCAGTACTGCATACTACATACTCAGTACTGCATACTGCAGACTAAATACTCAGTACTGCATACTGCAGACTACATACTCAGTACAGTGAGTACTGCACACTATACTACTACGTTTCCCTTCAGCACCGTATGTAAGGGCTCCTACACTCTCCATCATTCCTAATTATTTTATACAACCATGCTTCATATCACAGTGTGCTAAAACCTCTGTCTCCAGCCCGTTCTCACTCCCGACTTC
>JALXJV020000002.1:41281579-41463094 GCA_024633595.2 Lepomis macrochirus
GGGGCCCTTACTGGAGAGTTGTAGTCAAGACCGCCCAAACCAAGACCAAGTCAAGACCAAGTCCAGAATTTATCGAGACCGAGACGAGGCCAAGACTCTTAGGGGCTGAAAGCAGTCGGAGACCAAGACCGAGGGAAGGTGAGACCGAGTCAAGACCAAGACCAGTTCCCTGCATTGCATGGCACGCTAATAAAATGTGGTGCGAGATCATAGGTACTTCACAAACAGATCTGAAAGATCCACCTTTCCATTAAAACACCCACCTACAAAAACTAAGAGCTGAAATCAGCGTAAGCATCGCGAGGGAGGGACAGTTGTTAACGGAACAACACATGTTCAATGTATGGCTTGAAGCAATATGTTTTACTTCTAATCAAAGTTAGGACTTTAGTAAATCAGACAATGCAAAAGCAATTTATTGATATTCCCAAAGTTATGGTCTTGACTGGTCTTAAAATAAAATCCTGAGTCCTCAATATCTGAAACCGAGACAAGACCAACTACAAAGGTGGTCGAGGCCGAGATGAGACCAAGACCATCAGAAAGTGGTCTTAAGATAAGGGGTCAGGGGATGTGGATACCAGAAGTCTTATTGGAAACCAGGGGATGTGGAGTCCAGGACCCTTAGTGGAGACAGGAGTCTTACTGGAGATGAGACCAGGTCAACATAAAGATGTTTCAGAGAAGGACCAACAGACTTCTTACAAATGAAGGCTGATGCGTAAACAGTAATAAACCTTTGCTCATTTCAGTACTCTGAAGACCTGACCAAGTGTGTAACTGCCCGGGGCCCTGGACCCTGAGGGGCCCAGTAACCCAGCTTTCTTATTTCAGTTTACATTGTGCTACTGCATTGCATGTTATGTACAATATAAAGGACTGGTTGAACCGGACCTAATTGGAGCTCAAAGGACACGTGCGTGGTGGGGCCAGCAGAAGCCCAACAAATGTTTCCCTGGGGCCTCTCACACATTAATCTAGAGTACACTCGGGGGGTTACGGGTACATGATATATACTGCTGTGTTTCATTATAGCACCATGTGCCAGGAGACTTTATTTCCTCTTATAAAAATATAGAATAACAGCAGACTGGTACTTTAAGTGACCTGTTTGTCTCTACACACACCTGTCCACTGTTTTGGACCTTTGTGGCTACCATAGCACATGGAATACATGGACATTATGACTGAGCATGGCGGGCAGTAACCCCTTCTGTAAATACACAGCTGATGTTTTAATACAGGACATTTAAACCTGTAACATTAGCAGCTTTCCTACAGCAGCACCGAGGACAAGGTTTCCTGCACAGTGACAGGGCTGCTGCTGCTCTCTCTCTCCCTGTCTGTCCAATGCTCGCTCGCCCAGTGTGCAGCCGACCGAGACAGACCCTCCCTCTCTCTCTCTCTCTCTCTCTCTCTCCCTCCCTCCCTCCCTCTTTCTCTCAGCAGTAGAGTCCCGAGGTCGGACCTTCGCTTTTCTTTGGAGATTCACTTCTTTCCCTCCTCTCTGTCGCTTCCCCTCCATCTGTTTGTTGTCCTTTTCTTTTCTGCTGTGGACAGACGGACGCTCTTCATCACCTCCACCACCTCCACCATCATCATCCTCAGGGCTCCAGCTGTGGGGCTGTGTGTCGGGCAGACGACGGGATGCTTTCCACCGGATAGACCAACAGAAAGTTGCAGCGTGTGTGTGTGTGTGTGTGTGTGTGTGTGTGTGTCCTATAGTGTGGCTCTGATTGGTTGATTGATTCCAACACGGTGAGACTGGAAGTTAATGTCCCACTCATGAATTCTTACCATCGTCACCATAGCGACCGGCGACCTTGGCGGCAGCGGCGGTTTCCACATTATGTTTTGAAACTTTAAAGTTCATTATATACATATATAGATAGAAAGGTTGTTACCATAGTGACCAGCATGCAGGTGTCCATAGCATGTAACGTGGGTGGGGGCGGCGGAGGCGGTGGGGTGAGCGAGCACCAGCTGAAGGAGCGGCGTGTGGCGTTGAACACCAGCAATGCCCCCCCCTGTCAGTCAAAGGTCAGGGCGGAGCCGGCGAACAGGCACACCCTCTTAGGCCACGCCCACATGAAGGAGGCCCTCGGTCGTCATAGCAGCATGAAATACAGGTGAGCGTGAGATTGCCACAGTGAGACGGTCACATGACCAGACAGGTGCAGTGAGTTGATTCAGGGTCGTGTTTCATGTTTGTTACAGTATATGTGTGTGTGTGTGTGTGTGTGTGTGTGTTGTGTGTGTGTGTGTGCGTTTTCCATTGCACCTGGTCTCATTGTTTGTGGGCGGGCGGGGAAACCGTGTGGAACGCTGCCACATCTGAGCCGTTTAAACCCAGCTGCTCAGAGCCATTGATCAGCTCCCGGGTATAGATTATACATTGATGGTTGGTGTGTCTGTTTAACCTGAGACAGTTTGAATATTGATGACTCAGGTAAAATATTCATGGTCTGAACTCAGATATTGATACTCGGTCTGTAAGAGACTCAGTGATATTGATGACCTGGTTCCACACATGATGACTGAATATTGACCTGGATTAAATATTTATGACTTGATCTTGGACGTGGATCTAAATATCAAGGACTTCAGTTTGGACTGGGACATACTGTAAATGTTGACGACTTGGACTCAATCATCCCTGACCTGAGACTTCGGACATGAACATCTAGGATTATGACTTGTACCCAGACAAGAATATCAGTAACTTGGACTTGGACAGTTATGACTCGGACTCTGGCATCAACATCCATGACTTGGACTTGAACTATGACAAGGAAATGTGTATGTATAGGGACTCTTGTATGAATACTGATATCTTGGACTTGGAATTCCGACTACAATGACTTGGTCAGACTTGATATGTAATATTGAGGACTTGGACTCGAACATGAATGTCCACCTGATGTAGGTTTCATAGAAACTCAGATACTAATCCAGTCTCGGACTGTTAGAGACTCGGGACTCAGTAACATTGATGGCTCAAAATGTACATGGATTGAATAATGGCGACTTGGACTTGGACTGGAACATGAATATCAAGGACTTCAGTTTGGACTGTGACATAAATGTTAACATCTTAGACTGAACCATCACTGACTTGAGACTCCGGACTTGAACATATAAGAATATGACTTCGGACTTTGGCATCAACATCCATGACTTGGACTTGAATGATGACAAGAAAAATGTATGTATGGGACACTCGTATAAATACTGATATCATGGACTTAGAATTGGACATGACTATCAGTGACTTGGTCAGACTCGGATATGAATATCAAGGACTTGGACTCAAAAATGTACATCCACAATGTGGGTTTCATAGATAGATTACATTTTTGTGGTCAGAGCTCAGATTTTGATCCAGTCTGAGACTATTGAGACACTCAGGACTAAGTAACCCTGATGACTCAATTTGTACATTGTCTAAATGACTTGGACTAAGACAAGAAAAATGTATGTATAGGACTCTCATATAAATACTGATATCTTGAACTTAGAGTTCGACATGACTATCATTGACTTGTTCGGACTCCGATATGAATATCAAGGACTTGGACTCACAATGTGGATTTCATATATTAGAAGATAAATTTTCATGTCAGAACTCAGATTTTGATCCAGTCTGAGACTGTTAGAGACTCAGGACTCAGTAACCCTGATGACTCAAAATCTACATGGATTAAATATTGATGACTTGGACCTGGACCGTGAATGTTAATATCTATGTCTTAATCATCACTGACCTGAGACTCGGACATTATAACATCTAAGAATTTAACTTGTGCCCAGACAAAAATATCAATCACTTGGACTTGGACACGAACAATTATGACTCGCACTTTGGCATCAACATCCATGACTTGGACTTAAAATATGACCAGGAAAATTGATGACTAGGACTCTTTTACTGATATCTTGGACTTGGAATGTAAGGGACTTCAGTTTGGTCTGTGACATAAACGTTAATGATGTTAATCATCACTGACCTGAGACCTGAGACTCGGACATGAACCATCGAGGATTTTGTCTGGTACCCAGATGACAATATCAATAACTTGGAGCTTGGATGTAAATACTGAAAATTTGTACTTGGGCTCAGACGTTAATAAAAAAGACTCGGACTCTGTCCTGAATATTGACAACTGGGACTTGGACATGAATAATCTGACTTGGGTTCTAGCGTCAACATCAATGACTTGGTTTTGACTCTGACAAGAATTCTGCCGACGTGGACTCAGACCTGTAAACGGAGAACCTGGACTCAGACAAGGACACATGTTTTGGTGAGTCTGTCACTGTGCGATGATGTTTTCCAGTCTTTGCTGGTTCGGTGTGGACGGGGGACCAAAACAGAGACTGAAAGATGTTTTCATCTGTTTCCAGCTGATGAACTTTCATCTGTCCGCTAAAATACAGTCGAATCATCAGCTGCTGGTATTTTTAGCCCGTCAGACGGCCTGATGCTGCTTTTTCATTGTTTTTCATCCTGTTTTCTGCCGACTTTCACTTTGGTGTTTGTACTTTCTGTCAAACACGCACACAAAACAAACACGTGCGTTCACACATCGTGGATGACAGTGATGAGGAAATGCCAGTTCAGTTGATGGAGTGAAGACTGCTTTTATAGTGACGATGTTGATGTTGGTGTGTGTGATCAGTCTTGGCTGTCTGACCTTTGACCGGTGCAGATTATTGAGTGAAAGGTCTTGATGAATATGTGTGTTAATTAAAGGCAGAGGTTTCATTAGACACTGGTTTAATCACTCACTGCTGATGTGTGATTGGTTGACTGGATGACTGGTCTGCGTACAGCAGGGCCACAAGATCTTTCTTCTTAGTGGTTTTAGTACCAGCTGTCTTTGTACCATTTTCTATTTACTTTCTGTTAATTCTATTGTACGAGGTTTTGTTTTATTTTCCTTTATAAATAAAGGTATTTATCAGATCGAAACAGTGTTGTGGTTTGAGGGCCCTCAAAGCGCCGCAGGGGTTGTGGACTCTGGGACATCAAACTGACTTCATTGATTCATTGATTAACCGATTGATTTGATTGTTCTGCAGGAATCTTGGGAAATCTGGACTGAGAGTGTCCTGCTTAGGGCTGGGTGAGCGCTGCAGCACACAGTAACACACACTTCCTTATATCCCACACAGCCAGTCAGTGACGCTCTTTCTCTTCTCGCAGGAACATGGGTGACATTCGGCTCTCAGATCTCCGATGAGGTACAGTTAGTGTGTGTGCGCTGAACGCATGAACAAACAATTACAGAACCACTACTAGAGGCTTCTGCACACATTAATGTGGGTTACTGCCTCTGTGCGTAGATGGCGGAGAGTGTGATGTCGGTGGCGTACGACAGCGGAGTGAACTTGTTCGACACAGCGGAGGTTTACGCCTCAGGGAGGTACAGTACAAACTGTCTGTCTGACTGCCTGTCTGTCTGATCTCCTGGCTCGCTGGGAAATTTTTAGCCCATTGTTCAGGACGCACTGTAAACCAGGGTCTGGTCTGTAGCAGCTATAAAGAGTTCGGTCTGGACCTGCTCTATGAAAGGTTCCCTGAGATCGTGTCTGTTATGACCTGCTCTTAAAGCCTTTCTGTAAATACATCAAGACGCTACAGAGCAGCAGCAGATCCACCTGAGCAGCTTCAAGTGGCAACTGGAACGTTTCATTTTGCAAAACTTCTTTTACTCAGATGGTCTTTTCAGTGAAAGGAGCAAAGTCCTGGACAGCGCTACCTACAAAAGTGCTGCAAACTCACCAAGTCCTGGTTGGTTAAGCACTAAAACGTGTCCTCACGTCTAGTCATCTGTAGTTCCTGTTAAGCCTTGTTCACACTACACGATTTCTGCCAGAGGTGTGCCAGATATCTAGCACGCCAAATATCTGGAGGAGTCGGCCTCGACATCCACATCCAGCCAATGAGAGCAGACGGCTACTCTTTCACCGCAGTTTTAACTCAGCTGCAGCTCTCTGTAGCTCAGACAGCTAACAACCTGCTACCTGCGTGTGCTGATCCATTCTTTCACCCAGATTCTTTGTCTTTATAATAACAAACAACTGTTTCGTGTGCGGGTTTGTGTCATTTCCTGTTTCACATTTCATGTGTGTTTTCTTGACAAAACGTGGTTTGGGGACCAGCGTCAGGTGACAGAGTCGTTTTCAGCTGGCGTAGTGTGTGACCCTCTGTCACCGATCAGTCACGTAGTGTGAACGGCACACCGGAGAAGTCGTGTAGTCTGTCACGAGCCTTTACTTGTGTGTCATTGCATCTTGAGATACTAATTTTACCTCCTTTTATCTTCTCTTGTTCTGTAACTTACTCTAATTGTACACATTTAGTGTTTTATCTCCATAAAGCCCTTGTAGGGTCGGCCTAAAACACTATGTTACAGACATATTATAGCTGTTTTCAGTTGATCTGTGTAAGATGTTTGGTCCCTGCTAAGATAAACCGTTTCATTTAAAAGTTCAATGAAGCTGAAGTTGAAACAGACATGTACGTTCAGTTAAAATGTGTGTTATATTCAGTTGTAAAGCTCTGGAGGATTAACGTCTCTGTCCGTCTCTCAGGGCAGAGACGACTCTGGGAAACATCCTGAAGAAGAAAGGATGGAGGTAAACAGATGTTTCTCTTTCTCCACACAGGATTTATATCCATACATTAGGGTTTCTGAGCAGTTTGCTGCTAAAACTCTATAAATTCAACACATTCCCAGCTTCTTGTTGAGTATTTTCCTGCACTGTAACCTCATTCTAAAGCAAATCTTAAATTAAAAGTTAGGTAGGTAGATATTAGGGAGGACACGGCCTCCACGTCCTCTATCAACATGCTGTTTTTGTGACTAACTCTGTGCAGTTTGTCGATACAGAAAGCATCAGGCGATCAATAGAGGAAACAACACATCATGTTAAGTAAGGTCAGGACTGGGAGGCTTTACACAGAGAGGTGGTGGTGGACGGATCAGAGGCAGCTTCCTCAGGCTGTAGAGACGCACAGCAGAGCGGCGACCCAGCAAACGCTATCTGATAATAATAAGGAAGTGTTTTGTCTTGAAGATGTGACTCAGCAGTTTCTCCCTCCATCAGTCTCGCTCTGCGTCTCCTTCCTCACGTCCATCCCTCTTTTTAATCGTCTCTCCATCACGCCTCCTCCATCCCTCTCAGTAACTGATGGTGACACAATAATGCTGCATTAACTCTCTCTCTCTCTCTCGACCAGGAGGTCCAGCTACGTGGTGACCACTAAGATCTACTGGGGAGGACAGTGAGTGCTGCTTCCACACCGATCAGCAGGCTTCAAGTCTTATCATATAAATATAACAGAAGCACGTGTGTGTGTGTGTTAACGTGTTTGTGTGTTCACAGGGCGGAGACAGAGCGAGGGTTGTCACGGAAACACATCATTGAAGGTAAACAACATTCAAGTTTAAAGAAAAGGCCTCACTAACATCATGTTTTTGTAACCCGTTCTCACTCCCAGGCTCGTCAAATATGGACGCATGGTCAAGATCCCTCAGATTGTAACGCACTGGGGATCCCTATAGCGTCATAGTTCAACGCGGGGGGGGGAGACAGAACAGACTGAGTAAGGAGACGGTTGAGGTGGTTGACCAGACCGGGGTTCGCGTCCCGTTTGAAACAAAAAGTCAACATTAAATATTTTTATTGAGACGGTTACGCAAATGACATAAGTTAACTTCAGTGTAAACTGACCTACGTAGTTATTTTAACCCAAACCATGACTTTTCCAAACCAAATAGTTTTGTTGCTGAAACCAACCAAACTGCACGTTTGACAACTTTAATAATGCGCCGTTTCTAAATGGCGATGTTTCAAAACACTAGCGTTTTATTTTGAAAGTCTTACCGCACATTGCTATTTATTGTAGCTAACTTTGCCGGATGTTGCATATTTGCTAAACATTGCTAACTTGACCACGGATTATGCTAAAGGGGTGCCCAGGGCGTTAAAAATCACCGCCAAAGGGCCTCGACCAAACATCAGTATATTACGAGCTGGGAGTGAGAACGTGTTGGGTTTTAATGTGACGGGTTTTATTAATACTTTACATTGAATACAGATTTCCTGCTCACAGCGAATTTGCGTGAATCAACTCATTCTCTCTGTCACGTATGGACGCGTGGTCAAGACCCGTTAGCGTCAGTTTGTAACGCATTGTGAGCAACTTACCACACGAGACTTCTGTTTTGTAGGACGTTGTTGACTAATAGCTTTAATAACAATATTGCCGCAATAGTGTCGTGTGACGAGGGGGAATCGGATTGCGTGAGCAGCCAGAGAGAGAGAGACTGTAGCTGTCCATGAGGGGTATGAAACGATGTTTGTTAGCAAAGTTCGGAAGTCAGGTGGCGTCGTGTAAAGTGTGAGACAGTGAGCGCAGGGAGGTGGTTGTGGTGGACAAACACTTTAACTCGGGGGACTGTAGTCCATGTCCTGTGTGAAGTTATTATCTTTGAGACTTACACGTCACAGAACTTACTCTACACAGCGTGCTTATTTTATCTTTTCCCAAACCTAACCAAGTAGTGTTGGTGGCTAAACCTGAACAAACTTCACCGTTTCACAACGTTATCAACGTGCTGAAAAAAATGCTGTTTTTTGACGACCTGGGAATGAGACCAGATCTGGATGTTATATTTTTAATACGGTCGTTCATCTTTTGTTGTGATGATCAGAGACCGACTATGAATAAGTCCTGAGGGACACATTTGTCCTCTGTCAGGGAGGGGTGGGAGGTCACTTTCACACTAATTAAGCTTTAATAGAACGAGTTATCATCTGACTGTTTAACCCTCTGCCCTCTGATCGGACGCCGAGAGGAAGACCTGCAGACAAAACTCAGGGCTGGCTAAATTAGCGTGTGCTCTTTCAGCGTGCGAGCATGACTGATTGATTTTACGTTTAGATATTGTAATGCTCTCCTCAGACCCCGACCTCACGCTCAGGCTGCTTCTGGTAAAATGTTTTTTTGCACAGTAATGCAGCTGAAATCAGGCCTGGTGTAGCGCTGACCATTGAATGTTGAAGCTCGCAGTTTGAGGAGCATCTGAACAAACTGCAGTAAAAGAACACTTGTAAACGTCTTGTTATTTACAGCCAGAGAGACGGAAATGAACATTTATCTGTGTAAATATGGGGACGGCTGACAACCTTAAAGCCACGTTAGTGTTTTAAATGTCTCATTAGAGCCTGATGCTTAATTCCACTCTGACACTTTATTTGCTGGATTGATGTAAATGTATAAACACAGGAATCCAGATCCTCCTCTGAGCGAGCTCGGTCTGATTAGATCCGGAGACTGATCACTCACTGTCTCTGTAACACTCTCAGAGTCGTCCGTGTCCTCTGTCAGTTGGCGGAGGTCGTCCAAGTCACACAAGACTGGATTAGGAGTTTCACGCACACACAACACACACAGATCAGCGTGCAGCGTCAATCACCGGCGCTGCTGAAAGCTGCTAACAGCTCTGTTGACTTAAATCACTCTGTGAAATGCTAAACGCTAAATTTAACCCACAAAGAGTCTCTGATCCTGATACAAGCGTCTCTTTGCAACATCTGCACCCTCTGGAAACGTGTACTTCTACTCACGTGCTGCGTTTAAGTACACATTTTAGGTATGCACCTTTCACCCCGCAGATTCAGATCGATGACAAGTCGTCTGTTGTTACATAATTAAAAAATGTTGTGATGGTGCAGTGGATTTAAGTGTCAGATAAATACAATTGAACAGGAAACCGTCCCGCTCTTATGTAACACGCCAAGCAGAGCAGCAAACTGACAAAGGGCTGTAGGGTCACATGGTCGTCTCTGAGGACGAGCATGCTAATATCTGCCATAAAAGAGGCAAACTAAAACAAATCATATCTAAACAAACACAGCTTCTCCTCCTCCGTTTGCTGCTCTTTGTCCTGGCTGTCCTCACATTGAATTATTTTCTCTTTAAAGGCGTAGAGAGTGAGCGCTTACCTGAGCGCCACAGGCTGCTGCGACCACCTGTAACCTCTACGCGCAGCTGCTCGTTCACAGAGTAGATACAGAGTAGACATCAGTTTGAACACATATGAACATACTGAAATGCAGATTTGTCTTATTTGCTCCAATCACAGCGAGGCAGCATAACAACATCTGACATTTACCCTGTTGTCCCCACAGCGCTGAGAGTTAGCATGTTAGCATGATGCTGCTCCGTATAAACAGAACCACGTGCTCGTTCCGGTATAATTGGTCGTCACGGTGACTCTGTCTGGTGTTAAGTGTGATTATCTTCCACGCTGTCCGTTCGTCCTTCACAAGGTCGACCAGATGACAGAGCTGTCAGCAAACACACGCCGGCTCAGAAACACAACAAAACTATATTTAGCCTGAAACAACAGAAAGAGCAGAGGTTCATTCCTGTCAGCTGTTTGCCACAATAAATCTTGTAAACACGGAGAGTTCCTCGCAGGCGCCGGAGCTGTCAGATGGAGCGGTAACGAGGAGCCCCGGGAGGAAACGAATCGCTCGTTCAGGTGCAGAGTGATGCATCTGTTACACAGATTCCCATCTCTGCCGGGGCGTCAGGTTTGAGATGACCGCGGCCGACTTGATGGTCGAACGTGAGCTGCATGCAGCTGCAGAAAACACGTCGGGCACTTTCAGCCTCCCGCAGAGTGAGTGAGCTCAGAACGAGGACTGATCAGGCAAAAGTTTGCTCAGCCAGAGAAAATGAACTGCGGCTGCCAGACTCAGAGCAGTCAGACACAGCTGATGATTTCACTTCAGCTGAAGGATTCAATTTGTAACTTTACTGAACACAATAAAAACAACAACCACAGCCAGCAGGCAGACTGCAGGTTAGCACGTCTCTGTAGTTTGGATCTGAAGTTCCCTTCACATGTGGTCCAAATCAGATCCAGGTCAGACTGTTTGAACTGTGACTTCAGTCCGGTCCCTCAGATGGGGGATTAATGCGACTCTGACGTCACTCTAGAGCGACGACTTCACAATTACACTCTAGGTGAACGAAAAAAGCTCCACAAAAGCCAGATTTAAACATGTGGATCTCTTTGCTTCCATCTGCTCACAGATTCACTTTCTCCTGAAAATCCACCAGGTCGCCAGCTAACTTTGGAGTCACGTGCTGCTGTCATCTTGTTGTACAGAACCAGAAACAGTAATGTTTGTCATGAATGTCATGAAAAGGACAGAAAGTTGTGAACATTTGTCATAAATCAGGAGAAATCTGACCCCAAGAAACCAGGAGAGGGCGATGAAATACGGGAGTGTTATTACCGAGTAGGAGCTAACCAGAGGATGTGGCTCCTTGTTTACTTCTGCACGACAGCGTCTGACGTCTGAGTGTCACTTTCAGGCCGTGAAAAGTTCACACTTCAGTCTGATGTGGGCCACATTTAAACTAATATGTCAGCTGTCAATCAAATATATTAAACCATTAAGGCCTGCAGCTGATTCACAAGCTTTCTAGTTCTCAGACTGCAACACTGTCTTAATGTTCTGCTTGTAAGACATTTCAAATAGAGCAAAGGGCAGTTTAAAGCTACGGAGGCCCGTGAGGACCAAATATCCAACGCGTAACAGCACAAACAGTGAAAACTGACAGCTGCTGTTTGTACTTAATTTTGTCCTTGAGGGCTGAAAATAACTCAGCTATCTGAAATAGACGATTTGATTGTGTGTGTGTGTCGTAGGTCTGCGTGGATCTCTGTCCAGGTTACAGCTGGATTACGTGGACATCGTCTTCGCCAACAGGAGTGACATCAACGCACCGATGGAGGGTCAGACACACACACACATCGCAAACAACGATCATCTCGACCTAGCAGCCCTTCAGCGATCCTCTAAAAGTTCTCCTGTGCTTGACAGACTAATATTATTATGTAAAATTTCTAAGATTAAATTAATAAAAGTAAATTACAGACGCTGACTCAGTGGAACAAACAGAAAATAACTTGCAGGAGTTTGTTTTTGTTCTTTTCATTAACATGTAAAGAAACAACTTTTCCAGCGTGGTTTAATAAAGTTTTATAATTCAAAATGTGTCTCAGACCCTCCTCCCAGTCTAAGGAGTCCTGTAGACGACACACTCAGCTCACACACACGCTCTCACTGTGCTGTTATTAACACCATTGCTGTCACACAATTAAAGCACAATACACAATGCTGTATGTGTTGGTCAGTGACCATCGGTTGTAAACTAATTTTCACAATGCATGCTGGGATTTCTTTCGAGTCAACCATATAGGGTTTAAAAATTCAGGCATCGCTACAAAATGGTGAGCTCACTGTAGAGCGAGCAGTGAGCGTGTTTCCTGTTTGTGTTTGCAGAAGTCGTTCGTGCGATGACCTTTGTGATCGATCAGGGCCTCGCCATGTACTGGGGAACGTCACGCTGGAACGCCGTGGAGATCATGGTAGGACAGAACACACAACCACAGCAGAACCACAGCAGAAACAGAGTAGAATATCAGTAGAATCTTAGCAAACAGATTAGAAACAGAGTAGAAACAAAGTAGAATCATAGCAGCATTGTAACAAGCGCGTCTAAATAAAATCTGTGGGAGGAAAGACCCTCAGACGGGGCCTGATGGGGCCTGACGGGGCCTCACTCACACACTCTACAGTGATGGATGTGACTTAAACGTCCTTCAGTTCTAATCTATAATGAAACTCTGACTACAGTAAATAATAAATAAATAATAGTCGGTTAAAGATCAACACGTGCTGATGACCTTCAGAGCTGCAGTCTTCTTTCTGAGGCCTCCTCCTCCTTTGTAAATCTAATCTTTGCTCTTATCCAGTCAGGGTCCAGGTGCTATCTACATTATGTGAGAATCCTAAAAGGCTGCTTTGCCTCTTGTTCAGACATCTAATTAATTCCTTCACCCAAACTTCCCCTTCGGCCCTTCAGCAGCACAGCCTGACTGGCCGGCTCAGTGAGTTCTTACAAACTGTGAAGGTCACAGCCTGAGAAACAAAAAGGCTGCAGTGGACGTTTAAAGGCATCATAGACATGCTGAACGGTTTTATTTTATACACTGTGCAAATGGTCTCTGTCTCACCTGTCTTTCTCACCTGTCTCTCTGTCTCACCTGTCTTTCTCACCTGTCTCTGTCTCACCTGTCTTTCTGTCTCACCTGTCTTTCTCACCTGTCTCTCTGTCTCACCTGTCTTTCTCACCTGTCTTTCTGTCTCACCTGTCTTTCTCACCTGTCTCTCTGTCTCACCTGTCTTTCTGTCTCACCTGTCTTTCTCACCTGTCTTTCTGTCTCACCTGTCTTTCTCACCTGTCTCTCTGTCTCACCTGTCTTTCTCACCTGTCTCTCTGTCTCACCTGTCTTTCTCACCTGTCTCTCTGTCTCACCTGTCTTTCTCACCTGTCTCTCTGTCTCACCTGTCTTTCTCACCTGTCTCTCTGTCTCACCTGTCTTTCTCACCCGTCTTTCTGTCTCACCTGTCTTTCTCACCTGTCTCTCTGTCTCACCTGTCTTTCTCACCCGTCTTTCTGTCTCACCTGTCTTTCTCACCTGTCTCTCTGTCTCACCTGTCTCTCTGTCTCACCTGTCTTTCTGTCTCACCTGTCTTTCTCACCTGTCTCTCTGTCTCACCTGTCTCTCTGTCTCACCTGTCTTTCTGTCTCACCTGTCTTTCTCACCTGTCTCTCTGTCTCTCTGTCTCACCTGTCTCTCTGTCTCACCTGTCTTTCTGTCTCACCTGTCTCACCTGTCTCTCTGTCTCACCTGTCTTTCTGTCTCACCTGTCTTTCTCACCTGTCTCTCTGTCTCTCTGTCTCTCTGTCTCTCTGTCTCACCTGTCTCTCTGTCTCACCTGTCTTTCTGTCTCACCTGTCTTTCTCACCTGTCTCTCTGTCTCACCTGTCTTTCTCACCTGTCTTTCTGTCTCACCTGTCTCACCTGTCTGTCTCACCTGTCTCACCTGTCTCCCTGTCTCACCTGTCTCGTGTCAGGAGGCGTACTCTGTGGCCCGGCAGTTTAACCTGGTTCCTCCGGTGTGTGAACAGTCCGAGTATCATTACTTCCAGAGAGACAAAGTGGAGCTGCACCTGCCTGAACTTTACCACAAGATAGGTACAAATACATGTCAGAGGGACAAAGTACACACGTGTTAGTACTTGTACACTATGAGTATCCTGGTTGTTTCATGGTTACTAACACGTTACTCTGAGTATTCAGGATAGTATTTAGGGCGTCACTAGAACATTTAATCTTTGCACAACGTACATTTTTCATGTCAAACTTCACATTGAAATAAAAGGAGTCCACTTTCTTAAAGTTATAAGTTAGGTATTTAAATAATATTGAAATAGGGTGTTCGGTGGTTGCCAGAGTTCTCACTGTGGTTTATAGGGTGTTTCTACATTGTTGGCCAGTAATATTTTGTTGGTTTTTATATTTGCTCATCAGTGTGGTTGCTAATTTTTTTCTTGTCATTGTTTTATGGTCTTTTATTAATAATCAGTACTTTTTATAGATAATGTGTTTTTTATCTGTAACTGACAGTTTGGGGATTCGGTGTGAAGTTTTTATTGTTTTATCTTTGATGTGTTATAAATGCAGTTGTCATGTGTGTAAACCAGACAGCGTTTCTGTTTAGCTAGGCTAACAGTTCATCCCTGCTTCCAGTCTTTGTGCTAAGCTATGCTAAGCTAAGCTAAACAAACTCATGCTCACTCTTGACTCGTCACATATGGACGCTTCATTAGGACCCTTTGGCGTTGCTTGCTAACAGCCTGGGTACCTTCTAGTGTAGTTTTTTCCACGTTTAGGGATAGGGAGTTAAGTTAGCAACAACAAATATGCAAAATCTGGACTTTCAAAATAAAAGAACTGTACAACGTTGTGAAACATTGCCATCTGGTTAGGATCAGGCACCAAAAGTACTTGGTGAGGTTTAGGAAAAGATCAGGGTTTGGGTTAAATGTCTCTTGCGTAAGTCTATGTAAGCAAACTACGTAACCTAAAATAAAATACAATGTAAATAAAAACATTTAATTTTGACTTTTGTTTCACATGGGTAACAGACACCGGTCTGCTGGTTGGAAAGTCCAGTTTCTGGGCCTCCGTCCATCCCAGCCACCTCCTCCCTCTGTCTTTCCTGTTAAACCTCATATACCAACCTCCACCGGCTTTCCGGTTACTGACGCTAACGGGTCGTGACCCTGTGTCAATGAGTGATGAGTTGGGAGTGAGAACAAAAGGATTGCATGTTTTACTGTGTCTTTAAATAAGACGGTGAGACCCAGCTGAGGTCTGTGGGGACAGCAGCTGTTCAGGTCCAGGTCTAAATATAGGCCGGGTTAAATGAAGTAGCTCAACATGAGGTCTGCGTGTCCGTCAGGTGTCGGAGCCATGACCTGGTCTCCGTTAGCCTGCGGCCTGCTGACGGGGAAGTACAACGAGGGAGTCCCTGAGAGCTCCAGAGCCGCCATGAAGGTCCTCACACACATACACACACACACACACACACACACACACACACACACACACACACACACACACACACACACACACACACACATACCACAATAATCAGTGGTGCACAAACATCATCCATCTGCAGGCCTGCAGGATGAGAGACCATCTGTTACTGTGCTGATCAATACGCCGTGTGTGTGTGTGTGTGTGTGTGTGTGTGTGTGTCTGCAGGGGTATGCGTGGCTGAAGGAGCGTCTCTGCAGTGACGAGGGGAAGAAGCAGCTCAGTAAAATCAAAGAGCTCCACCTGCTGGCCGATAAGCTGAAGTGCACTGCTGCTCAGCTGGCTATAGGTACGACCAACCGTCTGTCTGACCTCCTGTGTGTGTGACTTCCTGTCTGTGGCTCTCAGCTCCAAGCCCTTTGGTTCCTGGTGAAGATGTAATCTGTGGTTTCATGTTTAAAAAGTCCTCAAACAGCCGCTCTCTGTAGTTTCTATCAGACAAACAGGAGGAAGTAGTGCATCTCTTGGGTGACTGACTCTAGTGAGTGTTTGGTGCAGCAGGACGGTGTGAGTGGGACTGAGTGAGAATAAACTAACGTGTGTGTGTTCATGGTGAGGAAGGAACATGTGACCCAGTGAACAGTGCACTGAGGGGTTTAATGGTTTCTAAGGCTCGGAGTAAAAGAGGCATCAGGCTGAGAAACACAGGACAGGTTAAAGATGTGTTCACTTCGGTCTGAACTCTGGCAAAAACTAAAATGAAATTAACATTTTTTGATTATACTTCTGTTTTTTCTCGTCTTTAAATGATTTACTGTTCATAATGTCAGTTTTACAACACATCCTGTTCTCACGTGAGCTTTTGAACTTCTGTTTCAGAAACTCAAAAGTTTGATCTTCAGATTTTCTAAAGAACGTCTCACCTGTCTCACCTGTTTGCTGTTCTGATCTCTCTCTCTCAGCTTGGTGTCTACGTAGTGAAGGTGTGAGCTCGGTTCTTCTGGGAGTGTCCAACACAGAGCAGCTGCTGGAGAACCTCGGTTCTATCAGGGTAACAGAGTGTTACTGAAACAGACATTGTGTTTGTGGCCATGCAGTCGATCTAAACCCAAGATTGGTGGGTCAGAACCACCAATAAAAACTCTCTCTTTCTGTCTAGTAAAACTTTTGACTAGTAAAACGTTTTGACTAACTTTTTGACTGGTAAAACTTTTTGACTAACTTTTTGACTGGTAAAACTTTTTGACTAGTAAAACATTTTTTTTACATTTTGGACCATGAAGTCAATCCAAATCCAAGATTGGTGGGTTAAGGCCACCAATTGAAACTCATCTCTCAACCCTTTTCGACTCACAAAACTTTTTGACTTGCAATCAAAGGGGATGGATTTGCAATCAAAGCTTTTTATCACATAAAACAGAGGACTGCTTATTTTTAATTCCAAAATTGCAAAATTGTTTTTTTTTGCTTGCATTAAAAACAACTAATTAAAAATACCGTATTAAAATGACCTTCAATACATTGTTATTTGTGTTTTTCTGTTTATTTTAATCAAATGAAAAACAAATGACCCAGCTTTTTGTCTTTAAAAACTGGATGATTAGTTTTTTATTGTCATATGAGGTCTTCATGCCACATTAAAAATGACAACACAGGAAAAATACCTGAATAAATACATGTAACACCATGTATTCAGCATTTTTCTTTGTTTGATTTGTTTTATTTTGAATCTCCATAATAATCTGATTACATTGGACTTTAAAATGTATAAAAACAATAAAGTATTGTTATTATGTAAAAGTCAACTTTAAACAGCAAACCAGCAGAAAAACTACCTGAACCTTTCAGATACTTTGATTTGTTTGTCAGAGAGAAAGTTTGTAGGAAACATTTCAGTCAAAGACCTTCATGCATCAAAACGTCTTTACCATCTATTAGTCAATCAAGTCACCTGAAACATCAGATTTTCATTATATAAAAACAAACACCCCTTAAATGAGACCAACAGCATGTTGTAAAGACCAATATTATAGGTAAGTAGATATATTAAAGACTTTCTCTTCCTGTTTTTCAGGTTCTGTCTCAGCTGACTCCGCCCCTCATCGCAGAGATGGACGCGTTGCTCGGCAACAAGCCACGGAACGGAAAGAAGGAGGCAAGGAGCTGAGGAGGAGAAGGAGGAAGAGGAGGAGGAGGAGGAAGAAAAAGTAATCAAATCATCAGAAAACTGAGAGTACAAGAAGAAAGGACAATCTCTGAGGAGAGAAGGGAATAAGGAATAAGACAAGGACACAAGGAAGGACATGTGGAATAATAAACAATATTTATTCTTCAGGGACGACCACATCTTTGTCCTTGTGGAGAAGGAGAAAGCAAAGAGACTTTGGTTCCTTCAGATGATCAGAAATATATCAGAAATATTTATTCTTATATTAATCCTGAGACTCCGGCAAAGAATCTCCATCTGAAGCCATCAATAATCCTCAGGCTGCTGGATTATGAACGTTTTTTTAAAAGTTAATCCATGAGCGCATGTTAGAGTTTAGTCTCATGATTACAGTTCAATACGCATTCAATAATCAATAATTAATCAAATTTAAAGAAGAAAAAGGCAGCTGTCTTTCTGTACGAGGCTCTGAACTGTCCTGTGTCCTCTGACTGCAGTATATTTACTATAAACTATAAATCTATATTTTATGAATGTAGTTCCTGTAGTCTTTAGATTCAGGCCCAGTGGTGCTCAACCTGAGGGATCATTACCTCGTCACATAAAACTGTGATTCGTGTTGGAAGTTGGAAATGATTTCTTTTCAGCACATTGTGTCTCATTACATATGGACGCTTAGTCAAGACCCTTTGGGCCCTGAGGTTGTTTTTTTGTGACGTGTCTCGCTCAGCGGTCAAGTTAACCACTAAAACTACTAAGTTAGGTTTAGAAAAAAAGATCATGGTTTGGGTTAAAGTGACTTACTTACTTGACTTCACTTATGTAGTTCAAGTAACGTCATTTGCACATATAAAACAGTCAATGTTGACTTGTTGCACATGAGAAACCAACACAGGTGAAAGTCCGATCTCTGGCCCACCATCCACCTCCACCTCTTTACTACTTATCTCTTAAATATCCTACACCTTTAGTGTACAAAAATGATGCTACAGGGCTTCACCCAGTGTTACACAAACTGACGCCAACGGGTAATGACCATGCGTCCATATGTGATGACTTGGGAATGATATCCATATATAAAATGTTTTACTTTTTATTTTAATCAAAGTCACATAGCAATGAAATTATGCCTGTCCATCAGGTTGAGGTCACTGATCGCCAAGCACCGAATGAAACCACATGACTGTTACCATGGCTACGGACTGACCAGGTTGATCTGGTTGGTCACATGGTTTCATTGAGATTCCTTCACTATTAAACCCTTCCTGCTCCTCCTAATGTAAACAATACCACTGCAGAATGCTAATAAAATTATTCACATCAGATCAGTGTCTGACTGTGTTTGTAGGGGTTTCACCACCCAAGCTGGAAGACCCACTAGGAGAGCTTTGCAATAGTCGAGGCGAGAGATAACCATGGCCTGAGTAAGGTAGGGACTGATTGTTGTTATGTTGTATAGAGCAAAGCGGTCCAAACAAGAGACAGCACCCTGGTTGGAGTGATGGTTGAGGAGTCAATTAGGTAAGAGAAGCCATGAAAACAAATGATTGGCGCCAGTGAGGTGGTGCAATTTGAGAAGATAAGGGGCCCTAGCACTGAGCCTTGGGGAATCCCTGTGGAGAGGCAATGGGAATGCCCCAAGAGGTAGGATTTCAACCACAGGAGTGCTTTGCCCGAGATGCCCTTTGCTGAGAGTGTGGATAGCAGGATCATGTGAGTGACTGTGTCAAAGGCAGCTGATAGGTCAGGCAGGATGAGAACTGAGGATTGGGCTGCGGCTTTAGCTGACCTTAGGGCTTCTGTTACAGACAGAAGAGCTGTTTCAGTAGAGTGGTGACTCTTAATACCACACTGATATGGAGGTTATTTTGTCTGCCCGTTCGATAGCTTTGGATAGAAATGGTAGAAGTGAGAAGCCTGGAGGACATTGGTAGGAATCAGGTCTAGTGGGCATGTAGTGGGACGGCTACATGTGCGAAGATTTGATACGTTGCCCTCTGTGGGAGAAGTAAGTGAGGAGAGTGAGTTGGTAGTTAGCTGCTGTTTATTTAGTCATCCTAAAACAATAATTGTAATAGGTGTCAAGTTCTGTGTGTTTTTCAACTGACCACAGCTCTGCCCAAACTTGAAAACTGCTTTATCTCTGAAGAACGCAAAGGACAACTCAAATCTGTTCACTTTATGATCCTTTATTTTCTTAAAGTTGGTTAAAGTTGGTATGATGGATCAGGGATGGAACAGTATAGGTTGATAACCTTTCAAATACACAAACCAAAAAACATGAATTAGTTACAAATAAATCATGAATTAGTCACACATAAATCTCAACACCACTTTCTCACAGTAATAATAAATAAATGCTACTGAATCCTCAAACCAAACCAAACAAGGTCATTTAGATTAACCTAGTATCTCTAATAAGAAAAATACCAATCACATAATCAAACATGCTTAGAGTAACATTACTTCTGTCAAGTTCTAGGTTCACATAATAAAGTCTTCATTATTTAATTTAAATTGCACGTTACAACCAAGCAAAAGCAAAACCTGAACATATAGAGCTCAACACATTCACACACATTCACTCTTATTCTGTCCTACCAGTTGCGTCTTTGGATGATCAGGAGCTGTGGTCATAGTATCTTTTTCCAGGAATGAGTGAGAGGGCTAACTGAGCTCTCCACATTTCAATGCAATGCTCTCCCCAAACATTTCAATGCCATGTACTTCCTGTGGGTGCGCAGGTAAATATGGTCCCAAAAGCACTTCCCAAATGTTTGTTCCACCACCTTTTGCTGCATGGTTGCCCCCTGCAGTTTGGGAGTGCTCTGAGCTTCCAAGGTGAATCTAGGCTTGGAGTGCTCAGTACAACAAGAGCAAAGTAACAATGAATTGACACAACAATAGGTGATTGACCTAAATACATTTACTCAAGTATGGTAGCCACACCAGCCACAGACACACACATTCATTACATATATATGTGTACAGGTAGTGAAATAATATAATGTAACAGATGTTTAAACATTTAATGTGTGTGACTGTCAAACAATGCTTACTACCTTTTAAAGAGCATGTAACACATTTACACACAGTAGAAACAACAGCAGTATGTTGTGGAGTCTGTGTGCTGTCTGCTGTTACTGTCATTTTCCACTGTGTATAACAAACCCAAAGTTGAGTACAGTGTGTGTGTCACAGTTTTCTTCCAATCCTCCATCACAGCAATGGTCCAAGAAAACCAGGGGTTTTAAGGACCTAAGGATCAAACACATGTAATCAACCTATGTGTTTGAGCGGTGGGAAACTCCAACAAGAAAGGCCGGGACGACTGGGGTTTAAACTCGGGACCTTCTTCCTGTTAGTGCTGTCCACTAGGCCACTTTGCTGTCCTCATAGCTACCTAATAGTCTCTTGATTTAACGTTTTAACATCACTCAGAATATAAAGACTGAATAGCTGTACTAAAATCATACAGCTGAGGTTTTTTTGTGCTGTTGTTGCTGGAATCGTCTGCTGTGTTGGCTGGAAAAAAGTACCAGACACCAGGAAGAAATTTTCCCTGATGGAAAACCATAAAAGGTGAGTAGAGTCGAGGTGAGTCGAGCTGGTACCTAATTCTGGCCTCCACACATTTGGAGGAGACTTTCTGCAGTATTCTGTATCCAGGGGCACAATGACACAGTTATGTTACAACAGGAAAGCCTCACTCTGATGTTTCCCTCTGAGTTAGAAGCGTTTGTAGTCCTGGTTCCTTTTCTCTTCTTCTTCGATGCTGGATCTCCTCCCCCTCTTTTGGTTTTGTGAGTTGTTGTTTGTTTTTGGACATTTCTTGAAAATCATAAAAAATTTAAAACAATCAGAGAGAAGAGTGGCAAAACTATTGCCAGTACAGTCGGGATGTTTCCAGCTGTAAGAGAGAGCAGAAACTATCAGCTGTCAGAGGTGAGGCTGAACACTGAGGCAGCAACACGTTCTCACATATCGACTCTTAGTCTTAGCTCTTCGGGATCGCTTTTACACGTTTAAGGCTCCACGGTCAACGCTTTGCAACAAAAAATATGCAACGTCTGCTTAGACTTTCAAAATAAAACGCTAGTTTGTTAAATATAATAGGTATGTAAAATTAATTTAATACAGCACCTTTCACAAAAACAAACAGTGATAATAAAAGCAACAATAAAAGAGTGGAGCAATCTGACAAACATACATGAGCATTAAACATACAAGCCATCAATCATAATAATCAGTGTATTTGTGTTTATTAACAGGTGCATAAATGTTTAAAATTAAGGTTTAGACAACACGTTTGACTTTTCACACGGGACATGAACCCCAGTCTCCTCGTTCAAAGTCCGAGTTCTGGCTCTCCATCCACCTCCTTACTCTGTTCTGTTAAATATCATAGACCTGACTTTACCGTCACAAACTGACACTACAGGGCTTCTGTACTGCGTTGACCTGTGACGCTATAGGGATCCCCAGTGGGTTACAAACTAACACCGATGGATGTTGACCATGCGTCCATATGTGACGAGTCGGGGAGTGAGAACAGGCTGGAGACAGAGGTAGTATAGTGTGCAGTACTCACTGTACTGAGTATTTAGTCGGCAGTACTGAGTATGCAGTATGTTATGCTTTTTTGAAGCCACAGAGACAAACTCACCTGAGCCTGAAACCGACAGCCTGATGATGCCGATGAGATCAGGTGTGTTTTTCCCTCCAGCCCGACACTCGTATGTTCCTGAGTCCTTGACGGTGACGTCCTTCAGAACAATAGAAACGTCTCCGTTCTTCATCTCTGGATCTCTCAGCTCCACTCGACCCACATAAGATGAACGTTGGTAGTTCATGTGGAGGCCGTCTCTGAGGAAGTAGACGAACCTGTCGTCCCTCAGGTCCGATCTGCTCCACACTAACTGTGAGATGGAGGGGCCCCAGGGAGCCTGACAGCGAAGAGTGACGTCCTGTCCTGACGCCACTTTCAGCATCTGTGGGTCTGAACAAGAAGAAAACCAAGAATCACAAGTCTGATAGACAGGCTAGTAGTAGTGGTAGTAACAGATCAGACAAACAGCACCTGCAAAAGCCCGTAACTTGCTCAGAATCCTGATTATATGTCTCAACAGTAAATTTTTATGTCAATGAACACGTCAGTTAGTGTTGTAGCACTTGAGACTGGTCTTAGTCTCAACAACTGTAATTAAAATGTGCTGTTACCATTTACAACTGTCAACCCTCCTGGTGATTGCAATGCTTACGTTCATTTCAGTGTTTGTATGTGGGTGTTTTAATGGGAATGTGGATCTCATTCCACATTTTAATGTGGGTCATGTAATGTGGAGAACTGGTCTTGGTCTCGACTTGGTCTCCGCAGCTAAAAGTCTTGGTCTTGGACTTGGTCTCGATAAACTCTGGTCTCGGTCTTGACTTGGTCTCGGTTTGGGGTGTCGTGAAGAGATTTACTGAGGCAGCACAAACTGCACCAAGGTGTTTTAAAATGCCGTGAAATCAGAATCAATGTTGTTTTTATTACGTGTGCCTGGCACACGCCCAACCTTGATAAAAAAAACTTGTTTTGTACACATTGTTGGTGCTATTTTAGAGTTTGTAATGTCCTGGAAAACGATTTTAAAATGTTGATAACTCATCCTGTTCTGCGGAAGCTTTCACTTTCGTAATGATGAAGCAGTGACTTGCTTCCGGGGGGATGACTCAGGGATTAATGTCCAATAACAAAAATACATAATTATTGACTGCTGTTGTTTAAACTGGTTCATATTTGACAGAGAATAATATTTTCTGGTTCTCCCCCCCTCTCTCTCTGCCTCAAAATGCATAGATTTACTGCGGCGATTGTAAAAGCGAGATCACAGTTAGCTATAGCTCTTATGCAAACAGCGACTGATGCTTTTAGAAACAAAGAAGTCCATAAGAACAGTGTAGCTTTACAAATGGATGGCTCTCATTACATTACTAATGCTGAGCTTCTACTTCTTTAAACACATAAATCGAAGTGGTCAGTTAGTAGCCATAAACCACATCCTCATTAACACACACACTCACCTCCAAAGACGGACTTCAGAAACAAGATAAAGCAGCATGTGAGGTACACAGATGTAAAAGAGGTTCCCATGAGGTCTGCTGCTGTGGGAGCCGGTGTTTCTCACTTAGTTGTTCTAAATAAACACGGAGCGGACCTGCTGTAGTGGAGAGGATATACAGTATAAGAAAACCCGGAAGTTGTTTGTTCAATCCACGTGGACGCATACTCACTTACATGATGAAAGTCTCACATGGTGGTCAGCCTGTGATTTTTTATTCCAGTTTGGTGTGGTTCTGTGAAGCTTTTTACTCTTATCCTGGGTACCACAGTGTGACCCTCACCAGCTAATAACAATATAAGTTTAGTTAAATAATTAACATCACAACAGAGAAGAGAGATCACTGCAGAGAACAGGGACTAACAGGATGGCTTCTGTTCCACAGTTGGTTTAATGATGAACACGTCTGCTGTTTAACGTGAAAGCATCGACATGTTTAAGGTTCCTGATCACACAAATACATTTATTTTGCAAACAGAAAGATCAGGCCTCCTGCAGAGAGAGAGGGAGTGAAAACATCTAAAGGTGATGCTGAGGACGTCTGAGGCTTTAACTCAGGTAAGAAGGACTGTCAGGGGGTCTAATCTCTGCTATAATTTGTCTTTTGCACATTTAAAAACTGGAAACACAGAAAAGGTGCCTAGAGGTGTAAACACACTTCACTCCAACGTAAGATGACTCAGGAGTGTTTTAACGTAACGTTTAGGCTACTTGGTTTCACATGTTCTCCTTAGTGAAAGTCCAGTTTGACCCTTCCAACCTCCCATACTTCCTATTGTGCAGACTTCCTCTCTTTTTTACAAAACAGCTTCCTCCTGTATTACTGCTATGTGGTCACCAGGGGTCGCTGCCTCAATACACTTTTAGGTGGGTCATGCATGTCCTTCACTGTTAAACCCTTCCTGCTCCTCCTGATGTGAACGACACCAGTGGAGAATGCTAATAAAGTTATGATTTAAATCAACATCTGGAAATCAGTGTTTGTCTGTGTCCAGCAGGTGGCGCTAAACACAAACAATTGCAGCACACGGAGAGTCAAAAAGCACCTAAATATATTTACTGAAGCACTGCACCAAAGTACAGTAGAGAGGTGCTTGTACATTACTTGAGTATTTCCTTTCCGTTACATACAGTGGGGAGAACAAGTATTTGATAAACTGCTGATTTTGCAGGTTTTCCTACTTACAGAGCATGTAGAGGTCTGTCATTTGTATTGGATGACATAAGTATCTGACACATCAGAAAAGCAGAACTTAATATTTGTTTGCAATTACAGAGATCATACGTTTCCTGTAGGTCTTTGGCCAGGTTTGTACATTCTGCAGCAGGGATTCTGGCCCACTCCTCCATACAGACCTTCTCCAGGCCCTTCAGGTTTCGGGGCTGTCGCTGAGCAATACGGACTTTCAGCTCCCTCCAAAGATTTTCTTTTGGGTTCAGGTCTGGAGACTGGCTAGGCCCTTGAGATGCTTCTCATGGAGCCACTCCTTAGTTGCCTTGGCTGTGTGTTCCAGGTCGTTGTCACGCTGGAAGACCCAGCCACGACCCATCTTCAGCGCTCTTACTGAGGGAAGGAGGTTGTTGGCCAAGATATCGCGATACATTGCCCCATCCATCCTCCCCTCAATGCGGTGCAGTCGTCCTGATGTTTCCACCTCCATGCTTCACGGTTGGGATGGTGTTTTAGGGTTGTACTCATCCTTCTTCTTCCTCCAAACACGGCCCGTGGAGTTTAGACCATAAAGCTCTATTTTTGTCTCATCAGACCACATGACCTCCTTGCATTCCTCCTCTGGGTCATCGTCATTGACCGTCATCTTGAACTTCTTCCATTTTTTAATATTTGCGCCAACAGTTGTCACCTTCTCACCAAGCTGCTTGCCTATTGTCCTGTAGCCCGTCCCAGCCTTGTGCAGGTCTACAATTTTATCCCTGATGTCCTTACACAGCTCTGTGGTCCTGGCCATTGTGGAGAGGTTGGAGTCCGTTTGATTGAGTGTGTGGACAGGTGTCTTTTATACAGTTAATGAGTTCAGACAGGTGCAGCTAATACAGGTAATGAGTGTAGAACAGGAGGCTTCTTAAAGAAGAACTAACAGGTCTGCGAGAGCCGGACTTCTTACAAATACTTGTCATGAAATAAAATGCAAATTAATTATATAAAAATCATACAATGTGATTTTCAAGATTTTTGTTTTAGATTCCGTGTCTCACAGTTGAAGTGTACCTATGATAAACAAATACAGACCTCCACAAGCTTTGAAAGTAGGAAAACCTGCAAAATCACCAGTGTATCAAATACTTGTTCTCCTCACTGTATATATATATTTCTACTCCAACACATATTAGAGGCAAATGTACTTTTTACTGAACTATATTTACATTTCAGATTCAGAATTAAATTTAACCAGTGGTTTCCAAACTCTTTGGTTTGTGTCTGTTGTTGCATTTGAGACGTAGAAACACCACATCCTTTGGAGGGGCCCGACTAGGGGCCACCATCCCATAAAGTATGTAAAGAAACCCTGTAACTAAAATAATCAAATCAGACACTTGTTTAACTTGTTTAACAGCATAACAGCACATTTATTTTACACATGTACACTGTAAATACATATATACATACTACATATTCACAGCCATGTGAATCAAGTCCAGACTGATGTCCTGCTACTTGCACCTGCAGTCTGTTACAGAGGGAGGGTGGAGCTGCAGGGGAAGCGCCTTTAAACCACAGCGCTCCTCCCTGAGCTCTCGGTCGTGTGAATTGCTCTTCGTCTGACTCGTCACCTGGGACCAAGCTGTCGTGGGAAACCCTACGAGGAGCTGAGAGCTCCGGACAGAACAGCTCCCAGGATCACGTGAGCACACAAACCCCTCCACCACGATAAGGTGGCAACTCACGGAGGGGATAGTTTTTATGCACATATCTGTAATATATCATCTTTAGATATTACACATATGTATATATGATCAATTGTTAATTATTATTTTTTAAGGCGAAGATTCAAGAAAAAACACAGCAAAACAATCCAACTCAACAAGGTAACGCAAGTTATAAAGTTAATCAGCAAGAAAAGTTCTTTTCTTTTTAAACCCAGTGAACAGTAAGAAATACCCCAGCAGAATATTCATATGTTATTCTAAATGTGCACACATTACGCTTTATGTCAAATATAATAAAAGTTCTTCACGAGGAGCAAAACCTGAGATTTGCAATGCTTCACCAAGAGTCACACAACTAGTTATTTCAAAACAAGAACCTTGTGTTCCACGCACAACACAAGCCTCTCATTAGGGAATACATATTAAAAAATGTCTTTACACCTAGAAGCTTCCCAGCACAACCACAGTCTGATCTACTGGCCACTGAGCAGCTCCACTGGAGCGGTTGGGGTTAGGGGTCTTGCTCAAGGGCCCCTCAGTTAGGGTAAATAAGGGAGGGCAAGCAGGTTCACTTTCCCGGTCGGGGGATTGAACCAGCGATATATATATATACATATATAAACACTCTGTCTATTGTCCTGAGTTTCACTGTGACTGCTCAGAGTCTTGGTGACAATCTGACCTGTTCACTGGATCCATTTGGATTCCACGGCCCTCTTTTTGTTCTTTAAAGATAAAACCAAACGGCAACAACCATCCCGACTACTGACAAACTTGCTGTCAGTCCAACATGTGTGTTTCTTTCATCAGGGTTTCCGTGGTCCTTGTTTCCTTGGTCCTTGTCTCCGTGGTCCTTGTTTCCTTGGTCCTTGTCTCCTTGGTCCTTGTTTCCTTGGTCCTTGTCTCCTTGGTCCTTGTTTCCTTGGTCCTTGTCTTCATGGTCCTTGTTCCCTCCAGCTGAGATGTTTCCAGCTGTGAGAGAGCAGAAACAGGTGTATCAGCTATCAGGTTCACGTGATGACTGAAGAACAAAACAGAATCTATTTCCCCTTCAATATCCGGTCAGACATTATCTTCTGCACTTCGGTCACATGACTTAAGTTGCATCAACAACATCTGGATGAAATACAAACGTTTCTAAAAACTCACCTGAGCCTGAAACCGTCAGCCTGATGATGCTGATGAGTTCAGGTTCGGTTTTCTTCCCAACCCGACACTCGTACGTTCCTGAGTCGTTGACGTTGACGTTCTTCAGAACAACAGAAGCGTCTCCGTCCTTCATCTCTGGATCTCTCAGCTCCACTCGACCCACGTAAGATGGATGCTGGTAGTTCAAGTAGAGGCCGTCTCTGAGGAAGAAGACGTAGCTATCAGCTTTCAGGTCCGGTCTGCTCCAGGCTATCAGTGAGATGGGACCACCTGTGGGAGCCTTACAGAGAAGAGGGACATCCTGTCCAGGTTTCACTGAGACCTCCTGTGGGTCTGAACACAAACAGAGGAAACCTAGTTTACCTGCTGCAGAGGCCTTTGGACACGTTCTGCACAGACTAAACTCTCAGAAAGTTGTAACTTTTCTTTTCACTGAATAAATCAAACAAATGAACTCCACCGTTTAAAAATGTTCCTCATCTGAAGTAGCACTGATGTTCGAGTGTCTCTGCTGAGACTCTGATCTGCTGCATGTCGCCGTCTCACTGCGTCCTGACACTCATCTGCTGACGTTTCACTTTAAGTTGTAGGAAATTTAGATCCTTTGTGGAGTAACTTGTCAGTTGGTGAATCATGATGCTCAGTTTGAGATGTGGACAGAGGGCGATTACAGGACAAGTGTTTCCTTGTTTTTAAGGGAAGTGGATGTGACTCTCGAGTTCTTCTGTTTTTGTAGCGACCTGTGATGAGGACATCAGGATCCAAACGAAAACTGCTTTCGTTCTTTAATACACTGTTTCTCCGTTAGTCTCACGTGACACACGACTAACTTTACACCCACAATGCAATCTGAACTTACGTCATCGGCTCGTCACAATGTGGCACATAAGATGGTGTATGTGCCACATGGCCTTACACAGCCACGTGTAGAGGATGAAATGCCCGCCATTTCATACCTTTAACCGCCATTTTAGCCTTTAAATGATGCTCGACATTTCATCACTTTTCACATAATAATCACACAAGTGATTTTTCTCCTCATTCTCCAAGGATAAAGTGTCACATACAAAAACGTGATGCTCTTGAGTGAAGTTTGTGATATGAAGCAGTATGAATAGTTTACTGGACGTTACATTGCATCACAACGCCTGCACATGTCAGCGCTGCAAGAACTGAACCGTGAAGAGATGACGGCAAAAACTAAACCAGCAAAAGAGACGAAGCATTAACGCACAGAAAAAAACACACAAATGTACATCTGTCATCAGGAATCAGGAACATTTCTGAGCAGTCCATAATATTCAAGCACACTTTATCATAGCTGGAAGGTTTTAAAGGATAGTGCTCACCTCCACTGGCAGGAACCAGCATTAAGATAATCCACACAACTATCAACACAGCAGCTGCCATGACAGGTGGATGTTCCTGCAATGTGTGAATTTGAATGAATGGTGAATCCAGATGAAGTGTAAGTTTGTATAACTGTATTATAACTGTCATGTCAACCAATCAGAACTGAAGAAGTCCTTTGGATGAGGGACCTTCTTTGGAGTCAACCAATCAGCAGAGAGAAGGGGTAAATGACTCCGTGTGCTGCATTTAATCACTGTATGACATTTGACTACTAGCTGTGCATGTGAAGAGATTCAGAACAAAACAATTCAATTTTATTTAATTCACAACAACAGTCATCTCATGTCACTTTTCATACGGAGCAGGTCTGTATTTACAGAAACAATTCCAACCATGAGCAGCACCTGGCCACACAGGCAAGGAAAAACTGCCTTTAAAGGTCCAGTGTGTAATATTCCTGAGGATCTATTGACAGAAACATAAGGTCCATATGTTTTCAGTGGTTTGTAAAGACCTCACATAATGAACAGTTCCATCTACATACACCACGGGTCCTCTTACATGGAGGTTCTACATTAGCCCAGAGAGGACAAAAACATTACAGAGTACGTTTTGTCACTACGTTAAATATGTAAGAAGAAGTAGTAATAGTAGCAGCAGCAGCAGCTGTGGTTTTCTGGTTTATTTGAAGTAAGAAGAGACGTGATATGTGGACAAATTGAGGACCACTCGTATTATTTAGTACAACAGCTGACATTTCGGTCACCGTAGCGTCTCCTAGACTCTTACAAAAAGAGGGTTGAGAGGTGACTGATGGTGCATTCATGTGGTGTCGGAATAATCAGAATCGTTTTCTCCCTCCTTTAACCCCTTCATTGCAAATAGTGGAATGAAGTGTACATGGGACATAAAGAGGTACAGAGGAGTATACAATGTATAAGAAGACACAAATAAAAACCTTTGTAAGGGTTGATTATAGAGTAATTAAAAGATTTATTATTATTATTGTACGACACGTGTAGAAACGTTTTTTTTTTTAAATTAATCTTTATGGAACAGCATATAAAATGTTTAATAATATTGATCAAAATATGAATTAAAACATGTATTATTTCTTATGATATAATTAATATGAGCACTTACTAGAAACTTGTCAAGAGTTGAATAAATGTTTAATGAATGTTTATATTAAAGCCTTATAAAGACTAATAAATCCTTTATTATGCACCTTATTAACAATTCTTCTTTGCAGCTACCTGAACTAAAGTGGGAACAGTGTCCTGACCTGGTTTAAAGGCCATAACAACAAGTGTGAAAGACACAGCGCCTTACGTTCACGCTGTTTATGGTAACATATAATAAATCAAGATAATTACGGGGTGGATCCGTCAGCAACATCAGCAGTATGGATGTGTGATCATGCTGTAGAGTGTTGTGGTGTCCAAATCATTTCATTTAACGAAACCAAAAGTAAGTGTAGCTGCTGGCAGGGAGGATCAGAGAGAGCCAGGATCTTGGAGCTCCTGTGGAGCAGTGGGTCAGGTGGACCGTTGCAATCAGCTCCTCAAACAGAAAACACATCACCTTTGCAGTGCTGACACAAATACTGATTCAAGCCACACGGGGGCGTCACAACGGAGTCTTATTTAAAATAATAAATGTCTTGTTATGCAGCCACTGCAACTTAAGTAGAGCAGCGTTAATGGTTAATAAGTGCGGCAGGACGTAGAGCGAGTTGCCCGTTAATCAGAAGATCGGCGCACTGTACAAATATAGAGTACTTAAATTCAGTAAAGGAGTTATTAGCCTTTATAGGGCAGTAATATAAAGCTTTTACAGTCTGATTACTGTCATTAAACATCCTATTAACATTAACATTATTAACAAGTGATCCATAAACTGTTGACAAGTTTCTAATAAGTGCTAATAAATATCTTATTTAATGTGATTTAGGACATTACTAAGACTCATTAAGTCTCATTAATGTGAATATACATCTTATTAAGGCCCATGGGCCAGACATATATAACTTTACACTGTTCTTATAAGAGCTTATAAACAATAATAAATGTGTTAATTGTGCTTGAATTAAAACCTAAATGGATTTATGTTTGTAAGCATCTTGTAAGGTCTTATAATTGTTTTATTAACTTAGCACCTTAAATTAATTAGTTGTTAACCTTTTTTTATTTTCTATTTGACTTTGTATGTGTTATACAAATAAACTGGCCTTTTAAATGTAGCATGGCACCAGTGAAGTGTCATACATAACCACAGTCAGGAGATTCTGTAGAAAATAAGATGTAAACTCTGTGTGTCCACTCAGTATTTACATCTGTTCCCTTTAGAACCAACAAATTAATACATGAAGTAAGAAGTGATTAGTTTACTCTGACAGGACAGATGATCAGAGGGGCAGAGTTTTTACCACCATCTTTCGTAAAGAGACTGAAGAAAGGATAGAGTTTCTCAGTGAAGCGGCAGCCAGTAAAAGAGTAGATCAGAGCTGCAGCGTCTACGTCATAAAAGGAGACCAGACCCTCCTCATAATCCACAAACACCCCACCTTCTCAGGCCGAGACTTCAGAGAGAGCGGACCGAAAGGCCAGCAAGGGCTCTGTACTCATTTCCATTTTTCAACCATAAAGTCCAGTAACCCCTCTGAGGGCTTGATGGGATTTCTTTCTTTCTGCTGATCGACTCTCTGGCCACTCCCAACTTCCAGCCGGTCTTGTCTTTAACCTGAACCTCAAAGTAAAATCTGCCTGAAGAGAAACTCTGCTTTCCTAAAACCACGATGTTTAAAGGAAAATCTCTCTGGATTGTCTGGGAGAACCTTCCCCACGTTACCATGATTCACTTGTTTCCCATCACCAGACAGGATGAGTTTAGGATGTGCTGTATCAGGATCAAGAGTCACGTCCACTGCAAACCGCTGGACCCGCTTCAGCTCAAGCAGCTTCTTGATCTCTTTACTGAGCGTCTCCTCCAGCTGAGCCACAGCTCTCACCACAGTCCCCTCATATGAAGGTGGATGATGCAGCTGACCTCTGTCCAGTCCTTGGTGGGTGGAGGGTGGATGTTCAGGGCCTGGACACTCTGGAGAAGATGGAGGTGGTCTTCAGAGCGTGAGAGCTGCTCCACCTCAGTCCTTCTCTTCATCAGCTCAGAGATTTCCTGTTCCAGCTCTGTGATGAAGCCTTCCAGCCTGTTTCTCTGTTGTTCTCTGCTTCTCTTCGATGGTGTCGATGAGCTCCTTCAGGCCTCTCTCAACAGACTCCTTCAGAGAAGTGAAGACCTGAACACCTTCTGCTTTCTCTCTGTCTGCATCTTCCTCACTGAGGCCGACCGACTGTTTGATCTCCTCGATCTTCAGTCGTCTCTTCTGGATCATCTGCTGGATTTCAGCCTCTGTCTTCCCCAGCTCGGCCTTCTTTCCTTCATATCCTTCCTTCAGAGGAACAACATCGTGCGTCTTGTGGTCTAAAACAGTGCAGAGCACGCAGACACATGTCTGGTCGGTCTTACAGAACAGCTCCAGAGGTTTATCGTGCGTCGTACACATCCTGCCTTCCAGGTTCTCCACAGGGTCGATCAGCTGATGTCTTTTCAGGACTGAAGCTGTCAGATGAGGCTCCAGGTGAGTCTCACAGTAGGAGACCAGACACACCAGGCAGGACTTCAGGGCGTTCAGTTTGGTTCCAGTGCAGACGTCACAGAGAACTTCTCCTGGTTTGGACTCTTGTGTCTCTGAGCTGCTGCTGTCGGGCTTCCAGCTGAGCTGACTTGAACTGAGCAGCCATCTCAGAGAGCAAAGTGTTAACATGCAGCTCAGGTCTTGTGCTGAAAACCTTTTTACACATCGGACACTGGTACTGGTCCTTAGTATCCCAGTGCACATTGATGCAGGTTTTACAGAAGTTGTGTCCACATGATGTGGTGACAGGATCAGTGAACACATCCAGACAGATGGAGCACAGGAACTGATCTTCAGATCGCAGATAGTTCGCAGCAGCCATATCTGCACATGTAAGGAGACACAGAAGTGTGATTACAGTTAGTTTTAAGTGCAGCATAAAATATTAAAGTCATTTAAATTGTATTTGGGCTTTGTGGCGATATGCCACCAAACTGAGCTGTGAGCAGCTGCAACCATTCAAGCCGTGCTGTTAAGCTCAAACTATCTACAATAACACAATATCACAGAAAATGTACATTCATGCAGATCAATTTTTAATGAAGAATCGAACTGCTAAGACGACTCTGCTTACTTGATGGCAGGCACATTACATTTCCTCTAGTTTTTTTCACATTAAAAGCCTCCTGCTGGTTCAGAGGTGGAAAGCTTTTATTGTGAAACAGCCAGAGGAATTCAAATGCACAATGGCTGCAAGAAACGATCAGTAACCAGTAATAAAATCAGGATATAAGAGTGAAACTCAGCTCGGACACAGAGGCTCTGTGGACAAACAGCCAGAGTTAGATTTTAAGTACGAAATGAAAAGAGTGGAACTTTCTGCCTGAGTGGAGCTGCAGGTTTGTGTGCATGCTGGTTGTTGAAGCTGTAAATGTGGTCAGCTGTACTCACCCGTGTTTGGCAGAGACTCTGGCTGGGTTTTGGAAAAAGACCCGATGAACTTTGATGATTGATGAAATTCTGAATTTCCTTTCAGAGACAAACAGAGACTTGTCTCGATGGCTGCTGCTCTGACAAAACAAAGTTAAGTTTCATTTCCTGATGTTGAAGCTCTCAGCCTTCCAGAGTTGCTCCGCCTCTCAATGCAGCTCTGATACTGGTTTTACTTGCTGAAACTGGCAGCTTTCTGCTGTGGGGCCCTCCTACCTGACTCGTGAGCCACGTAAACTATTTGCCATTGCTGCACAGAACACAGCACTGCTCTCACTACAGTCTTTAAACAGTCTCTGTAAGAAGACAGACCTCTTCTAGAAAAGTCTAGTACTGGTTTGAACAGATCTCTGCCCACTAACTCAGTCTTCATGAAGTCTGATAAGACTGGGGGCCAGTCTGCTGGGTCATGTGGTGGACCAGCAACTGTTCCATTAGAGCCGCTTGTACATCCCTTGTCTAAAGCACCTGGGTCTGAGTGACCTTCCAAAGACGTCTGGACTGGGTCTGTGCTAGTCCTGGCTGACGATCCAGCAGCTACTCTACTGACAAACAAAAGTAAATTACAGACAACAATACTTGCTAGATGTTAGTGTTACCACCTCCAGTCAAACGGGCTCCTACAGGTCTTTGTAAATCTGCTGATTCAGCATTACTCACCAACCCAGGTGCTAACAGCATCAAGTAAGGAAAACTATATACATCCTTATTTTTGTATCCTTATTTTTAATTTTGCCTGATCACACGCCCTGAAGGCCAATTAATAGTTCTGCATCAAATCTATGACAAAACATTCTCACACTCAATTTGTCACGTATGTACGCATGGTCAGTTTCCAGTTTGTAACCCACTGTTTGAAGCCCTGTAGTGTCGCTTTTTAACGAAAAGGGTAGTTACAGGACATTTAACAGAAAAATCTGAGTAAGGAGGTGGTTGGTGTGGATAATGGGTCAGAAACTGGACTTTCACCCAAGACACTGGTGTTCGTTTCCAATGTGAAACAAAGAGTCAACATTAAATGTTTTTTATTGAAGTTAAAATAATATTAATGACTCATTTATCCAAAGCTATTTACAACTGTCATACTATCTGTCAAAGGTCACACGTCTCTACCACAATGGGGAGGTGATGGTACAGTGGATAAGACACATGCCTTTGGTGTGAGAGACCCAGCTTCAAATCCACTGTGAGACACCATTGTGTCCCTGAGTGAGACACTTAACCCCTAGTTGCTCCAGAGGTGTGCGACCTCTGATCAAATTTTGTGCCAGCTAAATGAATAAATGTAAATTTCACAACATTAAGAAGTTCTTTTTATTGAAAGTGTAAGCAGACGTTACCTGTGTGTCGTTGCCAATGTGAACGCGGAGCCCTAAATGTGGAAAAACAGCGCCAAAGGTTAACCACCCAAGGTGTAAAAAACCTATGCCTACAGGTCTCCACAAGGCGTCCATATGTGATGATTGGAAGAGAGAATGTGTTCTGACAACGCAGACCGCAACAACTGTGATTGGTCAGCGTGTTAGCATTGCTTTTACTCCGATCACGCTTCTGTCTTGTACTTCTTCTTCTGCCTCAACGAAGTTCCAGGGTTGTACAAACCGTCTCCTCAGACACCTTCTCGCTTTAGCTCTAAACGTAACAGCTGTTCAACATCAATCAGCTCACTTTCAGCCAACACTTTTTCACACCACTGTACACATGCACAAACACATTCTACATATTCACAGCTATGCAAATCTTCGCCTTGTGTCTTGTTTATTACAGTGAATGGTAATATTTGCTAACATCTTTCTTTTGCACTTTTTTTTGTACAACCACAGTCTTCTGGCAACTGAGCAGCTACACTGGAGTGGTTGGGGTTAAGGGCCTTGCTCAAGGGCCCCTCTGTCGGGGTAAATGAGGGAGGACAAGAAGGTTCACTTTCTCTCCAGTTATCCTGCCAGTCTGGGGATTGAACCGGAAACCTTCAAGCTTGCTTCTCTAACCTTTAGACCACTGCTCAAAATGCAGTGTGTGTATACAGTATACACACACTGTCTATTGTCGTGGGTTTCACTGTGGTTCCTCTGACAGTCTGACCTGTTCACGGGATCCATTTGCATTCATTTTGTTATTGAAAAGGCAAAACAACAACAAACAAAACCAACAACTACTACCAAACTTGCGGTCAGTCCAAAATGCTTGTTACTTTCATCAGGTGTTCCTTTGTCCTTGTTTCCTTGGTCCTTGTTTCCTTGGTTCTTGTTTCCTTGGTTCCTGTTTCCGTGGTCCTTGTTTCCGTGGTTCTTGTTCCCTTGGTCCTTGTTTCCTTGGTTCTTGTTTCCTTGGTCCTTGTCTCTGTGGTCCTTGTTTCCTTGGTTCTTGTTTCCATGGTCCTTGTCTCCGTGGTCCTTGTTCCGTCCAGCTGTGAGAGAGCAGAAACAGGTGTATCAGCTGTCAGGTTCACTTGATGACTGAAGAACAGAACAGAATCTATTTCCTCTTCAATATCTGGTCAGACATTATCTACTGCACTTCGGTCACATGACTTACGTTGCATAAACAACATCTGGATGAAATACAAACGTTTCTAAAGACTCACCTGAGCCTGAAACCGTCAGCTTGATGATGCTGATGCGTTCAGGTTTGGTTTTCTTCCCAACCCGACACTCGTACGTTCCTGAGTCTTTGACGTTGACGTTCTTCAGAACAACAGAAGCGTCTCCGTCCTTCATCTCTGGATCTCTCAGCTCCACTCGACCCACGTAAGATGGATGCTGGTAGTTCAAGTAGAGGCCGTCTCTGAGGAAGAAGACGTAGCTATCAGCTTTCAGGTCCGGTCTGCTCCAGGCTATCAGTGAGATGGGACCACCTGTGGGAGCTTTGCAGTAAAGAGTGACGTCCTGTCCAGGTTTCACTGAGACCTCCTGTGGGTCTGAACACAAACAGAGGAAACCAAGAATCCCAAGTTTAACTGCTGAAGAAGAAGTTTGGAAATGTTCTAAAATGGTGGTTAAGGATAACCTTAGGTGGGTTAAGATTGAGGTGGCAAAGGGTTTATAAAGTCAGAATTGTCAAGTCTTGTCTGTAGTCGACTGATAGTCGAATCAGTGTGTTTGTGCGAGGGGGGAGGGGTTATTAGTCAGTATTTATATCAGTATTTATTACTAACTGTAACTTTCACTGCACATTTCCAGCTAACCTGAGGCTTATTGTTGACCCTTTTGTCTCTGTTCACCTGCCATTCACCGGTCTTGTGCAGAGTTTTGGGAGCGTGCTGTGCTGCCAGCAACTGCATGCACGTAGCCTCGCAGGTCTCTTTGAAGAACTGTTCAGTAACGATGTAATTGGATTTATTCAAGCACTTTAAAACATTTATTATAAGCTTTTTTCTTTTCAAATTTTTATTTACAGCATCAAATGGTTACAGTTATATTGCAATAGGCTGTAAATTAACTTTTTGGGAGAAAACTGGTATTTCTAAGTAAAATCAGACGTTGAGCCAATATCACCAAACTGGAATGAACGTTGTTTTGATGCAAAGCATCAGATCTTCGACTATTAGGGTCAACCCTACTGCACACACACACACATTTGTAAAAGATAAACAAACCGACACACACACACACTCAGAGCTCACCTCCACAGGCAGCAACCAGAAACAAGATAATCCCCACAACTCTGAACACTGAAGCAGCCATGAGAGCTGCTGCTGATGCTGGAGCCGGCGTTCCTCACTGACTGCTGCTTCCTGTCCCAGGAGGAGGGTAAATTCCATGTGCTGCATTTAAGTACTGTATGACATTCAGCTACTATCTGAATATCAGGCTCCAACAGCAGGGAATGTAAATGTGAAGAGATTCAGAACTAAACAATCTTTTTTTTACCTTAGAATAAGGATTTATCCGAGGACTTCCAGTCAGGATTTAGAGCTCATCACAGCACAGAGACATCACTGGTGAAAATTACTAATGACTTCCTCACTGCATCAGACAAAGGACTTAGCTTAGTGCTGCATTTGATACCACTGACCATCATATCCTACCACAGAGACTGGAACATTTAATTGCCTACCACTCTAAGCAGCTTTACGTCCTTTTTATCAGATATATAATATCTCTGGCTCTGGGGCTCCGGTCCTCCCTTGAGAACTTGAGTCAGAAGACTCTATGCACCACAAAAGCAGGAGTCATATTATCACCATTATCTGTACCTGTGTTTTTCTGTTCTGTTATTTCTGTTATCTTAATCTAAATGAACTGAGTAAATGATCTGAGATGAAAAGGAGCCAACAGCCTGGGTCTCTTCTGTATATAAAAGATGTAGTTTGAATGTTACTGATTACTTCATTTGACTTAAGTAGTAATGTCATGAGTGAGCAGCAGAACTCCTGGAAACAGATGCCTATTTCCAGGGAAAACACCTTAAATAACATGCCTAAAATGTATCTGAAATAACTCCTCAACCATTTGGCCTAGATGCATAACTCTGGTCTCATTTGAAAGGTCAGAAGCTAAGGAATATGGGCTGTAAATGTGAATTAACCTATTTATTTTGCTATTAAAGAGTAAATGGAGATGCAATAAAGGAAAATATGATATTTTCATCCCCACCTGTTATAAAATAACAATTTTACCATCAAAACCATCATCCAACTCATTATAATGCAACTGAATATCTAGCTGAAAACGGAAAGAGCGCGTGTCGTCACTATGTTCTTCTTGTTCTACTTCTGGTAGAATTCAGGCAGTGCAGACACTCATCACTACTGATTACGTGAAGTTAGAAGAAGAAGAAGTAATAGTGTTAATATACAGCAGGGTCGGCAAATAAGTTTTGCAAATTTTGTAAATATATGTCAATATATAATCTAATAAATCTACCGAAAGAAACCTCATTTCTTGACTGGCCACTCTCTCTCTTTTACTTTTTAGCCACTCTCTGCTGTCTCAGAAGAGACACCTGTTGTGCTGTGTCAGCCACTGTAGCTGTCCTACGCTCTTTGAAAGATTAGAGGGCAGTGGTAGGCTGGGTAGATGGTTTCAATTCACAACCCTCCCCACTAGATGGCACTAAATCTGACACACTGAACCTTTAACAGAGGAGGGGGTCTACGCCATCACTAACGAACCAGCGGTATTGAACATCTGGGCAGACGACCCCACAGAGGTTAAATAGCAGAGATTCCCTATAACAGTTATGAAGAAGTCTCTCGGAGGAGGGGCAAAAACATCTTCTGGTATCTTTAACCAAGTCCAGCTGCCTTTGATTTAAACCTTTTTTGGATGACTATGACCTGGATGACTGAGAACCTTCACACACATTTCAGTTTACAATCAATCACTTAATCAACATTACATTACTTGAGCATTTCCATTTTTTGGTACTTCTACTGCAAGACATCTCAGAGGCAAATGTACTTTTTACTGAATTACTTTTACTTTTTAAGTTTAAAATTGTATGTGAACACATATTTAGCAACAAAGGAAGGAAAAACAGTAACGGTGGTTTTGATGACTGCAGTTCCATGTATGCGTAAACCCAGTAGCATGGTGTTGTCAGTTTTAACATATCAACATCCAACATGTAACAGATTACATAGTTAAAACTGATTTCTTTACAGTATGTGAGTGAAATTCTAATTCTTATTTTTTGTAAAGGCCACAACACAGTCTAAAGTTGCAATTTAGTCCTGTAATAGGCACTTTTGTATTGTTGTTAATGTTCATTTATTTGTTAAATGTCTGTTTTATTATAATATAATACAATTCATCACATATTTGGAAAAAGTAGAATAAAAATTCTAGCAGGTTACAAAATCCAACATGTAACCACTGTTGCATGATGTCCACGTACTTGGACAGTTGGTGTACAAAAACTAATTTTTACTCAAATTTTTAATTTATAAAACAGGAATCTGTTATTAAAAATGTACTGTACTTTCTCACTATTTTTTTTGAATGACCTCCTTGAATAACTTGCAAGAGCCCATAACTTGCTCAGAATCCTGATTCTATTAGTGAGAATGACATGTTCTTGTGTCGGTTATAACATTAAAGACAGTAAAATGTGCAACTGTGTGCTATTTAATATAATAAAATTTTCTGATGTAAACTATGGCTGAGGTTTGAATGATGAATGTAAATGCACCAGGCTTTACTTCTTCAGTATGGCTCACATCAGTTTCACCAGAACAAAGAATTCAGGATTCTTTGTTACACCTTTACTTTTGTACATGTGCACACTGTGATACAGAAAAGAGAAAGACAAGATGTCTTACAGCACTGCAGAACAAATGACAAGTTATAAAGTCTCATTACCACAAAGACGCGGTAATGAGTACTTTATAAATCTGCAGATTTGGCAGTACTTACCAACACAGAGCTGACAAAAAGAGGAAGACAAACTACATGCGTCCTTATTTTAGGCCCGGGGTACAATCTACTGGGTGCACTTGTGTTTTTACTTTGGAGAAGTCCAGGAGAAACAGTCAGGAACATCTGCAGGCCTGTAATGTGGGGCTCACCTCTTGTCTGGTTTTGTCCACTTCCTGTTTGTCTCTTTACTTCCGGTCACTATTGCTGGCTATGGGAACAGCGGCTGTCCTGATTTGTTCACACCCTAAAGGCCAATTTATAGTTCTGCAAATGTATGGAGTAGGTATGCTAAAGCGTACACTGTCAACACAATCTGCACTCCCAAGTCGTCACGTGTACGCATGGTCAAGACCCGTCAGTTTGTAACACACCTGGTCTTAACACACCTTCTCTATTTGACGCTCCCAATTATCTTTGGGCTGCAGATCTGAGGGCTTCGTTGTGAGCTTTGGAAAACAAGGATCGACGTCTTAGTTCTTACTGAACTACATTTCAGTTTCAAATTGACATGATCATTCATCAAACCAAACCATTTGTTTTGTGTCTGTTTCAGACGTAGAAACTCAAATGCTTTAAATAACTGTTGAAATGATCCAGGAGCTTTCATTCATCTGTCCTCTCCTATTAATCACATCAGACCCTTTGGAGTGTAAGGTCTGGACTAAAGAAAAACTGTAACTGAGAGGGCTTCCACACCTACCTCATTTGGTCCGGATTCTCAGACTTTTTAGTTAGATCCAAAATCACAGGCGTGAATCCTCCCCTGGACCACTGTCCCGACCAAATAGACCAAAGTTGGTCCGATGAAAAGAGGTAGTCTTGGTCCGGATCAAACTGAACCATGGTTCAGTTCGTTTCTTCTGTGAAAGCATTATTTGATGGTCCGGACTTTCACTATTTACAGGAAGTTCAGTGTTTCCCACGTACACTGGAAATGAACAAATGTACACAGAAATACAATGGAATGAGGACAAAATTATAAATTTCCTGTGACAGCTAATTTTTTGAAACGGAATCAGAATCCAAGATGACGAGTAGTTTGGACAGCATCCTCCTCTCTGACACCACCGACAGAGAGTCCAGCTCCACCCCCACAATGTCACCGGCCTTGTGGATCAGTTTGTTGAGTCTGTTAGTGTCCGCTACCCTCAGACTGCAGACGGCCACAATGGAAGCAAACCGGTCTCTCCTCAAACAAGGACTTTCAGGAGTGAAAGCCCCCTTAAAGAATCAAATCAGACAAAAGTAGAGCAGCATTACAGCACATTTATTATACACATGTACACTGTAAATACATTTATTTTACACATGTACACTGTAAATACATATATACATACTACATATTCACAGCTGTGAATCTTCACCTCGTGTCGTTTTGAATGGAATCAAGTCCAGACTGATGTCCTGCTACTTGCTAACAGCTGCAGTCTGTTACAGAGGGAGGGTGGAGCTGCAGGGGGAGCACCTTTAAACCACAGCGCTCCTCCCTGAGCTTTCGGTCGTCTGAATTGCTCTTCGTCTGACTCGTCGCCTGGGACCAAGCTGTCGTGGGAAACCCTACGAGGAGCTGAGAGCTCCGGACAGAACAGCTCCCAGGATCACGTGAGCACACAAACCCCTCCACCACGATAAGGTGGCAACTCACGGAGGGGACAGTTTTTATGCACATATCTGTAATATATCATCTTTAGATATTACACATATGTATATATGATCTATTATTATTATTATAAAGTCAAACATTCAAGATATAAACATTCAATACAGCAACATGATCCAAATAAACTACGTAACACAAAGGAAAAAGTCAGTCAATCAGCACATTGAACAAAGGTGCTTTTCTTTATAAGAGACAAACTGTCCAGTTTCTACATAAAAGGCAAACATTAATATCCCAGCAGCAGGTTCACATGTTACTCTAAATGTTCACAGTTTAGGTTCATCATCAGCACAGCTTTTACTCTGAGCAAGACGTACTGAGCTTTTTAAAGTGCAAACTCCCAAAGTTTTCCACACACACACACACGAACACCAGCCGCTCATCAGGTAATGCATCTCTCCGTATATATATATTAAGAAAATATCTCTTTAACGTATTGTTTTCCAGTCCACAGGTCGTCAAACGTTTTCAGGTCACAGTTGATGATATTTTGTTCCAGCGTCGCCTGTCTGATAAATTTTTTGCTTTTGGATATTTTATCAGAAAAGTGACCAAAAACAGTGAAACATTCTGTCGTTGTGTTACTTATGGGTGGAATTATGGTGAAAATAAATTATTCTCCTGTTAGCTGGGGACCACTGAGCTCCCTCAAGGACCCCTGGGGGTCCACAAACCCCACTTTGAGAACCACTGCTTTAGGCCACCACTGGCCAAAATGCACTGTCTATTGTCCTGAGTTTCACTTTGATTCATCAGAGTCTTGATGACAATCTGACCTGGTCACTGGATTTAACTGGATTTGACTGGATTCTGCACTACATTTTGCCTTACAAAGACAAGACAGAACGACAACAGCAACAATCCCAAATAATGAAAAACTTGCTATCAGTCCAATACGCCTCTTCCATCCTGCACAGATGTTTCCAGCTGTGAGAGAGCAGAAACAGGTTTATCAGCTGTCAGGTTTACATGACTTAAGTCGCAACAACGACTTCTGTATAAAACAAAAACATGTCCTGCATCTGATTCAAACTCACCTGAGCCTGAAACCGTCAGCTTTGTGATGCTGCTGGGTTCAGATGCATCTGCTTTATTTTTCTCTCCAACCCGACACTCGTACGTTCCTGAGTCGTTGACGGTGACGTTCTTCAGAACAACAGAAGCGTCTCCGTCCTTCATCTCTGGATCTCTCAGCTCCACTCGACCCACGTAAGATGGATGCTGGTAGTTCATGTGGAGGCCGTCTCTGAGGAAGAAGACGTAGCTATCAGCTTTCAGGTCCGGTCTGCTCCAGGCTATCAGTGAGATGGGACCACCTGTTGGAGCTTTGCAGTAAAGAGTGACGTCCTGTCCAGGTTTCACTGAGACCTGCTGTGGGTCTGAACACAAACAGAGGAAACCAAGTTTAACTGCTGCAGAGGCCTTTGGACCCGTTCTGCACATTATTTACAGTATGTAAATACATTTTTTATAATATAGGTTTAATGTGTTTATCCCTCGGGATAAATAAAGTATCTATTTGTGGTGAGTTCACCTGCTCAGACTAAACTCTCAGGAAGTTTGTTTGTGTCTACATTACCTTATTTAGCTGACGTTTTTATCCCAAATTGCCATATATGCCAGAGGTTAAATGTCTCAGGGACACGTTGGCGCTTGTGTTGAAGTGGGAACTGAAACCATGACTCTCATGCAAATGGCATGTGTCTCGTTCCACTGCTCCACCGCCAACCTGTTTGCACGTTTCTTTTACTTTTCTTCCTCTTGTCCTGAAAGAGGACGAATTCAAGCCAGACTGCAAATGTAACACCAAGAGCCAGTGAAGAAACGGGTGACCTTATACTCTTGTTATTATGCATCTGTCTGAGGAAGAGAGCAGGAACCAGCTGTCCTGAGTTGAAGGCCTATCAAGAATAGTCAGAGAAGAAACTCTCTAACAAGCTGCTTTCACAGGGGAACCTGCACCTGGATGCAACATGATTAAAGTATCAAACTCCTCAAAGTGAATCAAAAGCCTATAATAGTAGAGCACGAAAGGTAAAACAGTAAACACATAAAATTTCCATTACAAATCAGTTTGGTATTTTTTTGTTTTTACTTTGGTAAACATCCTCGTGTTTTACTGCCTGTGTTATTTTGTAGAGGTCAGTGTCCTGTGTCCAGCTTTGTTTCCTGTCAGCACTGACTCTCCACCCTGCATGTGTGTGTGCGTGCTTTAATGCCTTCAGTTCTGTTCAGTCCTCGTGGCGTGGTCATCGTTAGTCGTCTGCTACCTGCAGCCCTGCCTGCATGCCCTCTCCTCTGTTTGGATTATTGTTGCATGGATTTGGTTTTTGGACTTTACGTTTACCTGTGAATTTTCTATTCATGTTTGGTTACCTGCTTTCATGGTCAGTTATTGCTTTAGATCATTTAGACTGCAACTGTAAATTATACGCCTCGAGTTAATCAACTTAAACTTCCTCATGAACATTTATTTCCTTCTGGGTCCTACAACCTGTTTTTCCTGCCTGAGGGCTCAATCATTTCATATGCATACATTGCATCACAATACCCGGACTTGGCAAGAGAATAAAATCCTGAAGCCGCAAGAACTGAACCGCACAGATAAAATTAATGCACAGATAAAAACCCATTTCATCAGGAATCAAAGGTTTCTGAACAGACAATAATGTTAATGCAGATCAGACTTTGTCTCAGCTTGATAGTTTTAAAGGATAATGAAACAGACAGACACACAGAGCTCACCTCCACAGGCAGAAACCAGCAACAAGATAATCCACAACACTCTGAACACTGAAGCTGCCATGAGAGCTGCTGCTGCTGCTGCTGCTGCTGCTGGAGATCCTGAACTGCTTCCTGGTCTCTCTTATTACTATCATTTCAGAACAGAAGGAGGGCGGTCACATGATTACTACTGTGCTGCATTTAAAGATGAGTAAGAGATTCAGGGAGAGTGAGCGAGGGCAAGAGGGTGAAGAGGGTGAAGCAGCCAACTGAAACATGGAAAATCACCTGGCGAGTAGGCCAAGGTCTAAGTGTCTCTGTCTGCAGGACAGAACTCTTAGAAAACAGACGATTTTGTGATTTTGTGCTAAGGACAGGAAGTATCAGCTTCAAACCACAGTCCTCCACAGTGATTACTCAATAAACTGGAACTCTGCCCTCGTTATTCAGAGCAGCTTGGCAGACATGCAGCCTGCAGTTTGTGCAGGTTAAACACTCAGAGGTCAAAAGCTGTCACTGAAAGCACAAATCATATCATAAAGTTTAACAGCAGTTTCAGTTTTAGTGTTTTACAGGTGTCTGGTCTCTCTCCTAACATTTAAGATGTTTAGATTTACTTTACTTAAGATTTACTAACAAATGTCACTAAGGATGCACGTATACAATGTTATTACAGCCTCTGTGTGTTAGTAGCTGTCTTTGTTCTGAGTGAATGTGAACAGGTTGCTGTAGCTAATGAGCTGTGGATTGCCTGCCAAGGACCAAATGACGTCGACTCCTCCTGCTGTCTGGCTGGGCTCAGTGACAATTGGTCAACACTTCTCTCTTTGTGTTCTGGTTTTGAATTAGTTTGTTGTTTTACTACCTTGCGTCAGTTAAGCAGCATCCAACTGGCCCTTTTTCTGTTACAGTTTACTGAGTGTCACTTTTACCCTACAAATAAATAACTTTTCTTTACCACATCTACCTGGTTTATGTTATCTTCCTTGCACACGCGAACAAATGTAACAAATAACAAATGTACACCCTTCCCTTAAATTACATAACAGTTTGAACAGCACTCAAAAGGTCAGCACACAACAAAGGTAGTTTGTATTTCATCACATCACAACAAGCCAAGCCTCAAAATAACACGATGCAATGAACTCAAACTGCACTTCAAGTCATGGTTCAGTCTAGTTGAACCAAAGTAGCCAGGGGACAAAAGGGAAAGCAGAGCCGGAGTAGTGACGATTGAATATTGACACATGGTGGATGTGGGTCCATGGGGCCTCACAGAATGATGATAGAGAAAGAACAAGAGATGAATTTGTGCATTAAACTTTGACAGTTAAGCAAACAAGTTACCCCCTTCTTGTTTGAGAACTGCACAGTTTTTTAATTGCCCACTAGAGGGCTGCAGCGCCGCAATAACCAGTCCAGTTGAAATGAATGAAATTATTCAAAAAGAGATTAGTTCATTTTAATGAATGAGATTCAGAGATCCAAGTCAGCTAAATGAGTAATTACCCATCACTGCAGTTTGCACCCTGTAAAACACATTGAACTGCATCATACAAATAAAGGTGCTTCTTTTGATCAGTCGTCACACTTAACGTTTGCCCAAAGGCGTCAACACACTCCCTGTGTGACTTGGTGCACTTCAGTCCTCAGATAAATGCCTTCAGGCTCACCAGGCTGGTTCTTTGAAAGTCTTCTTCCCTTTATCTTTAGCTCTACAGGTGATTTCATCTGTGTTTGTTGTGGCTGTGTTGTGGCTCACCATCGTCCCACCTCTTTACTGCTGGAGAAAGAAACCTCAACACCGTCACACCCACCTGTAAAGAGGAAGAGGGAGGAGGAGGAGGAAGCAGGTCTGGTCTCATGTCAGCAGCCAGAACGATGGAGGACACATCTTTCCAGTGGCTGCTCTGTAAGTAAAACAGTTAATATAGTACAGTTATGAAACTAAAACGTCAATGATTTTCACACGCTGTAAAGAATATGGAATTCAGTGTTCAACAGTTTTACTGTAATGCAAAAAAAAGCCCTTCGTTTACTGTCTGAACGTAAACTCGGCGATGCTGTCGGCATCAGTTCACTGCGTCCATACTGAAAGGTACCACGCTGTAATACCCTGAGTCTGACGTGAAGATGTCTTCCGTTATAACGTGTCATCTGAGTGCTGTTTCTCCTCAGGGCTGACCACCACGCTCTGCTGCAGACCCGCTCAAGGTCAGTGTGTTTACATTAAGACAAACTGTAACACAGGAGCTCATTCAAATATGATACACACTTTGTTATATCAACATACTTCTAGTGTAACACAAAGTTAAGCCTCACTTTAATGTTTATTTTAAGATTCAAGAGTGTGTTTCCTCGCCAATGTAAAGGATCTGAAACACATTCAGATCCTTTACTTGAAAGTAGAAATACAGCGGTCTGTCAGTACAGTGCCGAATTCTAAAGTAATATTTATTGAATTTCTAAATAAATAACAAATGTCATGCTGAGCTTTGATTCAGATTTAAAGTTAAAACGAAACAGTTGTTTTCAAAACGAGTTTAATAACTGATAAGAAATAAAAGGTGCTATAGTTACATGGCAAATTTAATGTTTTTTGTTAATTCGTACATACGAATACACATCAAAACATGACAAGAGAAGTGTTCAGTGAACTGAGAGTTTGTCAGTCTGGGGTGGCTGGAAACTACAGTTTTCAGCGGATGTGAAAAATGTTCTTGACATTTAGTTTGGAGGAAGAGAGTCTTGTTTCAGAATGAAAACTGAATGAAAAATGAAATAAATTTTTTTTCTCCTTCATATTTAACTTCATTGTTTCAAAGCTGCTGACTATGAGCTCGACTGATGTAGAATAAATACTAAATAATTTTAAGACACCACCTTCAAAAGTTTCAGGAGTTAATGTAAGACAGAAGCCATTGTGATTTACTGCCCTTGTGATACAGTAAATCACAAGGGCAGAACAGGAGCTCATCATCTGCATAGAATCTGATCTCAGGCAGATTTCTCTTCATGCTCTCTTATTTTCTGGCAGCTCATCTGACCATGACTCCCAGCAGCTCTCAGTTCTTCAGCTGGACGCCTGTCACTCTGAGCTGTGAGGAGGACAACGACTTCCCCGGATGGACGCTGAGGAGGAACACCACAACAGAGAACCATACTCTATGTGGCGCCTGGGGAAAGCCTGTCGGTTCTGCCTGTAACATCAGCTACATCGTCCCACGGGACAGTGGAGTCTACTGGTGTGAGTCCAGAGACGACGCGACCAGTAACCCCATCAACATCACCGTCACTGGTAAGATCGCGCCATTGGCACACAATCAGTTTACGGTGCAGATTTACCATCAGAATTCAGTTGGTTCTGAAATTATGGGTCTCTGATGACAGAACTAGCATCTGGTTTTTAGCCGCAGTATTTGTGACCAGAAAGTGATACACATAGTTGCTCTGGAAAAATCAGGACCTGTTTAAGAGGATGAAGAAATCTCATTCTTCATTTTATTACCAATACGATGCAACATAATGAATAATAGACACCATCATGTCATGCATTGCAAAAACTAAAATCTTAGTAAGATTAATTATTTTAATTGATGCGGCTTTTATGTTAGAGAATTTCACTTGTTTTGAGTTTTTTTGGCCTTAAGTAGAAAGTGAAATATTCTTCTGTAGATAATTTTGCTTGTTTTAATTAGTCTGGTGGTAAGTAATAATTCCCTCATTTTAATGCTTTTTTCCTCTTGTTCTTGAGAGCTCAGTTTTTGCAGTGTGTTTCTATAAATGGACAACAGACAGGCTTCAAGTGGCTCTTGTGGATTTGGTCAGATGAGTGGGCGAGGTACAGAACAGGAACTCTGCACATCAGGAGGGGAACTGAAGATCAACAGGATGACTTTAAAGCTTACAGGCGCTATCAAAAACTTAGTGTATGTTGTGACCATCATGTCTGATGCATGATGTTGTGAACTGGCTTTTGAGTTGGCATGACAAAATGACATTGATGGTGCCTCAACTTAGTTTGGGATCACCCATCCCTATTGCTGCTAAGCTGTGATTGTACCATCACTGTTTGGGGCAGGGGTTTAGCACACATGGCTACTCCAGCACCCCTGTGAGGTCCTAAGGTTTATTTGAAAACTAAAACCTTGTGTCTCGTGTTACAGATGGACCAGTGATCCTGCAGAGTCCTTTCCACCCTGTGATGGAGGGACATGATGTCACTCTGCACTGTGAAGCAAAGAACGTTTCCTCCAACCTCCCAGCTGGTTTCTATAAAGATGGCTCCCTCATCAGGACTGAGCCTACAGGTCACATGACCATCCACCATGTTTCCAAGTCTGATGAAGGCCTCTACAAGTGTGACATCAGCGGTCATGGAGAGTCTCTATCCAGCTGGATCTCTGTCACAGGTGAGGAGGTTACCTTTGATTTCAGGACTCATTTCATCCAGAGATTCACCTGCTGTAGATTCCTTACACAGTAACCCAAAACACATACGCAATTTTTGGTTCTCAGGAGAGTTCAGTCCCTAAACTCTACACTGAGACTTTTAGTACAGCCTGGCTTTTTAATATGGCAGTGTTTATCTACAGACGTGGGCAAAAAAAGATGGTACCTGCAGAAAGGATTGGAAGTAATATGACCAAATAGAGATGATAAACTAAGGTGTTAACTTCAGACTTGTAAAGGGTGAAAAGTCGTCACTGTGCTGTTTGGTATCATGGTGTGAGCACACTGAACATAGACCACAGGAAGCAAAGGAGAGAGCCGACTCAGGAGATTAGAAATAGTTTTAGACAAGCATGTTCAAGGTAACGGCTGTATGACCGGGTCCAAGCAGCTTGATGTTCCTGTGACTGCACATATTCAGAAGTTTAAGGTCCATGGGACTGTAGCCAGCCTCCCTGCCCGCAAGAGGAGGATTTGATGACAAATTGAAGAGACTGGTAATACAAATGGTAACCAAAGAGCTCAGAACAACTTCCACAGACATTAGAGGTGAGCCACAGTGGACCACAGCTGGAAGACAGCAGAGGAGTTCAGCACTGTTGAAAGCAAATCATAAAAAACTATATTGACAAGCCGCAAAGCTTCTGGGAGAATGAGACTGGAGCTGTTTGGTAAGTCACATCAGCTCTGTGCTCATAGATGCAAAAATGAAGCAAAGGAAAGAACACCGTACCTACAGTGAAGCAGGCTGTGGAGCTGCTGTGCTGCATCTGGCACAGGGGTGTTGAATCTGTACAGGGTACAATAAAATCGCAAGACTATCAAGGTGAAATGTGCTGCCCAGTGACAGGAAGCTTGGTCAAGGGTCCTCCAACAGGTTAATGATCCACAACACAGCTAAAAACACCCAAGAATGGCGAAGAGCAAAACACTGGACTACACTGAAGTGGCCTTCTGTGAGCCCTGATCTAAATCCTACAGAACATCTGTGGTTAGGAGCTGAAACCCTTTTTACCTGAAGCAGCTGGAGCAGTTCGCTTATGAGGACTGGCTCAAAATACCTGTTGACAGGTGCAGAAGTCTCATTGAGAGTTACAGTAATCGACTGCAGTGACTGCCTCCTAATATTAAGTTCAGGGTAAAATACAGGGTTCATTTTGTCCAGGCCAGTTTCATTAGTTTGTTTTATTCACCAATTGTTAATTTTGTTTGTTTCAAGTTGTTTCAGGGACCATTGTGGGTTTTCTGTCTTTAACTGAAGGGTACCAACGATTTTGTTCACATCTGTGCATCTCGCCACCTTTGAACCGCCAACCAAATGAGAGAAAACGTACCTTGAAGCCTGTTGAGCACCGGTTCGAGGAAACATGTTGTTCAACCCGGAACCCGTAGCAAATCTGAATTAGGTGTGTAGCTTCCCAAACCATCGATGTGCCTCTCTCTACAGGTACCGGCGCCTCCCTCCAGCTGGTGTTTAGGTTGTTCTGCGCTCCTGGTGGTGCTCTGCCCGTACTGCATCTCCACTGTCCTCATGGTGTCTTTATATCGGCACAGGCCCAAAGGTAAGGCTTTACCTTCAGTCATGTGACACAAATCTGAGCCATATCACTGTAGAAGCCGACCACAATCCAGTCCAAGACTAAGGTTTTAGACCTAAAAGCACATTCAGTAGAAACCTTTTGCAGGTCAGTCGAAAGAGACGTTAGGATATTGTGTTCTCGGTCTAAACAAAAACTCAGAGAGGAAAGCTCTAGAGTTGATGAATAATGAAAACATTGTTATACACCATGTGGATAAAGGATTAAGCTGTACACACATATAAGAAACAAAGAGGATTATTCCGTCCGAACTCAAAACTTTGCTGATGAAATCAAGATTTTTTTGAAAAATCCATTACGTGGCGGAGAAATCCGGGAGAATGAGAACAAATATCTTGTTCAAGACAATCCAAAAGAACCTTTTTTATACACTAGGCTCGTTACATCCTCCAGGTCGACCCGTTGTGTCAGGAAACAGTTCCCTCGCAGAGCCACCGTCTCAGTATGTCGACTCTCTAGCCCGACCGATATGGGTTTTTGGAGGCTGATGCCGATAGTAAAGCCAATATTCCAACAATTATTTGGATAGTAGAGCCCTTTCCTGCATAAACTTCACTTAGAACAGAAGCTGTATGTGGGCTATGAAACCTTTTATTCACATCTAGTTTAGCTCTTCACCAGGCTCTTTAATTCTAACCAAAGCAAAGAGAAACCATTTCTCAGCCATCATCTGGCTCTGAAACATTCAGGATTCAGTCCGTTTCATCTCATGTTTTCCAGGAGAGAGCATGTTATGGTCTATTATTGTGAAACAATAAGATAAAAGAGGGATTTAAATCGGACTTCTGCAGGCAGGGACCTACGGTTCAGCCCTGGGTTTTGCCTCTCAGGCTGCGTACGGTCTGCCCTGTTTTTTGTTGAGAGGGAGACAGATTAGACTAAGAGAATTATCACCTTCTGTAAAATTGATTATTAGAAACAAACATGGAGTCAGTAGCTTTTCATTAATGAACATAACTTGTGCTGCTGCAGCTCAGCATCTCCGTTTGGCTTCACCTGTTCAGAGCTCAGGATCACGTGATGTCGAACTTTACAGCAGATCAGTCGTTATCGTTTCGTCTCTTTCACTTCTGAAAACAATTAAAAACACCGACTCTTCTGCCAGCAGGAAGTGACCTGCCTGTCTCCCTGGCAACGACCCCACCACCCCAGGAAGCTGAGGAGAGATTGGCCAACGAAGTCATCGCTGACGTCACTGAGACGGACGCCGCGGCCGCAGGGTCCCAGCAGGACGCGGACGTCACGCTGTCCTGAGCTTTCACAACAGCGTTTGTCTTTATTTCTTCTCCTTGTTCTGCTCGTCCTCCCTCCTCGTCTGCTAAAGACGCATTCAGGCGCTCCTCGGATGTTCCCGGTGTGTTCAGGTACTCCTAAGTGGAAACAACATGGACGCTACTACAAACGTGTGTTGGACTGTCTTTAGCACGCTGAAACAGTTTGTTGCTGCACCAGTATGTTAAAAATATTGCAAATACTGCAAATAAATATCTTCCCTAATGAATCTCAGTCGCTCTACATGGACAAGAAACTAACCGTTACAACATGATACCTTATTACAGATGACACGTTACAGGATTTTCACCATTAATCAAACGATTTTAACCCTCAAACTTGTTGTCTGCCATGTTTCTATGTGTATGACGTACCTCTGTTTGGACGTCTCTCCTTCCGCAGCACAGACACAGATCCATTCAGTCTTCTGAACACTTTATTATTATTATTAAAGGAAAATAAACTTTACAGAACACAACTCCCTGTGAGTGTGACCTTATACAGAGGGCGATATAGAGCAGCCAGGCTAGCTGTTTCCAGTCTTTATGCTAAGCTAATCTGAGCACAGACATGAGAGAAGCATCTATCTGAACAGAGAGGGAGAAGAGGAAGCGTTGCCTCCTCCTCAGACCCACAGAGACCAGCACCGTGCTCCTGCAGAGGCCCTTCCCCCCCGCAGAGGCCCCTCCTCCCGCAGAGGCCCCTCCCCCCGCAGAGGCCCCTCCTCCTCGTACCTTCCACCTGCAGGCCTAAAACACTAAACGTTTCCACAGCGAGAAGCAGCTAACACCAGAAGCTAACAGCAGAGGCTAACACCAGACACGGCCCCTCAGCTGCACCGCGAGGCCCCTCTCAGGGCCCCCAGCCGCGGGTTGACTGTGTGAGAGTTTCCAGTTTTAAATAAAGTTTTATGTCCTGCTGACGTCATCAGTCAGTCCGTCATTAAGACTCGTCAGCGTTCAGACTACATTCACATGTGAGTTCAGGGACGGGGGTCAGAGGTCACGAGGATCCGCGGTTGCTATGGCGCTGGGAAAAACAGCTGTCCCTCGAACAGAGCAGGCACGATGTCACTGGTTACCGTAGAAACACCATGGTGAGGAGACCTGAGAGAGACAGATGGACAGGTGAGTCCTCGTACGGTCGTACAGGTGTGTGTGTGTGTGTGTAACAGGTGCGTGTGTTACCCAGCGTGTAGGCGCAGACCAGCTTCTGATTGGTGGAGACGTGCAGGCAGCGTGGAACCACGGAGCCGCTGTCAGAGTGGAGGGGGAGCATCAACACTGCGACGCACAGCACTGCCGCCAAAACACACACCACCCACTGAGACACGCCGCGCACAGCTGCTGAGCGCACACACACACACACACACACACACACACACACAGGAAAGGTTTTACAGTCAAGTTCAGCACTACACGTCCCAGAGTGCACTGCGGCCCCGGTCTCACCTGTGCAGGCGGGCAGCTGCAGGTGTGTGTGTGAGGGCAGCAGCAGAGGAGAAGGCAGCGCCCTCTGCTGGCCTCCTCCAGGTGTCCTCCTCTTCGCCCTCTCCTCCTCTTCCTCCTCCTCCTCTCCCCCTCCCCCTCCCTTCAGCTCGGCCCAGATCTCCCGTCCTCCCACCTGGCCTCCTCCCCTCACCTCTAGACGGAACCGGTCCCTGCGGTCCCAGTTACGAGGGGACACGTCCAGGTGCCGCACCACCCTGACAGGAAGAGAAGAAGAAGACGGCGTGTAGCAGAGATCCAACACGAGGTCGACAGGGACAAACTCCACACCTGTGCCCAAGAAGCTTTTTATGTAATGAAGGGGTTTCCATAACACGTTAAAATAAAAACCAGGAAGAAGCTCATTAGGTCGTCGTCACTACGTCCCACAGCGTCTGCTTCACTATAAAGTCTGCTGGATGTGAGATCAGACAGAAAGTCATGTCACCGTCTCTGCTGGGCATCTTTAAACTCTGCGTGGTATTTTATTAAAGATCTGTGTTATGGTACGGATGAGAACACGCTGCGGCTGCCATAGCAACGAGCCTGGCTCCCAGACTAGAGCTTAGATTCTCTGCCCGAGCCCGATATTTCCCGCCACTATGTTCGGGTCGGGTCGGGCTCGGACTCGGGCAGAGAATCTAAGCTCTAGCGACGCCCCCGGTTATAACGCCTACGTAATGTTTTAAAAATGGTCGGGTTTAAATCGGGCTCGGGCTCATAATTACAGTTAATGTGTCGGGTCGGGCCGGTCTCGGACACAACGTGCACGGGCTCGGGTCGGGTCGGGTTTGATTTTTTGGGCCCGATCTAAGCTCTATCCCAGACAGGTTCCCTGTAGACCCGGGTTTGAATCTGGGTCGGGCTTTGGCCCTTCACTACCATCTGTCTCTCGACTGCAGAGCCGCTGATGCTCGGTGGTATGAAAAGAACATAGTTTTATAATCGATGAATCGTTTCAGTTAGTTTTTAAACATAAATAGTGATAAACTGTCAGGTTTCATCTTCTTAAATGTGACAAACTGCTGCTGGTTTCAGTCACGTCTGACAGTAAATGAAGAATCTTGGTAGTTTTGGTCCGTTTGGACAAAAGTCGTCACTTTGTGGTGAGACATTTTTTACAGCCTGTTGACATTTTATTGACCAAACGACCCGTCGATAAATCATGAAAACAATCTACAGATTAGTCGATAATGAAACTGATACGCTGATGATCATCTCCTTCGTCTGTAGTCGTGTTTCCATCAATGTTTGTTTATAATGTGCATTTTGAAGTGTCGCATTACAAAAGGTTGATGAAACAGTAAAATTAGACAAAAGTTTTTCCGCTCACTTTCTCAGTTCAGACGTGGCGAACGTGTAACTCACGTCTGATCAGCTGTTTCTGCTGTCGGCGTCTTGCCACATTTTTCTCATAACGTGGCTGGTGGCAGTTTGTCCACCTGAAACACATTCCTCTCTATTTTTCTAAGATCAGTGGCCATCAGGTCTGAGTGACTGGTTTTGTTTCTGGTTTGAATCTCAGATCGTCTTGTTTCTTACAGCCACGTGTGACGTCAACTAGTGACATAACTACGCTCGCCGTAGCTGGTTTATTCGGCCTAAACCAGCTGATTGAAACGCTCAGATTTCACATTTAATTTTTCTTTTCAAAAGTCTGCTTGAGAGCGCCGCCATCGTTTAGAGAGAAGAAGTAAAAGTAGTACTTACAGGTCAACGCAGGATTTAGCTCTGACGCTGCCCTCTGCCTCCACCACTCTGTAGAGAGCTGGAGCTGTACAGAGCACTGAGAGAGAGAGACGGGCTGTTAACTTACAGACAGACAGGTAGAGAGACAGGTGAACAGGTGAACAGACAGGTGAACAGGTGACCAGGTGAACAGGTGAACAGGTAAACAGGTGAGCAGGTGAACAGATGAACAGGTGACCAGGTGACCAGGTACTGACTCTTGAAGCTCAGGCTGAAGCTGTAGGGGTTGTACAGAGTCAGGACTCTCCTGTGGGAGCTCCTCTGCTCCGAGTAGAACAGCAGCTCGGTGGGGAACAGGAAGACCGGCAGCGGGGACGCGGCGCCCGTCTCGCCGCCCGCGTCCCCCCTCCCCGCCTGCCTCACCGCCGCCGGCTGGCCCCGGTCCCCTCTCCGCCCCCCCTGCTCCGCCGCCCCGCCCTGCCCCCGTCCGTCATGGCTGTCCCGCCTTCTCATTGGTCCGTGCCGTGTGGTGTCCCACGCACAGCCATGATCCGAGCGCTGTCATTGGACGCCGTCGTGGCGTGATGTCACAGCATCGCCACCTGCTGCAGGTAGGGGAAGAAATAAAGGTGCTTTTATTTAAGTCAAATGTTTTGAAAGCAGACAGGTAGTTGTTATCAGTCTCCTCCTCTAACTGAGCTGATTAGAAAAGTCTCTGACCTGATGAATATTGATCACGTGATCAGATCACTTCCGGTGTTTACCTTTCTGTTACTCCACCTTAAGGAGGATTAGGTTCCTCTCTCTCCTCACACAGCACATGTAACAGTGTGTTTATATAAATTATATGTGATTAATTGTTATATAAAACTGTTTACAAACCGGAAGTGGCCGCAGGTTGTTTGTTATTTAGCTCGGTTAGCTAACGCTAGCTGCTCCGTCACACCGACCCGGCAGATAACCGGTGAAATAACGGAAACATGACGGAGCAGAAAACACCGGCAGCTGCTGTAAGTGTCCAGAGACCTGAAACCTGTCAGCGAGTCACGTGAAACTCGAGTTTATTCAGTAGAAAAGACAGTTTAGTGTCTCTACTCACCGCAGCCTGACTCCACTTCCTCAGCAAGCTGTTGCTCTGACAGGCCCCGCCCCCTCTACCGCTGTCAGCCAATGTGTGTAAAGGAAGAGAAAGGAACGGCCTGCTATTGGCTGTCAGTCACGCCAGTCACTTTCCTGTTTACGCTGGAGTTTGGCTGGAGTTTGTTTCTCATGTTTAATCTGATAATAATCTTAATTAGATCATTAAATACGTTTATTATTCAAGTCCTAATAATTTATTTCTGAATTGATGATTCATGCGACTTTTATTTAGGCTACATTTCGCTGTTTCACATTAATAATAAACAAAAACAAACATTTTAATATTATTATTATTATCATTAATTAGTCCCTATGATTAGTTTGCCTAATTTATTTGGTTTAAAACTCATGACAAAATAGTATAAATATATGTATATAATATTTTGGGGGTGCGCTGAAGCTACTGTTGCTTTCAAATGCTGTCGGAAATATAACACACAGTTTACAGTAAACAAGTTCTACTGGGAAGCTCTGCACTTCAGTCACTGAGGACATTTTAGAGTTGTTGGGTTTTTTTAGCACATTGTTCGTTGCTGAGTAAACTTCAATTTGTTTGGTGTCATTTTGCTAATATCACAAATAATTAGGTTGACACTGTAAACCAAACCATTACGATCTTGGAAAGTAATAAAGAGCCTTCAGAAGGTAAATGTTTGAAGGGTTTTAATTAATGCAAACACAAATTTTATAACACAAGGTTAATTATTTATCACTATATAACGAATAGAAACAGATGTGTATTAAAATATGGCCACTTATTAAATATTTGTATACATGCATACACGAACATTTCACAGTGCATAATGATAATAAATAATATTAATACATAAGTTTTGTTTATAACGTTTGCTCTTTGTGAATAACTTCAACCCTAAGCTGTAAAATTATTAATTGATCTACCTCGTATCGTAAATAATAGCCTAAAACCACCCAGACGGTCTGACTGAAGAACGTAATGTTTAAATAACGTCAGTCTCAGTTTTTAATCTTTATTATTATTTAAAACTCTTCTGTAAGTCTCTGCTTTGTGATTAACGAGCCACAGATGGGACCCTGAAAGCAGCAGCGACACCCTCGTGACTGTTCGTCCATCTCCGTCCATCTCCGTGCTTGCCTCCTGATTGGTCCGCCGTGCTTCGCGTCTGCTCCGGACGTGCCCGCTCCAGAGAGTCACCTTGTACCGGTTAGCGAGCAGCGGACCGTCCGGCCCAGAGGCTCACAGGCAGGCAGGCAGCGGGAATCTGACCGGGGACCCCGAAACATGGCGACCACGAAGCCCAAGACGTCTCCGAAGGCCATCAAGTTCCTGTTCGGAGGCTTGGCCGGGTACGTGTCTGCTGCTAGCTCACATGCTAACGTGCTAACCCCAGCGGTCAGCGGGGCAGCTAGCGTTAGCGTTAGCCGCGCTCACGTTTGTATTTACAGAATAAAATACTTTTTATTGTGAGTAAATTAAACATGTGAGTGTCCTTCATCCTCGCTCCGGTCATGTGAGCAGCTCGGCCAGCTGTCCGCGGCCACAGGAGGCACGTAGTTTCATTCAGTTTAGCCTCGTGAAGCTAACTCTAACCCTGGAGGCTAACAGCAGGGACGCGGACTCAGCCGGAGCTCAGCCGCCTCAGGAGCGCCTCTGCCCGGGGTGAAAGGCCGCCGCAGCCCCGGTGGAGCTCCGGCTGGGACAGCTCTGTGATGTTGTAATAAGTCTCTCAGTAAAAACAAAAACACGCGCCAGAGAAACAGCACGTGAGACAGAAACGTCTCCTATCGAACATAGAAAATAATCAATAGATAGTTTAATCTGTCTGCTTTTCTCTGTAAACACTTGTTGTTTGTTTTGTACCAAACAAACCAGCCCCGCAGCTTTGCGTCCTCGTGAACACCCGCAGGTGCGTTGTTTACATATTTGAACCCTGAATGTGAGAGAACCTGAAGGTGGACCTGCTCCCAGAAACCACGTCACGCTGAGGCTCCTGATGTTTGTGGGACACCAGCCAGCGTCATGAAGCTGCGTTTGTCCGCACTGTTGCATTGTGGGTGTCTCTTCTGAAGCAGCTGCTTGCACGCGCGGCCCCTTAAATGTCACGACCTCAGAGTTTAAAACGCCTCGGGAGCCAGCTGCTGCTGTCAGACTGACCTCAGACTGCGTTCAGGCCCCGTGTGTGGATTCAAGGTGTGATCCTGCGGGTCCTTGAAGAGCCTGGAAATGTGTGGAATGAGAGAGAAAACGCCTTGTGTGATTGGCCGAGGTGACAGCTGGCTGCTGGTTGAGGTGCGTCTACATGTGGGGGGGTTAAAGGTTTTTATTTATGAAGCCAGCCCACGGACTCGCTCTCGTTTGGATCCCTGACCCTCTCTGGGTCCTTGAAGACTCTTTGCATCATGGACCAAATGTGTGATAACTGACAATGGAAGACTTGGTTAGTCTGAACTTCCTGTCCACCTTTTTCTAAAAGGTTCTGTTCAGTCCTTGGTCCTGATGGATCCTGAAGGACCTAAGTTGCTGGTTTGAAGGTTTTAGTCCCGCAGAGTCGACCACACGGTGACGGCGTGTTCCTTACACCACTATAAGGCCTCAGTGATCTCTGGCACGAGACCGTTTAATCCTCCGTTCACACTCGACCCTGGTGTCACAGCGAGTGTGCAGAGTTCACCGCAGCACAGATAAGCCTGCTGATAAACGATCACAGATCAGTCGGTCCCGGCGTGCCTGCGCTCTGACCTGGTCCTGACCTGGTCCTGACCCGGTCCTGACCTGGTCCTGCACATGCTGAATCTTTGCAATGTGAACTATTTAAACTCTTCAGGTTGCTGAAATGTTGCTGCAGGGAGGGGGCGGCTCACCTGGCTCACCTGGCTCACCTGGCTCACCTGGCTCACAGGTTAGACCTGAACCCTGAACAGCTGATAAGGTGTTGCTCAGTACAGTACGAGCCGTCCTCTGATAGCTGTAATCAGTGAACGCATCGCTCAGCAGGAGATAAAAACCTGTTCAGATGTTTATCCTCAGTCCTGACCTGTAGCGTGACCCCTCCAGGAGACCCGGGTGCCGTTGTGAAACAAACCGAGCATGCTCGAGTAGCGGCTTCCTGTCCACTCCAAGAGTTTGTGAGGAGGCGGATTGTTGAAGCCCGGTTCCTTAGAGGGCCCCCCACCTGTCACTCAGAGCCTCCTGAGTCATGCTGAACTTTAACCTTAATATGATGTGAACGCTGAAACAAAACCCAGTCGTCATGTCAACATGTTTATTTCTGCTGAGAGCGTAAACTCACTCGGCTCTTTGGGGGCCCCTGGTGGACATTTAGAGGAACTGCAGGTTCTGGCTTCATTAATCAGAGTTTGCTGCTTGTGGTGTGTTTGTTGTTTGGAGGATGAACTCTGCTGCCTGTCGAACATCATGAGAGAGAAAATGAATGTAACGTGTGTCTGTCCTGGAGGACACGCTTCACGTCGCTGTCTGTCTCTCTGTGTCTGCAGGATGGGGGCGACAGTCTTCGTGCAGCCGTTGGACCTGGTGAAGAACAGGATGCAGCTGAGCGGTCAGGGCACGAAGGCTCGAGAGTACAAGACCAGCTTCCACGCTCTGTTCTCCATCCTGAAGAACGAGGGCGTCGGAGGCATCTACACCGGGTAACCGCCTCCCCTTCTGACGCAGCGGCTCGCTCTGCGGCCGAATCGTTCGACGTTTACTGACTAACAATAAAAATAACAACCGTTTGTGTGTCAGTCTGTCAGCAGGTTTGCTGCGCCAGGCGACGTACACGACGACCCGCCTGGGAATTTACACCATCCTGTTCGAGAAGATGACCGGAGCTGACGGACGGCCGCCAAACTTCTTCCTCAAGGTGCTCGCACTTCTTACTTCCTGTCGGGCACGCCGACCGATGTTTTCACATCAGCGCCATTAGAAACATGACAGATATCAGTTGAACCTGAAAGCTGATGAATTTTAGCCGATACAGCAGGTGAAGTCAGTCTGCAGGTAACTTCATGTGAAAGCAGCAGAAGAAGGTCAGTTGATGTCCTGACTCATCTGGGCCTTCAGTTTACAAACACTGAGCCTGTTGGAGGGTCGAGGTTTAAAGAGGTTTGTAGGTCGAAAATCAGAGCTTTAAAACCAGGTCAGCAGGCAGCAGCATGAGAATCAGGATAAACTCCACAGTGAACGACCCTCAGTCCAGTCTGATACAGAAGCTGCAGCATCAGACAGTGAAAGTTCTTCAACATGTTTACACAAACTGAGCAGATTTAAACTCTGGTTGAAAGTCGACCTCTGGATGGAGGAAACGTTAGCTGGCTGATTTCACTCAAGTGAAGATCCAGACATCTGTGATCTGGTGGTGGGAACGTGGCCTACCATTAGGCTGCTAATATGATGATGATGATGATAATAATAATAATAATAATAATAATAGCAGCTTTAATAGCTTTGTTTCTGGTTACAGCATTTTGAGCCCTTACAGCCTCTTAAACTCAAACACTGTCCAGGTGGTGTCAGTAAGGTCTGTGAGGGTTCAGGGCTCAGGGGGGACGCTGGGACTGGGCCTCAGTATCAGTCTGTATCAGTCTCAGCGGTGCTGTAACCCTGTGCTCCCCCCGCAGGCTCTGATCGGTATGACAGCTGGAGCCACAGGAGCCTTCGTGGGGACGCCAGCAGAGGTCGCCCTGATCAGGATGACGGCTGACGGACGGTGAGACACACACAGGAGCGAAACGGCGTGCAGCCTCTGGGGGGCGCCGACAGGACGCCGCTGACTGCAGCACACATGTTTCACCCTCAGTGACGTGATCATCATTTAGCTTTCACTAATCTAGAAACTAAAGGTGGATGAGCTCATCTGCTCCTGATCACATGACCACAGTAAACAGGTCACACGGTGCTGCTCAGCGTGTTGGGGGGAAACGAAGCTTTAAACAGAATCCTGATAATACAAGAGACGTTTTTCTGCAAACACCTAACTGTCTCCTGTGTCTCTCTGTCCCTGTCTGTCCCTGTCTGTCTGTGTCTCCCTGTCTCTGTGTGTCCCTGTCTCTCTGTGTCCCTGTCTCTCTCTGTCTCCAGTCTCCCTGTAGACCAGAGGAGGGGTTACTCTAACGTTTTTAACGCTCTGGCTCGAATCACCAGAGAAGAAGGCATCACCACGCTGTGGAGGGTGAGCCGCTCGTTTCATCTTCAGGATCGATAAACGCTGACGTCACGTGTTGCTCTGACGTCTGGCTGTTTGTTTGGACCTTTGGTCTGAAAGCCAAGTATTGATCACTGACGTGCTCGCCGCTCGCGCGCTGCTGCTGCTGCTGCTGACTGTGTTTGTGTTGTAGGGGTGTGTCCCCACGATGGCTCGAGCGGTGGTGGTGAACGCAGCTCAGCTGGCCTCCTACTCCCAGTCCAAACAGGCGCTGCTGGACTCAGGTACACCTGGCACACGCCACGCCACTGAAACATGTAGATCACAGGGATGGAAATTAACGCTCGCCAACTGCAGGTGGATTTTCTGTTTAGCGACCAACTGTTGGAGCCCTAAATGCCACATTGGCGAGTAAATCTGTTTGGCATAAAGTTTTATATTTCTTGCTGGTTGTGTCACATTTAAATTTGTCCCTGATGTTCTGAGGTATCTGAAAACACAGATCAGATTCATTGGTTGTGTTTGGATCTTTTCATGTTACCTGTGTTTGAGGGGTGTAGATAGTTAAGAGGGTGGCGTCAGGAGTCTGGAGGGAGAGTGCAGCTGCTTTCATACAGAGATCAGTGCAGAAAGAATAAATTTATTTATGTCGCAGTCGCTTCTTCAAACTGAACAGAAGTTTCTCCTGTGAAAAGGTCTTTATCACGTGTTCCTTCACACGGCGGTCCGGCTCCACAGGAACCAGCTGCATGTCGGCCTTTCTCTGTCACCAGCTTTCCTCAGCGGCGGATAAAATCTGACCATATCTTTCATGAAGTGCAGCGAGCCGGCCGATTGGTGAGAGCTGCTGCTGTCTGGAGCTCATTACAGGAGATGTACCACGAGTGTTTTTAGCTTTCAGCTGGAGGTCCAGTCAGAGTCTGACAGGCTGTCAGCTCTTCTGATGATCATGCAGGCGGTCCATAGGCTGTATAATTGACCCTTCGCTAAGCCACGCCCCCCTTAGTTACTGTTGCTAAGTTGACAAATATTGTCAGATTTGTTGGAAAAGGCCGCCTCAGAAAGAAACAGACAGGTTTGCAGTTTCATTGTTAATCTGAAGGTTTTATTCAGACTCAGACTGAGGTGAAAAAAGTGAAAGATAGCGAAGCACCGTATCCCCTGACGACTGAGACAAAAGACAACGATATTAAGGATCAACAGTGTTCCTGCACAGCTGGACGGCCTCTGTTCATTATCACAGTCACTAAGAAGCAGAACAGCAGGACTTTATTACCTTACATCCAGTAGGAAGGAAACTAACTAACATGAGGAACAATCCACAGAGACATTTTCCTGGACTTATTTCAGGTTCTGGAAAGAGAATAAATCTCCTGTCAGCCTCTCTGGTAGCTGCTGGATCTATTACAAGTGACCCAGGAACAGAGTTTGACCGTATGTTAATACGGCCATGAAAGAGTCTGACCTCAGTTAGAGTCCTATACTGCGCTGTGATTGGCCAGACTCGAATTACATGTTGATCCTACAAAAGCTGTGATGCTGTGGCACCAGGACTCTGTCAGAACCAGGACTCTGTCAGAACCAGGACTCTGTCAGCTCCAGGAGCCCAGCAGAGGCTGACTGTAGAAAGAGGCCGTGTGATGAGGAGGTTCAAGTTGAACGATTAATAAGCATCAAGTTTATAAAACAATTCACTGTTTTCAGAACATTTAATATGAATAATTTAATTTTACGTCACTCAAATAATTGGACAGAAACAACGTTTATGTGACACAAACGGCTCTTTTTCATTGTGGTCGGTCAGAAATATGTTTGTCTGGAGGAGGCAGAAGTTAATTTCCAGCCCTGTTACCTGAACACGTATGTGAACACGTTAAGTATCAGTCAGACGTGTTGATGCGTCTCTGCGTGTCCTCGTGTGTTGTTTTCTTAGGGTATTTCGGGGACGACATCTTGTGTCACTTCTGTGCCAGTATGATCAGCGGTCTGGTTACCACGGCAGCATCGATGCCCGTCGACATCGTGAAGACCAGGTGAGCTCCGGCCCTCGTTCTCCATCGCAGAGGAGGCGCTCGGCTCGGTTTCTGAGGGATGTTGTTTGTTTCCTGTCTGTGTGTGTGTCAGGATCCAGAACATGAGGATGATCGACGGGAAGCCCGAGTACAAGAACGGCCTGGTGAGTCAGACCTCCTCCGCTTATTTACCCAAGAACCAGCGTCAGGCGGGAGGTTATTGATCACTGATGGCGTGTGCTGGAGGTCACGTGTTGGTGCACGCCACAACAGATATTTACCCTTCTCTTTTCTCTAGACGGTGTTTAAATGTTCTACATAGAACCTGAAAGTTGAAGCTTTTTCACTAAGTTTTACATTTAAATCAAAATTCTACCATATTTTCAGAAAAAAAAATAACTTTTTTAACTTTTGAACGTCTTCTCTACATCATGATTTTTCTTAAAGCTTTTCCCTCGTCAGCCTTCTTCTTCTTCTTCTTCTTCTTCTTCTTCTTCTTCTTCTTCTTCTTCTCCTTCTTCTTCTGCTGTTGAACTAATGTCTGTGCTTCCCGTCTGCATCCGTCAGGAGGTGCTGATGCGAGTCGTGAAGAACGAGGGTTTCTTCTCGCTGTGGAAAGGCTTCACGCCGTACTACGCCCGGCTCGGCCCTCACACCGTCCTCACCTTCATCTTCCTGGAGCAGATGAACCGCCTCTACAAGACCTACGTCCTCGACCGCTAACACGCACTAACACGCACACACGAGGACTGCAGGAGGTGACGGCACATTTTCAAACCTGAAGACCAACGTGAGGAATTTAAAGGAGCAGTCCCACATTTACAGCGGAGAGGAGAGCGCGGACTGTTCCTTTAAAACGCACAAACACGGAGCTGAAAGCAGCTCAGTCAGTGTTAAAACAGGACTGTACCAACTCTCTCACACACACACTGACATGGTACAGTCCAGCACACACACACACACACACACACTAAATGTTTTAAATTCTTTTTGTAAAGAAAAGGATGTAAAATAAATATTCTTCAAACATCATTTAGTGATGTTGTCAATATAATAATAATATTAATAAGTCTTATTTGCATAATTATGACCCCCCCCCTGTGACAGCACCATGGTAACCACCAGTGAAACACTGCTGGAATAAACATTTTGAGCCTCAGTTTGTTTGTTTGTTATTGTAACTTACAACATTATGATGCTTCAAACTTATTAAAATATTACATCTGTTTGTCCAAAGTAGAATTTTTTTTATTCACTATCATGATTTAATTTATTTTCAATAAGAATTACTTTTTTCTTTATAACCTTTTTTTCTCTAAATCTAAAGAAATGTTATATTTAAACCTCGTTATGGAAATCTCTGTTTACATATTTCCAAATTAGTTTTTTTCTTAATATATTAGTTACATTCAATTATTATAATTAAAATAAATGTTTTTTTCTCTAAATATGATTTTTGTGCTTCAAAAATATAAAACTAAAAATCCATGATAGGATTTTTCCTAAATTATTAAATTATTTTTCTCAAAATCGGTAACAAATTTGTTAATGTTATATTTTAACCTTATTCTGGAAATCTCCTGTTTATATATATATATGTCCAAAATATTTTTTTTCTTAATTTAATTTTATTATTTACTTAAATTTCAAATAGAGTAACTTTATTCTTTTAGTACATCTTTTAGTCTTAATTAAAATGTTAACAAATGTTATATTTTGACTTTTTTTCAGGTTTTTTCCTGTACGCCTCTAGATGTCGTCTGTTTGGGTTGTTAGGTTGTCAGGAGTTGTTAATGAGGCGTTTTAGGAGCCCTGAATATTAATAAACACAAAGTCTGAGAGCAAATAAACCTGAAAACAACAAACAACACTTCAGAGGTGCCGAAAAACAAATATATGATCATTTTTCCACAACCACAAAGAGTTTCTCAGCTTTAACAAACTTTGTTTAATGTTGTCAGTTATGGTTTAATAGAGTTTTATATGCAGAGAATATATAATCTGTTGTGGTTCTGAAGAAGAAGCTTTAAGCTACGCTGCGTAAATACAGATTAATTCTTTCACCTGTTGATTATTTCAATGAAACATTTAGAGAAACACTCTTCACATGAGAAGCAGCAGATGTCGTCAGAAGGATCAGCTGACGAATCAACATGTTCCAGTAATCAAACAGCAGACAGCAGTAACAAACCCAAAGACTGTCAATAATATTTACTGTCGGTGAACAAACGTTGGTTCCTGAAGTCAAGCAGCAGCCGGTCGGTTTGATCCAGATGTTGTAGCTTGGTGAGTCCAGCAGGGGGCAGCTCAGAGGCCAAAGGGATCCAGTCTGGAGCCCCGTGATAATGTCCTCACATGTTTTCACACTTTAACTCACCCATTACTGAGGTTTAACCTCTACTGGACATTAGGAGGATAATTTATAGATTAATATATTAAGGTTGTGTTTAACGTACCCTGAAAAATCTCTCTGCATTTCTACATTACAGAGTCTTGTTTTTTTTAAATTCAGGAGCAGCTTTGTTGCTGTTTTATTTACATTTTAAGATGCCAATAAATAACCCTAATTTATTATGCAGCATTAATAAGTGAACCAAAGAGCTGCTGCAGAAAACAGCAGCCTGATGTTACTGTGGACGTCGAGAAGCCGACATGAAACTAAATGTACTCTGATGATTTGACCTAAAAACACCATAAACTGATAATTAAAGGAATAAATGTTGAAACCAGGTGTTCCTCAGCCGTCCACAGGATTTTGGCCTTGTGGTTGTTCCCGCAGCAGGACTGAACCTTAATCTCGGTCCTGGGAGTGCAGACTTTGCCTGAGGGAATTACCCACAGTTCATAGCACTGTGACGTGAAATCACGGGGTCACCAGGGGAAGCCCGGAAAAAGGTAAACAAACAAACACGGAAGGAGCAGCTGCAAGAAAAAACTTTACATGTAAGTGTTTTTATTAAAAAAGACTAAACTGATTATTTTAAAACGACCTCTGAGCTCTGAAGAAAGTAAACACGGAGAAATAAAAAGTCCTGAACCGTCAAAGTAACAGGATTTAATGTCCCATCAAACCGTGTCGGGCCCTTACAGCCTGTCGTACTCCAGCACTTACCAGGTAACATCAGCTGTCAGGGTTCAGGGTTTGGGATTCGGAGTTCCAGAATCCGGCTTTAAGGGTTCAGGCTTTAGTATCTATGTTTCAGGATTCCAGGTTCAGGCTTTAGGCTTTGGTTTCAGGATTTGAGCTTTAGGCTCTAGGTTTCAGGTTTCTGTGTTCAGGCCTTAGGCTTTGCATTTCAGGCTTAAGTGTTCAAGGTGTAAGGTTCCCGATTCAGAATTTAGGCTTTAGGCTCTAGGTTTCAGGGTCCAGGGTTCTGGGTTCAGGCTTTAGGCTTTGCGTTTCAGGGCTTAGGGTTCAAGCTTTAGTGTTCAGGCTTAAGGCTCTAGGTTTCAGGGTCTAAGGTTCTGGGTTCAGGGTTTAGGCTCTAGGTTTCAGGGTCTAAGGTTCTGGGTTCAGGGTTTAGGCTCTAGGTTTCAGGGTCTAAGGTTCTGGCTTTAGGGTTCAGGGTTTAGGCTTTAGGGTGTAAGGTTCCGGGTTCAGGCTTTGGGCTTTGTGTTTCAGGGATCAAGATTGAGTCTCAAGTGTTCTGGGTCCGACAGCTTCACTGAGGTGCCTGACTCTGGTTCACGAGGCTGAAAGGCCTGAAACCAGGAACACGGACGTTTGGTCTCAAATTGTTCAGAAGGTAAAGCAGGAACCAGTTTCGTGGCCCCTCTGTGGACGCCGGCGTTCAGGTGCAGGTAGCGTGTGCAGAGAGGATGTAGGTGTGTGCGTGTGCGTTAATGTGTTTGTGTGTCACGGGTAGTCCTGTGTACAGGAAGTAGAGGTTTGTGACAGGAAGTAGGTGTGGGCCCTTTGAAGAACCAGCGTCTGTGTGGTGTGAAGTCTCTGGTTCCCATTAAAAGATAACAGCTGTGAGTGAATCTCATTATCAGACACTGTTTGTATGCAGTATGTGTTTTATCACAGCTTCACGCTCAGCCTCGCCTTATAAGGGCACGCACTCCACATTCCTTCAAGCTGCAGCGAAGACACCACTTCCTCTTCTGTCGCTCGCCCGACTCCTTTCGACTTGACTCAGAAAACGAGTTCAGTTACTGAGGAAGTGTGTGTGTGACATTAAGCACTTCCTCTGCGCTCGTTCTGCTTCTGGCTCCTTAAATGGCAGCTGAACCGTTCGCCCGCTGTGGGAACGTGACTCCGACCGGCAGCCATGTCGGGCGGGCCGAGACGCGCTTAGCCTAGCTTAGCACAAACACTGGCAGCAGGGGGAAACCGTTAGCCTGCGTGCACAGAGAGCCGGGGTCGCTGCAGAGCATTGACTCACCCACGGGAGTGAAACTGGGCTGAAATAAAGCCTCAGCACCTTTTATTCATTCACCCTGCAGCAGGAAGCATCAGCAGGTTTCTCCACTCGTTTATTCAGCTTCTTGCACCGATCAGCCAGAACAATAAGACCCCCTTCATGCTGGTCTCCCTTCAGCCACCGACCCCGACCCGTCAAACCAGACCTGTAACTGTTATCGTGTGACTATATTCATTTCAGGAGAGAAGTAACACTTTCACTCGTTAAACCAGATTAATTAGACTCTCAAACCAGTTTAACTAGTCCAGCTAAAAGCTAACTAGCGTAGCTTAGCAGAGTGCCTCTGAATCAAGAGGCATCCTCACCTGATCTTCAAACCAAATGTTTACGGCCCGTCCACACTGCTACGTTTTACTTTAAAAACAGAGTTTTAAAACAGAACACGATCTTCTGCGTCCACAGCAGCGATTTAGCTGCGTGTCAGAGTTGATCTCCATCTGCATTAAAATGACCGAAAACACACATCTGTTGGCTGTTCACGTGCACTGAGCGTGCACGTGCCGTGTAAACATGAAGCAGATGGTCTGATCCGTAGATTACAGAAGATTTGGCGAAAGAATAAAGTTCTGCACCAGATTTTATTTTGCATGGACCAACAGCGAGATGGGACTGTAACTGAATGTAACACGAGAGTGAAAAGCAGCGACGGCAGAAAACAGACTGGGAGTTGTTGCAAATTAATTACGCCGACATGCACACTTACAGGCTGCAAGATTTATTTGCACACTACAAAATATTTGAATAAAAATACCAACTCTAAAATGCTGTCAGCAGCATCGTGTTTCTGCTTTGCATGACTTTTAAGACCCAATCAGAGGGCCGAGCGTTTGGTTTTGCCCGTCCGCACTAAAAAGGTACCTGGAGTTTTGAAACGGGCTCGGCAGCGTTTCAAACTGCTTCATTTTAGGTCTTTGTTTCACCAGTTTTAGTCTGGACGGGACGTGCAAACGTAGCAAAAGGTGTCCGATTTTAAAACGCAGCAGTGTGGACGGGGCCTGTGTTCAGTAAAGAATGCATCTGAAACGCAGACCTTCAGATCATCCACACATGCAGCGATGCATCTACGTGTTTGTTAAATGTCATATAAAGTGTGTGGCAGTGACGCATGTCCGTGTAACAGGGTTCAGCTCTCATGTTCCTGCCGCTGTGAGGAAGTGCAGCAGCCTTTCTGTTAACGTTCAGACTGGAGAGAAGCGCTTCATTAAACAACGCTTAAAGTAAAACTGAATCTGGTGTTTTTCTTCAGACATGTAACCAACATGTACCGTTGTGAACCGGACCCTTTATGTAGAACGGTTCAGGACTGCAGTTGGTCCCAGTTCTTGTCAGACCACGGTCTAACTGAGAACTGAACAAAGTGTGAATGAGGTTTGGTTTGAGTTTCCACTTCCTGTCGTCAAAAACACAGAGGCCGAGTGTGGCTGCTGTTGATGCAGATGAGTGACTGAGTTTCCCCATGGCTGTGCACGCCGCGTGTGTGTGTGTGTGCGTGCGTGCGTGTTTGTGTGCATGTGTGTTAAAGGGTGTGTCTATGTGTGTGTGTTTTCCCCACGGGCATGCATACTGTAGATGGTGGCTTGTATAAACTCGTCGGTCGAGCCACCACACCTTTTATGTCTCTAACGCGCACACACACACATGCACAGACATGCACACACTCACACACACATGCACAACAGCAGCTGAAAGTCCTGCATGTTTCAAATTCTTCAGAAACATCCTCTGGGGTCAAATACTTCAGCTTTAGATATTACCGTTTCTACAGCTAGTAAAACTGCTTCATCTGCAGATACTGCCACAGCTGCTTACTGTACCAGATCACTACTACTGACACTGTTACTACCACTCACTGTACTGCTGGAGTTAGTTCTACTGCTACACTTAGCACTAACACTGCAACCGTTACTACTACTTCTTCTGATGAAGTTAGTACTACTTCTTTTAAAACTATCTCTATTCACACTATTACTGGTACCATTTGTACTTCTACTATAGCTACCACTAATACTGCAATTATTACTACTACTGCTTCTACTGTAGCACTTAAACTCCTCCTGCTTCTCTTATATAATCCTCATCCTGCTGGAAGATTTGTAATCATTTAATGTTGACCACATTATGAATGAATGAACTACTCGAGTCACAGGTGAACACCTTTCATTAATTCTGGATGTGTTAGCAGTATAAGTACATGCTACAGCAGTGTGGCAGTACTATGAAGTGTAACCACTTTAACTTCACGCAGGAGTCGTGTGCAGCGGTGAGGTGGACCAGCCAAGTTTTAACATGTCGCTTGTTCTTTATCTCCCTCCTGACATCCGCGGGTCTAAACTGGCTCAGGTATTTCTGTGTGTGTGTGTGTTGGACTGAGGAATGCAGCATGTAGGAGCAGAGCCTGAATAGAAATGCGATTCATCTATCAGACAATAAGTCTTTCACAAATATATATCTGTGCAAATGTAGCTTTAATGTGTATACTCTAATCTTCCTAAAGACTGATTTTGATTTAGCTCACTTTAGGAGCTGCTCTTGACTCATAAGGGCTGAACTGCAAGCCCCAGAATGCATTGCGCTGTGGGTGTGGCTGCTGTGGTGGCAGCCATGGGAGGATTACTATACAGGCATACTGCTCAGAGCCTCATGTTGAAATGACTTGACTAAATCAACCAGAAAGACACACAAAGATACTACAGAAGGACTAAATTAACCAGAAAGACACGCAAAACAACTGCATAGGGACTAAAACAACTAGGAAGACAAACAAAAACTACAAAAACATGCTAAAACAACTGCAGAGACACCAAATTAACAAGAAAGAACAGCAAGACAAAAAGAAAGACATGCAAAATGGCTACAGAGAGACTACACCAACTAGAACGTCATGCAAAACAATTAGAAAGACACACAAAACAGAGGGACTAAAACAAAGACACACAAAAAACTACAAAGACAGCCAAAAAATTAAAAAGACATGCTAAAAAACTACAAAGACATGCAAAAAACTACAAAGACACGCCAAAAAAATACAAAGACACACTAAACAACTACAAAGACATGCAAAAAAACTACAAAGACACGCTAAACAACTACAAAGACAGGCAAATAAACTACAAAGACATGCAAAAAACTACAAAGACAGCCAACAAAATACAAAGACACGCTAAACAACTACAAAGACAGGCAAATAAACTACAAAGACACGCAAAAAACTACAAAGACAGCCAACAAAATACAAAGACACGCTAAACAACTACAAAGACAGGCAAAAAAACTACAAAGACACGCAAAAAACTACAAAGACAGCCAAAAAAATACAAAGACACTAAACAACTGCGAAGGGACAAAAACAACTACAAAGACACGCTAAACAACTACAAAGACAAGCTAAAAACTACAAAGACATGCTAAAACAACTGCAGAAGCACCAAATCAACAGGAAAGAACGACAAAACAAAAAGAAAGACATGCAAAATGGCTACAGAGAGACTACACCAACTAGAACATCATGCAAAACAATTAGAAAGACACACAAAACAGAGGGACTAAAACAAATACAAAGACACACAAAAAACTACAAAGACAGCCAAAAAATACAAAGACACACTAAACAACTACAAAGACATGCAAAAAACTAAACAAAGCCAAAAAACTACAAAGACACGCTAAACAACTACAAAGACTCACAAAAAACTACAAAGACACGCTGAACAACTACAAAGACATGCAAAAAACTAAACAAAGCCAAAAAACTACAAAGATACACTAAACAACGACAAAGATAAACAAAAAATTACAAAGACATGCAACAACTACAAAGTCACACTAAACAACTGTGAAGGCACTAAAACAACTACAAAGATATGCAAAAAACTACAAAGACACGCTAAACAAATGCGAAGGGACTAAAACAACTACAAAGACACGGTAAACAACTACCACGACAAACAAAAACAACTGCTAAGGGACTGAAGCAACTAGAAAGACACGTTAAAACAGCTGCCGAAGCACCAAATCAACAGGAAAGAACGACAAAACGAAAAGAAAGACATGCAAAATGGCTGCAGAGAGACTACACCAACTAGAACGTCATGCAAAACAATTAGAAAGACACACAAAACCGAGGGACTAAAACAAATACAAAGACACGCAAAAAGAACCAACTAGAAAGTCACACAAAATAACAAGAAACTCAACCTACAAAGAGACTCAAAAGACACGCACAATGACTGCAGAGACACTAAAACAACAAGAAAGACACAGCAAACAACTACAAAGACACACAAAACAACTAAAGAAGGACTAAAACAACTACAAAGACATGTAAAACGACAACAGACTAAAGATGACCACAGAAATGCAAAACAATTGCAAATGCTTTTAACACAACAGCAGAGACATAAAACCACAACAAGATAAAATAATGACCACAAATAAATACAAAATGACCACAAGGACAGAAAATGACCACAAAGAGACTCTTTCAGTCTGGTTAAAGTTCTCTGACGTCAGAAAGACGGGGGACCTTTACATAACTGAGGCCCGTGGTCTCATTGCTCATCACATACATGTACATCTGTCAGCAGCAGCAGGTTCAGTCGTGTCGACGTGAACTGAAACAGGTCAGGAGGAAGTGGTTTGGTGGAAACACTTTTACAACAGGTTTCTGTCCGACACACAGTTTGAACTCATCTTCTCACTGAGACTTTTCTCTTGATTCTGCATCTGACTGTAAATCGACAGCTCTGTCATCACTTCCTGTCTAGCCTGTGTGCAGCTTCTCGCTGTCAGAGCAGGTGGGTCAGGTGTGTGTGAAAGTGATGTGCATGGAGCTGTAGTCAGAGAATAGCTCTGTATATGTAGAGTTAGTCAAACGCAACAACGCACGGTAAGTGTCAGGAAAGCTCTGCGTGTCTGCTCTAACGTTAGCTGCTAATGTTAGCATGCCAGGCTAACTAGCTTTCTATCAACATCATTAGCTAATGAAATTAGTTAGCTCGATTTGATTGTCAGACCTTAGAAAGGAGGAGATTTCTGCAAAGTGGGGACTTAAATTAAGGATGTTTCTGCAAAGTGGGGACACTTTGGCTTAAGAGGACAGTTTGAAGTCTCAGACTTTGGCTGGTGTGATTGTAGAATGTGAAAAGAACTAAATCTCTTCACATCAGTTTGCTGCACACACTTCCGTGTTTTTTTTACTTCCCAGGTAGAGAGAGAGCGAGAGAGAGAGAGAGAGAGTGGTGGAGAGACTCTGGGTGAGAGTGAGCTGAGCAGGAAGTTGCCTGCAGGCTGGGAGTGGTTGGAGGTATAAAAGACAACTCGCCTTCCTTCTTTGTGCATTTGACTTCTCTCTTTCCCCTCTCTCTCTCATACCTGAGACTATACCTGCACAGGTAAGCAGACGTGGGCTCTCTATCTCTCTCACACACACATAATTTCTGTAGCTTACTGAGGAGGATTTTGTTGATTGTTGAGACTCTTTGCTTTTGATTCTGCTGCCACAGTCTGTGGCAGTCAGTTAGTCAGTGTGTGGGAGTGTGTTACTGATCAGTGTGTGTGCACGTATCTCTGTGTGTGTATTGGTTCTGATCAGGATGTCGTGGGACTCGTACCTTGATAACCTGAAGACGGCCGATCAGAGCGGTAAAATCCCGGTCATGGAGGCAGCCATCTGCGGGATGACGGCCGGGCAAGAGAGCGTGTGGGCCAGCACGCCCGGCCTTGCCGGCATTACGGTAAACACCCACACACACACACTTTTCTTTCCGGACTCAGATTGAGGCAACAACGCAGAAAAACAGGCTTTAAAACACGAATCTGTGTGTTGTGGATCATGTGTTTGTCAGCAGACAAACAGTCCAGGAAGAGTTTCAGGGTGCGATACTTCCTTCTTCACGAAACACATGTCACAGTCTGCTGCTGCAGAGAATCTGGTTCAAGTTTTTGAAACTGCTTCAACATCGCCATCAATACTAAAACACGTGTGTGCCTATTTGGAGATACATGGTTTCCACCAGACAACACTCATTTAAAAGTGAACTTTAAAATCCTAGAGAGAGCAACAGGTGACATCACCCTAAGAACTGTCACCCCATTGGCCGATCTTCACTGATATTCACACTGTAAGGAGATCCAGATTTGACCACAGGTGAAAATGGATAGTTTTTTTGCAGGTTTTCTTCTTCCTCTTGAGTTTTGGGCGTGTTCAGTTTGTCACTCGGCTGGTTCCCGCTCTGTCAGCGCAGCCAGGCGGAGCTGCAGCTGCATTCAGGTGCAGCAGGAAAAGACGTGGGCTGTGCAAGTTTGCAGCTTCTCTGCAAAAAGACAGTCCCTTTTGTTAAAAAGTGACAGATGTGTCGAAAGCTGCCTGGTTTCAACACTCTGACTGTTGCTGACAGGAAGGGAACCTGACCTGGCAACAAGTTGAAACGTCTCACCCCATTGGCTGATTTCTTTATTTTCATAGTTTTTGGTTAAAACACGTTTTAACTGTAACGTTGAGAGAAAGTGACTTGCTGCAGCGGACATGTTTGCAGCCTGATAGTTGTTTCATTGGCCAGGGAACAAAAACATGCATGTTTAATTGATTTTTATTAATTGTTGTACGTGACAGAATGGATTTTTTGAGATCAGATATGTGGGGCAGGATAGTTACAGTCATACTGAAAGTGAAGACTACATTTTGTTTTTTGAGAAGCAGCAGTTGGTCGTAGTTTCCGGGCGTCTCTGTGGTTTTTTGGGGCTGCAGGCTAAGCGTTGGTTCAGCTACCTTATAAGGACATGATGTAGAAAAAGAAGCAAATACAGGAAGTGGAGACGACGATCACTTCTTGTTTCTCTCACACACACACGCGCACACACACACACACGCACATGCACACACACACACACACAGTGAGGTGAGGTGAGGTGAGGGTGGAGATGCTTTGCTGCAGTTACGCAATGTTGAGGTGGCGTCTGTGAGGCAAGAGCACACACACCTGCAGGTTTTGTTGTTTATTTATTTGTTTGCAGTTTTTAATCTTTAATGATTACAGTTCACACACGGACACACACACGGTGTCACACTCCATGGCAAGTAGTCTACTTAAAGACCTTGACTCTGATTGGCTGGATGGTTTCAGGAAGTGGTTTTGTGCAAGCAGCAGTGTGTTCATGTCAGTGCATATCGTGTCTTGACTTGTCCTCCACACATTCTTCTTCTTCTCCTATTTGCATTTTCCTCCCATTTTAGACTCTCTTCAAATGTGAACTGTTATAGCTGCATTTTACAACTTTATATACAACTACCCAGTTTTAATACTTTCTATAGGGTTAGATAGTTTTGACTACTTCATATAGAGCTAGCTAGTTTTAACTACTTTATCTGCAGTTAACCAGTTTTAACTGCTTTAAATACAACCAACTAGCGGTAATACTTTATGTACACATACTTAGCAAAGTTAGCTAGTTTTAATCTTTTGTATACAGCTAGCTAATTTGAAATACTTTATTTACAGTTAGCTAGTTTTAAAAGTGGCTAGTTTTAATTACTTTGGACAATTAACTAGTTGTAATACTTTATTTACAGTTAGCTAGTTTTAACTATTTTAACTTATATACAGTTAGCTGTTATAACTTCTAAACAGTTAACTAGTTAGTTTTAAGTAATTAATATACAGTTGGCTAGTTTTAGCCATCAACAGTTAGTAATATAGGCTAGTTTTTAAATAGTTTTTATACAGTTAGCTAGTTTTAACTGCTTTAGCCTATATACAGTTTGCTACTTTTAGTACTTTTTATACAGTTAACTAGTTTTAATATGTTATATAGGCTAGTTTTAACTACTTTATAAACAGATGGTTTTAATAGTTTACATTAATTAAGCTAGTTTTACTTTATATACAGTAAGCTAGTTTAAACTACTTTATATTCAGTTAGCTAGTTTTAACTACTATTTAAACAGCTAGTTTTAATAGTTTACATTAAGTTAGCTAGTTTAAACTACTTTCTATACACTTAGCTAGTTTTAAACCTTTTTATAAAATTAGCTATTTTTAATACTTTTTATATTGTTAGCTAGTTTTAATACATTATATACAGTTAGCTAGTTTAATATATATATATATATATTTTTTATGAAATTAGCAAGTTTTAACTACTTTATATACATTCAGAAAGTTTTAATTCTTTATATAAGGTTAGCTAATTTTAAGATTTTTTAAACAGGTAGCTCGTTTTAATACGTTTTTAAAAATTTAAGAGACATTTTAGAAGCTGCATCATTTCATCTCTAATACAGCATGTAGCTACATGTGTCAGTGGGACAGTGTGTGTCCCTCGAGTAAGTCAGCAGACACCGTTATACAACATAGTCAAACCAGCCGAACCAGTTTAATGGTAGCCTATTCATGGAAACCATGGAGGTAGTCAGCCTGCCCTGAAACTACAGAGCCGCTTCCCCGAACATGTGCAGCCTACATGCCTTTCAGCCAGGGTCTGTGTTTGGATTAACATATGAGGTGCGGCCACAGACAAGCTTTCTATGTAACGAGACATTAACTTAAGTGGCAACAAGCTAAAGTTAGCTCACATTTAATATGAACCGTAATTTAATTTAGTTTCTATTTTAGTCTGAGGCTTTGTGATCACTTGTGGGAGCTGTTTATGCAAACTGTTAAAATATGCTAATATTTGCTATGTTCCATCAACAGTAAAATTCAGACAAGGAATAATAATCTGAGGCTCAGAATGTCCCATCAACAGAGAATGTGTTGCTCTAGGTTGATTTTAACCCTGCTGTGGGTAGTTCAAAGGGCCTGGGAATATGCAGTTTTTCTCTAATCATCTCCTGGTTGCCCCTTTGTTGGTTTATGCCTCATGTCAGATAATAACCTCTCTGCCTGTCTCTCCCTCTCTCTCTCTTAGGTGGACGAAATTAAGAAGCTGGCAAACGACAGGAAGAATTTCTCCCAAGTCGGCGCTTACATTGCAGGAAAGAAGTGCATGATGCTCCGAGATGAGTTGGACACAGACAAGGTCCACACCTTGGACCTGAAGACCGCTAGAGACGCTGATGGCAACACCTATGGAATATGTGTCGGAAAGAGCAAGCAGGGTAAGACAGACATGCATTCAGAGAGGCATAGATACAGATAGAGGGGAAGACAGTGTGACATATCTTCCTGACAGTCTTACTTCAGGGCTGATATCCCCCAGGAGTCCTGTATGAGTATGTGTTTGACTTGCATATCTTCTTTAAAGATAAGACAGGTGTCTTCTTTCTTGTTGCTGTTTGTAGAGGTTTAACTCTCCTGTCTTACCCAGCTGCCTCTCTCTCTCTGTCTCACCAGCTTTAGTCATAGCTATGGGCACAAAAGAGGCCTCTGGAGGCCAGCTAGCCAGCAAGGTGTTCGGCGTTGTTGACTACCTGCGAGGAGTCAACATGTAAGACAAGATGCCACCGTCCCCTCCTGTACCCACCAACCAAGATGGCTGCCACCCCCCTGCCTCCCCCTGCGTATCGACTCAAGAAAACAGCCGCTGCTCTGAGCTTCTTTAGTTTCTTTTATTATTTTGACCTTCCGGCGTATTTCTGCCATCAGGGACGAAAATGAGGTGTTTAAAGTTTAAATCCATGTAATGAATGAGTGGTAGAAGTGAACACACATGCGGACGTGGACTGTGTGTGTGTGAAAGCTGTTAGCATGTTTGAATCTGTTTAAAGCAGGGAGCCAGTGTTACATTTTTTTTTTTTACAGTGGCGATGGATCTGTGTCCAATCACAGGTCTCTGGAGACATATTACACACTGAAAAATAAAAAAACCAATATGTTTATTCTATAAAACAGTGTCTGTCTCTCTCTGTGTCGGGCCATTGTGAGGACACATTTCAGTTTTAAATCACTGAGGACATTTAGGTTAGGAATAGTGTGTGGATGGTGAAAGGGCACAACTAAAAACAACTTAGGGTGCAGGTACAAGTTAGGATACAGGTACCTCCTAGGGTACAGGTATGGGTACAAATTAGGGTACAGGTACAGGTAGGAGTTAGGGTACAGCTACGAGTACAACTTAGGGTACAGGTACGTGTTAGGGTACAGGTCAACTTAGGGTACAGGTACAAGTACAAGTTAGGGTACAGGTATTAGTTAGGGTATAGGTCAACTTAGGGTACAGGTACAAGTACAAGTTAGGGTACAGGTATTAGTTAGGGTATAGGTGCGAGTACAAGTTAGGGCACAGGTACATGTTAGGGTACAGGTACGAGTTAGGGTGCAGGTCAACTTAGGGTACAGGTACGAGTACAAGTTAGGGTATAGGTTAACTTAGGGTACAGGTACGAGTTAGGGTACAGGTACGACTTAGGGTAAAGGTACAAGTTAGGCTACAGGTCAACTTAGGGTACAGGTACAGATACGAGTTAGGGTACAGGTTAACTTAGGGTACAGGTTTGGGTAAAAGTTAGGACAGAGGGTAGAGGTTAGGGTTTAGTTGTGATCTGTAAGCTCACACACCTTGCTGAAGGTAAAGGTGAACACTGAAGTCGCCCCTGGCGGATCCACCATGAGCATGTAAGCATTTAGCAGCTCGTAGTAACCACCTAAATGCTCCGTACTTGTAAAGCGCCTTTCTAGTCTTTCACACACACATTCACACAGTGAGCCTAAGTGCTGATATAGGCCAAGCAACTTCCTGAGTGTGTTTGATTTGTGTCACATTTGTGGTGGAGCTTTAAACCAGTGAGGGAGGTGGGCAAAACCTTTTTTTAACAAGTGCACGCACGGACTGATAAATCTGGTAAACCAAGACCAACTCTGAAGTACAATTGAGATAAAATGTACCAATGTAACAGTACTAATTTAAATACTAGTAAACGAGGAACTCCACTGTTGCAGTAACAAGAATACATACTCTCTTTATCACAGGTACTGCAATACTACACCACTAAAACTAATACTCATATTTCTATTATGTATTACTATCACTGCTGCTGTTACGGATACTACCTCCACACTGCTGTTGCTCTCAGTACTGCAGTTCTGCCACCACACCATAGGACTACTACTGTTTCCAGCTGAACTGTAGTACAATGACCGCGTTACAATATGTTGATGAGACAGTAGGCAGAAATCCCTCGTGTACAAATACACAAGAACACTTTATACTGTAAAGTCTCACGTTTAATGTTCTTTATTGATACAGCAGGTTGTTAACAGTGAAATCAAGTGTTACGAAGACGATTGTACTCCAGTGTACTACAGCAAGAGTAAAGATACTGCGGAATATAAAATGAGAGTATCTATAGAAGACCCCGCCTTCCCTCCAGTCATGTGCTGTTATATTTAGCTGCAGTAAAAGGCAACAGGGACACTGGACATGCTGTGTGTAGTACAGTTAAAGGTGAGTGTAAAGGGTAAGGTGTGTGTGTTGGGGTTAGTGCCCTTTGCAGTGAATGCAGGGATGGTCTCACATTTACCCTTTAGATCAACTTTGACCTTCTCTGTCTGAGTTAGGGGCCGTCCCACTAGTTCACCCCACAGAGAGAAACCAGTAATTATTTAATGAAAATACATGAAAATATTCAAATAATACGTTAATAAGATCTGTAAAAGTAGAAACAGTCAGACATAAGGGCTTATAATGTGACTGTAGTAACAGCAACTATGTTGGACTGTGAATAACGCCCACATTTTATCTGAAGAAGCAGACCTGGGGAATGAAAATAATTCTAATAAACAAACAAAAGAAGGTTCAAATGTTAATTCTGCTGACGTGAATAATCAATAGGAATCCAATCTGTAAATAAACGGCGTAACACATGATGGCGTTCTGAAGAAATCTGTTCAGCTGTTTTATAAAGAAATAAGTGCAAGAATATTTCTTTCTTGACTTTTTGTGAGTTTCTTTAGGTTTTTTAATTAGACTAAAAAAACTAGTGGGAAGGCCTGAACTATCAGTCGCCTCTCAAGCTACAAAGTGGTTTTACAGCACAGGACGGGCCGGCGTTAGCTGGTTAGCATGCTAACATCAGTAGATATACATAAACATCTTTGACATGACGTTGTATTTGTTACTTTTATAAGTTAATGAAAATATTACACAGTATTTTTATAATAATGCTGCTACTATATTACTACAGCTGCTAGTATAATTACTTCCAATAATTCTGCTCCTATGCTACTATGTCTGCTAATATTGTTACTAATGATCTTACATAACAGAAGTACTGTCAGTGCTGATGGCACATCTGCTTTTGCTCCTATCAGCTGCTACCACTTTTAATCCTTTGTCACTGTAATTTTGAGAGATTTTTGATATCAAGATAAAATATATTGTTAGAACTACTGCTGTTACTGCTGCAAGTAAATACTGCTAATATGTTAATGTACCTGTACTACTTTTATCTGCTTCTACAACTAATACAGTAATACATTCTTCTACTGTAATATGCTCATGCTCGATATTGTTAAAACTGCTGAAACACATACTTTAACCTCCTCTGGTTACGCTGCTTCTATCATTGCTAATAGACGTGATACTGATGCAACTGCTGTTACTTGTTCTGCATCCAGTAATACTGCACTAGGTGATACTGCCACTACTTCTGTCAACACTGTTCCAATAACTGGTAATATGCTAATATTATTACAACCTATAGTACTTCAACTACTGTTAATACAGCTACTTTAAACCCTGATCCTTCTACTGATATGCTAATAAATACACATTCCTACAACACAAACATCTTCTGCAGTATTTGTGTTTCAGGAGTTCACGGTGTTGTTGTATTGTGTCAGCTCTTTGTGCTGCAGGTTCTTCTGTTCCCCTGCAGTCCTGTCCCACACAGACGCTCCCTGCCTCTGCGCCCAGCCTCCACCCCCTTTCAGGAAGCGTCTATAAAAACCCTGCAGCGAGACAGACGGACACTTTCCACGTCAGTCGGACAGTCAGACGGACAGACAGACGGCCACAGTCTTCTCTTCTATTCTCCGTCCACACAGCTGAGGTAGGCAGGAGTTTTCAGCTCTGGTTGGTCCCTTTGTGGACCAACTGCTGCTTTAGTTCTAACGTAGAAACTATTTCCTGCTTGTTTCTCACTCTGGTCTGAACCTGTTTCAACTTGTCTCTTTTATCTTATTTTGAAAGTTTTCAGAGGAAGTTGGCACGCTGGAAGTTAAATCAGATATTTGCATACGCTCCATTTTATTCAGATCTCACAGTGTGTTTGATTCTTGATCTAAACTCAAAGACAGAAACCCCTCAGGGCTTTGACTTTCAGCAGCCTGGAGGTCAAAGTGCTGCAGAGCCGAGCGGAGCGAATGCAATCTGACAAACAGCAGCAGAAGTACAAAGTCCAGACAGACAGCGAGGCAGAGCACTGATTTAATGTGTAAGATGTTTACTGATGAACTGACCTGAACATAGCTGGATCCAAACACGTCAGAGCATTCAAAGCACGTTATTAAATACATACAGCAGCTGTAGTACTATTATAGCAGTGTGCAGGAATAGCACTAGTATTTCAAGTAGTTTTGTATTAGTAGAAGTCATGTAAGCAGCACTTTTAGCAGAAGAAGTAGCAGTATTTTTAGGAGTAGAAATAGGGGTAACAGTTGTGTAACCACTACTTTTAGCAGGATCAAGATCAAGGGTCATGGATAGGGTTAGGGGTCAGGGTTGGTGTTAGGGTTCAGGGGTCAGGGGTCATGTCCCCACAAAGACAGTCATACGGTGTGTTGTGTGTGTGTGTGTGTGTGTGTGTGTGTGTGTGTGAGTGTGTGCAGGAAATTCTTTGTAAAGGCCATGAGTGATTTCAAGTGTACTGCAACCACTCAGCTGTTGTTCTGCTGGCACGTCTGACCAATCACTGTGCACGACTGACATGCACGTACACACACACACTCATGGTTACATAACACAGACTCTCAGACATGAAGAACGTCCAGCAGAAATCTGTTTAAACAGCTGAGGGGTAAACCTTCCCCTCCTGCAAACTAATACTGCTGCAGCTTACACAGCTATGACTATTACTGCTGCTGCTCTCTGCACTGTACTGTGTACTGTACTCTGCACTGTACTGCACACTGCCCTCGCTTCTAGTAATCCTGCTGTAGCTAACACTGTCAGGGCTATTGTTAATACTTCATCTGATTCTACTACTAATATTGTGTAATACTGCAACAACTACTATTGCTGATATTGCTGCTTCCACTTTGGCTAATACATCAATACTTATACAAGTTTTGCTATACGGGCTGCCATTATTGTGAATAAAGCTAGTACTACCACTATTGTTCTGAATACTGCTTCCACTACTGCGAATCCTTACTTACACCACTGCTGATGCTTTCTGCTTCTACCATTAACACTGCTTCTACTGTCGCTATGCTAATCTGCTGGTTGTGAGTTATTACAGATACGTCGGCGTGTTTATGTCCATCAGCTGAGCAAACACCTTTAATGTCCTGCCGTCTGTGTAGAAGCTGTAATGTTGGTGTTGCAGACAGGAACAGACCTTTAGTTATCACAGAGAGGCTGGTGTCACAAATACCTCTTTAAATGTCAAGAACATTAATAAGTGTGTGAGTGTGAACTGTAATTCTATAACAGCGAGGAGGAAGTCAGGACCTCTGTATGAAAGGTCAGGGAAAAGGTCAGAGAGTTTAACACACTTACTGTATTAATAACCTCCAGAGGAAGATAAGGGAATCTCTCTCTCTCTCTTTAATCCCCCTCCTCTGTCACGAGAATAGTCTCTTCCCCTCTCTCTTATTGGTCCTGGTGACCCGCCTGTCATTGAGTGAAACTCTGTGATTGGCTGTGTGGGAGGGGGTGGGTGGTGTCTGATCGGGGACAGGGCTGTCATGGAGGCAGCATGGCGTTACACAGGATCTCTGCAGCAGGTCTCTCACACACACACACGCATGCATGACACACACACGCATGCATGAACACACACACGTGCACACACATGTGCACACACGTACACACAGTGAGTTTAGCATTTTGTCCTCTGCTTCATAGCTGGTTTGTCTTTTTCAAGGTCACCGGTTGACTTCCTGTCTCTCTGTCTGATAAAATTCAAATTCACAGAAAGTTTATTGGCATGAATGTGGACGACACATCACACATCATACAACACAACACGGTCATGAGAAAGGAGAAAAAACATTGATAGATATCTTTTGTCTTTTTGTGATTTTGATCTATTGCTAACATTTAGTTCTATGCTTGTCTTCTAAATGTCAGCACAGTTGGCTGCTGAAGCTTTCAGCAAGGACTGTGCATTCTGATTTTCAGAATCAGAATGCACGTTATTGATGCAGATGTTAAGTATAGAATATTTACATTTAAATTTACATTTACTCATTTGACAGATGCTTTTATCCAAAGTGACTTAGAAGTCTGAAGGAGGTCTGTGAGATCAGCAGGGGACAGATGCTGAAGAGCTCTGAATGTTACCAATGAGAGTTTAAAGTGAATCTGCTGTGACAGAGGGCGCCAGAGTAACTGAATCAGCCGGGCAGGGACATGTTGATGTAGGTTGAAGTCTGTGAATAAGTAGTCAGTGCATAATGTGACCAAAGCAGAGACAAAGATTTAAAGCAGGGCAAAGTCTGGAGATGTGTTTCACAGATGAAAAAGGCAGGGTGCTCTCTATATGACTGGAGAAAGACAGGGTCCTGTCCAGGGAGACACTAAGGCTCTTGACCTGTGTGTAGACAGGTATGATGGCTGCTGATCTTAACTAGGACCAGTTGTGCACTTGGTCCAGGGCGAAAGCCAGTTTGGAATTGTTCAGAAAGTTAATTGTTGTCAAGGTAGATCTGGAATTAAGATGCAACTTCCCTCTTAACAATGGTGAATCTGAGATGTTTTGGAGTCTAAACCAGTCGGTCTGTTCCTGTTCTAATAATCCTGGAACATGGCCTGGGTGCCAATTGTGAGAAAGCTTCTAGAAACATTATTTTATTGCGACCACATCATCCACACAGACACCAACATAAACTCTAAACATACTTACATATTTACACCGAGTCTGGTGTCTGGCTGGTTTCTGGTGACCTCAGAAGTAGCTCCACCTGTCAGCCTCTCATCAAATCACACCCTCCTCTCCTGAGCAGGTCTTCTCTCATTGATCTACGGTAGATTGATGTCTCATGTCAACACGCTTTCTCAACAGCATGGGAGCAAAGACAGGTCGTAGGGGATCCAAGAGTCTTCGCAGCGAAACTGAAAAACTATGATGTGGATCATATTAGTATGTCATCTGCATACAGAGCAAACGTCTCACCTCTTTTGTTTCTGTCTCCCCACCTGTCTCACCCCCTCCCCGCCGTCAGTCAGGATGTCTATCACTAAGATTCACGCCCGGGAGATTCTGGACTCCAGAGGAAACCCCACGGTGGAGGTGGACCTGTGGACAGCCAAGGGTGAGAACCCACAAGCTCTGTGAATATACAGTACATGCCTTTACTAAGTCAAGTTGATATGTTAGCGAGTCTGGCTAATAAAAACATAGGTGCATGATGTGCTAAGCCTAGCTTAGCTCAAAGACTGGAAGCAGGTGGAAACTGTTAGCTTAGCTTCATCAAAAGAGACGCATCTACCTTCAAACAACTCTAACTCTCTCTCCGTTTCTCAGGTCTTTTCAGGGCAGCAGTTCCCAGCGGTGCATCAACTGGAGTCCATGAAGCTCTGGAGCTTCGCGATGGAGACAAGAGCCGCTATCTGGGCAAAGGTGAGAGCAAGGCAGCAGCAGGATGAGGGTTCAGATCCCCACAGAGCAAAGCAGTAATACTACAGGCGGAGCTGGAAAGTGTTCCTTTGCTTCTTACCAGGTACAAAATGGAAATGTTAAGGTTCTTGTTTTTCCCTGCAGGTACTGTCAAGGCTGTGGATCACGTGAACAAGGACATCGCCCCCAAGCTGATTGAGAAGGTATCAGTAAATTATCAATATCTCAAATATAAATACACATTAAAGCCAGTGTGATTCAAGCAGAGCAGAATTACATTTCATGACATGCTGAAAATCAGCACCCAAATTTATGAAATGTTGCTTTAGCCTGCATTAGAGCCTGAGTTTGCTCAAAGCTAATGCTAGTCTGATGTGTGAAAATATTAACTAATGGACAACAGAAAGGTTTCTTATCTTAAGAAAATAATCTACAATGAACACATGTTGTCTCTCGCTCTGACTCTGCAGAACTTCAGCGTTGTTGAGCAGGAGAAGATCGACAAGTTCATGCTGGAGTTGGACGGCACTGAGAACAAATGTAAATACATGTTTGTCTCTGTCTCTCTGTCTGACCCGTCTGTCTGTCTCTCTGTCTGTCTCAGTCTGACCCGTCTGTCTCTCTGTCTGACCCGTCTGTCTCTCTCTGTCTGACCCGTCTGTCTCTCCCTGTCTGACCCGTCTGTCTCTCTCTGTCTGACCCGTCTGTCTCTCTGTCTGTCACTCTGTCTACAGCTAAGTTCGGTGCTAACGCCATCCTGGGTGTGTCGCTGGCCGTCTGCAAAGCCGGGGCAGCGGAGAAGGGAGTTCCTCTGTACCGCCACATCGCTGACCTCGCCGGACACAAAGATGTCATACTTCCTGTTCCTGTGAGTGGGAGGGGCTTCTGATGGGTGGGAGGGGCTTTGACTCCGACTTTAAATCTACAATTTCGTATTCAGCAATGTCCATTAGAATCTCGATTATCAACAAGCTCATTTTGATGCTTTGGCAACAAAAGACTTTTTACTATATTTCCATCCATAAGAGACACAATGACAGAATGTATGAATATTTTGGTAATGGTTTCACACACTTATCTGTAATAAAACATCTAAAAGCCAAAATCCTATCAGAGGGGGTCCATAGTCTAATTTGAGTCAGTTTAGGGGTCCATGATGTAAAAAAGTTTGAGAACAAAGTGATGTTGTCCACCATATTGTTTACTTGGTTTATACATTTTTTTCTTACTTGGTTAGGTGAAGACGAAGATCACCAGTAAACTAGCCTGGTTAGCTGTAAAGAGGTTAATAAGTAAAGTTGTCTTAGTTAGAATAAAAAGTTATTATCCTCTGATTTTCTGTTGACTAATAAAAATGTGTCCATTAATTTATCATGGGTGGCTAGTTCAATGGTGAAATGACTTCTAAACTAATTGTCTTATAACCACTTTCTCCTCCTCTGCAGGCCTTTAACGTCATTAACGGTGGAAGCCACGCTGGAAACAAACTGGCCATGCAGGAGTTCATGATTCTTCCAGTTGGAGCCGCCAACTTCCACGAAGCCATGAGGATCGGAGCTGAGGTCCAACACATTTACTATTAGTAGTTGATTCAGGGACAAACAAAAATACATCAAGATGTATTTTAAAATAAGAAACCAACATAACCTTAATCGAAGCGTATCAAAAAAACCAACAATTTTTAAAAAAACAACAGCAGACATGACATGTATAAAAATAAACCCCAGGTACCATGAAATCACCTGATTAGGTGATCAGTGTTTGAGATCAGCTGCTTTTCTCTCCCTAATGAGTCGTGTGATAAATCTGACATGCAACCACTTAACAGATCAAATATTCACATATCCCTCTGATTAATCGGATGGATGTTTGTTCTAAAGTCACCAACAGTTTAATGTTTATCTAACAGTTTGCTAAGGACTAGGATCAGATTAGGATCGTGCCTTTTTTTGAGAAGCTTTTGAGGAATCAATACCATTAATGGAATTTACCTGAATGTAAGCCGGGCAGGTAGCTGCAAGGATCAGTTTTATTTTCAGTGACGTTAAAACTGTGCTACAAACGACTGAGTGTTTCAGGAGGGCAGCGTAGGCTACAAGCTTACACCAGCAGCACGACTCATTTACCTCGTCTATTCTTTGCCTTTCTCTCACTCATGTCTCTGCTCAGAGGCTAATTCCTCTCCACACTCCTCTCTCTGACTCCAATCCAGTTTTGACTAGCAAAAGAGGGAGACACAGCTTTGATGTGAAAATTTTACATATAGTGCCCACACAGTCATGTTCAGGAGACGAATCATTTGGGTTTTTTTTTCATGCACAACCGATGAAAACTTCACATAGATTGAAAGAAGCAAACTACATTTCATGAACTGGTAAACGATTTAGAGTATGCCACTAAAAGAAACTGAGAGGTTTTGCAGCAGTTGTGCTAAAAATCAATGGACAGCTGGTGACCCATGTTATTACATTGGCTTCTCACACAGTATTAAATACTTATAATGAAAATATGAGGCCATTTTCATCAACCTATAAAATACAAAGTGCAAAACAACCCTGTATGATAAATACTGCCCATCCCTGGTTGTAATAGTAGTTACATCGTTAGTATTAATATAACACACTCTGCATTATTTATACTGTTGGCTTTGAGTAAATGTTGATGTGCATGTCTGACTGTATTATGATGTGTGAATGTTCAGGTGTACCACAACCTGAAGAACGTTATCAAGGGGAAGTACGGGAAAGACGCCACCAACGTGGGAGACGAGGGAGGCTTCGCCCCCAACATATTGGAGAACAATGAGGGTGAGACATCCACCTGTCTGTCTGTTTGGTCTGTTTGTGGTATTGTTCTACATCAGCAGTGTGCCATCATATCATTTCTGAAAATACCAGTTTAAATCTTACTCTCATAAATATTACAGTTGTATTGTAATATAGTAATATTTATACTATAGTTCTTGTCATAAATATCTTTACTGTGGAAAATCCATGTAAATCAGTTATATTATGTTTTGCCGTGCTCTGCACTTACTTGAGAGATCTTGGGGAATGAGGTGATGCTCCACTCTGTTTACTTTCCCTGCAACCAGATGCAGATCTCAGCTCCTGCTGTCACAGGAAGAGAAAATGCGTGAAGATGGGACTCAGCAGAGCCACAGAGTCCCTCACATCATCGTCCACACACTAAACAAAACCCATTTTTTTGTCTCTGTGCAGCTCTGGAGCTGTTGAAGTCCGCCATCGAGAAGGCCGGTTACCCCGACAAGATCATCATCGGGATGGACGTGGCGGCCTCCGAGTTCTACCGCAGTGGGAAGTACGACCTGGACTTCAAGTCCCCTGACGACCCGTCCAGACACATCAGCGGAGAGAAGCTGGGAGACCTGTACCGCAGCTTCATCAAGAACTACCCAGGTTCACTGTTTGCTTTCTGCTAAAACAAACTGAGGTCAGATCCAGGAAACTCAAAGTAGAGAAGAACTTACTGAGCGAGTACTGATGCTTGTAGAAGTCTGCTTAAAGAACAATAGACTACAATGTTTTGGTAGGATCATAAATCAAGTTTTATTTCTAAAGGGTTAAATTATTATTTTCAAATGGTTCAGAATGCTGAATCAAAGGAAGCAGGTGTTAAACGCTTTTGTTAGGGCTATATAGTAAACATATAGCCACTACAGTGCTGACTGGGATGACTTTTGGATGACTATAAACACATAAATATATAATTTAATGCTATAGGTAACTCACAGACAGTCGGTGCCATCATGATCAGGTGTTGAGTGATGAGGTGGTGTTGAGGTGATCAGTGTGCAATACTGAATATTTTCAAGTATTGGTGTTTATTCTGTTTTTTCTGCTTAGACATAAATACAGTGGATGCCTATGAGGAGTGTGTTTGAACCCTAATTACTTAAAATATTTGAGTGATCAATAAGAGAAATTGAAAGAACTGTGAAGTATTGCACATTTTTGAATGCAAGAAATGACATAATACTGTGCATGTAATGACATATGATGCGATGTACAGCACAAGAAATTTTGGAGGCACAAAATTTGCAAAGAGAAGAGAGGAAATACGAAGAAGAAGAATTCAAGACAACTAATTAAAATTAGTTAAAAACAACCAAATGACAAATACCTTTATTAATACTTGATACTGACCATCTCTTAAAAGGCATCTTTTATTAAACCCACTTAAATTTAACAGCTGAAATCAAAGACATATAAAGGATAAAAGATGATGTTTTGGAGAATCAGAGATGTTAAAGAGTTTAAATGACACATTTTCAATAGAAGTTCTGCATTGGATGAACAAAAGCGCTGTTGCAGCTCTCGGCCTGTAGAGGTCAGTACAACTCTGCCCTGACGTTACTCACCTTTCATGTCTTTCTGTCCCCAGTCCAGTCCATTGAGGATCCATTTGACCAGGACGACTGGGAGAACTGGGCCAAGTTCACCGCCTCTACAGACATCCAGGTGAGACGGACAGACACAGATGTGCTTACTAATGACTAGTGATTATTGTAGGGAACCAAAACCAGTTCCACCAGTCGGACAAAAGAAAAGTTCCTGGAAACGAGTGCAGTAACTTTAAAGTGACTCTGTGTGTTTCTAACCAATCAGATCGTAGGAGATGACCTGACGGTGACCAATCCGAAGAGGATCCAGCAGGCTGTAGACAAGAAGGCCTGCAACTGTCTGCTGCTCAAAGTGAACCAGATCGGCTCCGTGACCGAGTCCATCCAGGCGTAAGACACCTGTCTGTCTGTCTGTCATGTATGAGCCACTGATGTATTGATTGCGGTGTGCTAATGAACTGTTTTTAAGCTAAAAATGTCCCCTCCCTCATGTCTGTCCCTCCCTCCCGTCCTCCCCCTTTCTCCTGTCTCTCAGGTGTAAGCTGGCTCAGAGCAGTGGTTGGGGTGTGATGGTCAGCCATCGCTCCGGAGAGACTGAAGACACCTTCATCTCTGACCTGGTGGTCGGACTCTGCACCGGACAGGTAGACAGACAGGGAGAGAGAGATACAAACTCAAACTCCCTCTCAGAGGCTGTAGCATGTTTACTTCAGCTCGAGCTGAGATGACGAGGTTGTAACTGTTACATCTTGATAGTCACTGTTCACATTAGCTTAGGCATTTTACACTGCAGAAATTAGCCTAGCAGCTAGTGGATCGTTCCTCTACTCATAGCTTAACAATTTATATTTATTTACTATTTACTAAAGCAGGTTTGTTAAGCCTTAAGTCTTCTAACGTAATATTAGGCCTACTGGATTTATACTTTCCTCACCGTTAGTTTAAGTAACTGCGTCTCCCGACAAAACACCACTGTTGAATTTCTGCGTTGTGTAATGTAACGTCACCTCGAGTATTTCACCTGCTCTGCTCTACTAATATTTGATACTATTTCTTATTACATGGGCTATTTTGGACAATGCATAATCATTTAATTTGGTACCATTTAAACCACGATTATTAACTGTGACCAAAATAATCAACATTTTTTGCCATAATCGAGCAGCCCTAGAATTCAGACAGGTGGAGAGGAAGAAAGGTAGGTGGTAGACAAACAAACAGGTAAGACAAGACCATAATACAAGTAAACAGACAGACAGGTAAAGGGACAAGATAAGAGACAGGTAGAGAGACAGACATATAAAACAGGTGCAGACAGACAGGTAGATCACTATATGAATTTAAAAATAACTTCTAATTGACTGACACCTCTTGCTCTCTCTCTCTCTCTCAGATAAAGACCGGGGCTCCCTGCAGGTCAGAGCGTCTGGCCAAATACAATCAGCTGATGAGGTGAGCACTTCCTGTCATTTACAAAGTAAAAGCACTGAGCTTGTAAAATGAGGAATAAAAACACACCCAGACAGACAGCTGACCTCTGTGACCTCTGACCTCTGTCCTGCAGGATTGAGGAGGAGCTCGGAGACAAGGCCAAGTTCGCCGGCAAAGACTTCCGTCACCCAAAGATCAACTAAATCGCTGTCCTGACTTCCTGTCTGTCACTGTGAGAATCTGACTGACAGCTGATGACCCTTGAAGTCCCTCCCCCCCTAAAGCTGGGGGCTGAGAGGTCAGAGGTCACAGCGGGTTTCTAGCTATAATTCCATTAAAGATGTTTTCTATATAAAACACAATAAAGACTGAAGAAGAAAACACGTCTGATTACATTCTGTGTATTTTACTGTGGGGACAGTTAATAAACATGAGGCGTAATCATGTAAATCATTTTGAAAATACCACAAGAGGCTTATTGTACTTTTCTGAAAGGCTGTTCAGACTTCCATGTAAGAGGACCTGAGGCCACTTTATTAGGTACACCTATTTAAATGCTTGTTAACACAAATAGCTTATCAGCCAATCACATGGCAGCAACTCAATGCATTTATGCATGTAGGCGTGGTCAAGAGAGCTTGCTGAAGTTCAAATGGAGCATCATAATGGGGAAGAAAGGAGATTTAAGTGACTCTGAATGTAGCATGGTTGTTGGTGCCTGACAGGCTGGTCTGAGTGTTTCAGAAACTGCTGATCTGCTGGGATTTTCACGCACAGCCATCTCTAGGGTTTACAGAGAATGGTCCAGAAGAGAAAAAATATCCAGTGAGCAGCAGCTGTGTGGACGAAAATGCCTTGATGATGTCAGAGAAACTCAAATAACCATAACAACCAAGGTCTGCAGAATACCATTTCTGAACGCACAACACGTCAAACTTTAATGCAGATGAGCTGCAGCAGCAGAAGACCACACCGGGTGCCACTACTGTCAGCTAAGAACAGGAAACTGAGGCTACAATTCACACAGGCTCACCAAAACTGGACAGTAGGAGATTGGAAAAACGTTGCCTGGTCTGATGAGTCTTGATGGCTACTTCCAGCAGGATAATGCTCCATGTCACAAAGCTCAGATTATCTTAAACTGGTTTCTTGAACATGACAATGAGTTCAATTCAATTCAATTTTATTCATATAGCTCCAAATCGCAACAACAGTTATTTCACTTTTCATAAAAAAGCATATCCAGACCGTACTCTGTGATGTTATTTACAGAAAACCAACAGTTCACAGTTACCAGATCTCAATCCAACAGAGCCCCTTTGGGATGTGGTGTAACGGGAGATTCGCATCATGGATGTGCAGCTGAAAAATCTGCAGCAACTGTGTGATGCTGTCATGTCAATAGGACCAAAGTCTCTGAGGAATGTTTCCAACACCTTGTTGAAAGGATGCCAAGAAGGATTAAGGCAGTTCTGAAGGCAAAAGAGGGTCCAACCCGGTACTAGCAAGGTGTAACTAATAAAGTGGCCGGTGAGTGTAAATGGCTCATCTAAGGTAATAAAAACATAAAGGTTCATTATGTAAGGTCTTTATACACCACTGAACACATAGTTATGTGTATTATAAATAATATATGTCAGTACATCGTCCTAAATATTACACAGAGAACCTCTCCTTGACTTTTGGAACCTCTCAGGGACTCCAGCATGCTCTGTAACGACCCACACAAACACTCGGCTGTGTTCCCTTCACTTCAGACGACATTACATTGACCTACATTTATTTCCTGAAGACTTACACTAACCTAACCTCACAGCGCTCGTCTGTTTGCTGCAGTCAGACTGCTGGAAACCGACATTTCAAAAGACAGGATGTTGTGAATCCAGCCAATCAGAAAGAGACACCTTTAGGAGACTGAAAGATCCTCGCAGGCACAGAGCACCCACTCTAACACAAACACAGCCACACAAAAAAAAATTCAGCTAGACAGAAATCAACTCTGTGATGTCACAGCATCGACAGCTCTGTTAATCATAATATTTTATCATTTCTCTAATACCACCACTGCAACCTAAAGTTATGTTTGTTGTTACCTTAAAATGAACATTCATGTCCATCCTCTTTTAAAACAGGCCATTAACAATATGTTTGCCTACATAGGGGGCGGCTGTGGCTCAGGAGATAGAGCGGGTTACTTGTTAATCGAAAGATCGGCGCTTCATTGCCCGGCTTCTCCAGGCTGCATGTTCCACCATGTACGTTAGTTTCTGTTTTAGCACTTTGACTCAGTGAATGAATGTGTGTGAATGGTGAATGTGATGTAGTATAACAGCTCTCGGAGTGGCCGCAAAAACTAGAAAGGTGCTATACAAATAGTTTACGTAGCAGAGTTTGACTTAAATAAACCTGACAGAAAAAGTTTTAGGAGAAGAATAGAAAAATATCCTTGCATGAGGTCCATTTTCTCTCTTCCATATTTCTGAGTAACATGAACTGAAATGAAAAATGTCAGACAATCACTGTTACTATTCACACAACCTCACTTCCTCTTTCCACTATCTGCACCCCCACAGTGTTTCTCTAAATGTCAGGCTGTTCAAATTGAAAGTAAAGTTTTCTCCTCACAGAGTCAGCAGATTATCAGGAAGAGGAAAGGGACAGCTGGCTGTAAACTGATGTCCTCACTGTGTTTCTGAAGACTTCCTTTAGAAAGATAGAGATAGAGAGATAGTCTTTATTGTCACTATGCACAAGTACACAGCAAAATTTCGTATGGAGCAAGCCTCCGGGCCGCAGCCATCTAAGGCGCCGCCAATCGCTTTCCAGAAAAGAAATTATGCAGACAGCAACATAACAACATACAATACATCATAATGCACAAGACAACACACAGTACATGTGGTCACATGGTGGGAGTTTTTGAGGTGACTTGTGAGGAAGAGAAATAAAAGGAGGGCGTTTTCTAGGCAGTCAGTTTGGGGGATGGGGAGGGGGAATCTATGGTGTGAGTAAGATAATGTTTCTTTGTTTGTGAAGTATGAGGCGTCAGACTGCCTATGTAGTTGAAAAAACAGCATCTCACCAGACTGCGCCCCGATGTTGTCAATCCTCCTCTGCGTTTCCACATACCGGTCTGAGATGTTACGAAACAGTTCACCTTTCTGATCAGACCTCTGATGTAAAACCTTTGGGGTAAATTTGCTGGCGGCTGACTTACCTCTGAATATCGCTGTCCAATCAGCGTCAAGTCGTGTTCCGTGGAGTCCCGCCTCTTTTGGGGCGAATACAGTCTGGTTATAAATCGCCCAGATCTCTCTCATAGACTTTCATGTAAAGGCAGTTTTATTCAAACTGCCGCTACTGCAATGCAATATCTATGGGTTCTTACGTGTTTACGTCACGCGCCCAGCAGCAGAGCTACGCTTCTGCCACCTGAAAACGACTCGTCGGTCCTCCAGCTTGTTGCTCTCACTAGAAGCAGCTGCAGTAGAAAATGTACGTTCATGCTGAAAATTCAACCGTGGTGTTGTTTCGGGAGATGCAGTGACTTTACCAACGGTGAGTAAGACACAGTATAAATAATATAATGTAATTTTTTGTTAGTTATTATTAAGCCGGATTTTATGCTTATGTTAAATGTGATTGTTATTAAAGCCATGTTTTATGTATGGTGGTGGAGTCAATTTAAAGTTAACTTTACTGCACTCTTTCTTTTATTGCCAGAAACCACAGAAAAAAGAGGAGGTGGCGCCCCTAGTAGCAGCGACCACACCGACCACTGTGGCAGCGACCACCGTCTTTAACGCCCCTAGTAGCAGCGACCACACCGACCACTGTGGCAGCGACCACCGTCTTTAGCGCCCCCAGTGGCAGCGACCACACAGACCAGTGTGTGAGCAGTGGTCGGTGTGGCACTGACGAGTGGTCTGTGTGGCAGCAACCCAAGACTGTGGAGCCTCGTCTCATGCCCTCTCTCGCCAAATTAAAAGATGAATTCTGGTGTCTTCTTCATATTTTGGTGTTTTTGAATTGAATAATGGCAACCATGCGAATAAAATACTATCTATTCATTTCCAGGCCATTAGAGCTTGTTTATAAACGTTTGATAACTTCACAGTAATTTATCAATTTTGAAGTCTTTTTTATCAACTTAGTTAGCCATTTAACTTTGGAAAGTATTGTTAAAGGTTTAAAACTTAAAACCTCCAGACCTCAATTGTTTAGGTTGCATTGGGTATCCTTCTCTAAATAATGACATTTGTTCCTCCAAATGAAATTAAATAAGATCTTATCTAATTCTTTGTATATTTCAGTAGGCATTTCCAGTGATAAGGATACATAGATATGGATATTCCCTCAGTATTAGATATTAGAACTCTACCATTCAGTGAAAGATGCCTCATCCACCACATGTTGAATTATTGCAAAATTATTGCAGAGTTTTTCATTCTTATCACACCCAGGTATGTAACTGGGTTCTTCAGATAGTTCACATTCCTTAAGTGGTAGCCTAATAAAAAGATTTGTTCAAGTTCATTCTTAAGCCCGATACAGTAGAAAATTCCTCAACACATCTAATTGCTGTGATCCATTCCTCTCTATTAGACAAAAAAATGTATCATCTGCCAGTTGAGATAATTTAAATGATCTAAGGTCTCTTTAGGTCTACTTTGGAACCATAGACTGTGTAAAAACTTGAAACTTTTTTTAATGTGTACAGCCACAGTTTGTGTGACAAGGAACAGAAAGGAGCCATCCTTTAGAGACTGTGGCAGCGACCAGTGGTCGGTGTGGCAGCAAGGCAGCGACCAGTGGTCTGTGTGGCAGAGACCAGTATCTTTAGTGCCCCTAGTGGTAGCGACCAGTGGTCTGTGTGGCAGCGACCAGACCACAGGATTGGCTACACCCCCTGCTGAAAAAATGTTCAAAGGACCACAGAAAAACATTTCAGATCTCAAACTTACAGCGTTCTAATTCTTCCAGTCTATTAGCAGCTTCCCTTAAGAGGTCGGACACTGAACGTCTGCCTGCTGAGTTTGACATTACTAAACAATGCTTTATGGTGGGGAAAAGCCATGTAGATTCGACCGATGCAGTAAAATGCTAACCAACCAATGGGCAGAAGTTAAGACACAGCCCCTCCTCATTTGCATAATGAGGCACAAATGCATACAGAAATCTAATAATCCATTGTTTATCTTTCCCTCAGTTACATTTCTAAAAGATATTGTCAGTGTTGCACTATCCTTTGTTATTCTACTAGGTTTTACAATTAACGGATAGAAACTCAAACTAAACATAACATTAACAAATTCTGTAGCTTTGGTATGATTATTTGATTTCAGCCAATCAATAGTCACCACAAACCAGAATCACCTTATTATTATGTTTTTTTCATATAACTCAAAAATCGTAAAATTATTAATACATGACATCAGGAATAGAGAAACACCCCCTCCCCTTTTATTAATCCTATTAAGACTGAACATTTCATAGCCCTCTAATCTATCCTGTAGTTCATTATCATCATTCAGCCAGGTCTCCGAAATTGCTATTACACTAAATTTTTCCTTAAACTCTTGAAGGTAATCTTTAATTTTTGAGAGCTTATAGTAGAGACTCCTATTATTAAAGTTAATCACTGAAAACCCCTCCATGTTTACTTGGAATTAAACTTATCTTCAGAATAATATTCACAATTTATGTTTTGGTAGAAGTGGATCTCTGGGTCAATGTCTTTTTCTAACTCATAATGTTTGTGATCTTGAAAGTCAGAAGACTTAAAATCTGTACATTCAGACATTCTCTAATACCAAAATTATATACAAACAATATTTCACCTCCTCCATGTTTTCTGCTAACTTCTTAGAAGCCAGTTGATTATTAAAGTACTTAAGAGAGAAAACACAACAACAACTTTCTTGCAAAGTCGCAAAGTAATCCAGTTATGCTGGCTTTTCACCACCTTGCAGCACAGGCCATCAAAAGTGCCCAAAAAACTCAAAAATGCCAGGAAATAATCCTGCAAATTTAAACCTAACTCCTTTGAAAAGCAAAAAGCCTTACTTAACTGAACGGATGACAAGAATATTTCATGAGTTTGATGGATTGGGATCAGTTGTTCAGTTGTTCTGGAACAACCCCATCCAATTCCTCCATCTCACGGAGAAAGGAGAGGTCAGATCAAAACAGTGCAGAGAGACTGCCACAGCTGTTGCGTGAAGCTGCTTCCACCAATTAAAAAAAAAGGTCATTAAGATAAAAAAATAAACACCCCTTTCCTTTACAGCCGAGACTCTTGTCCTTCCCTAAAAGGTGTGTTCAGTGTTGCTTACCTGATCAGTTCCTGTAAAATATCCACTGTGTCTGCGTCTTCTAAAAAGTTTAGAGAGGAGAAGAAAATGAAAATATCAGGCATGGCGTCCATTGTCTCTCTTCCCTATTTCTTAATTAAATGAACTGTAATTAAAAACAAATTTAGACAGCGTTGCTGTTGCTCTCCAGATGACATCACTTCCTCCTTCCCTTAACTGCGCCGCCACAGTTTTTATGTAAATGTTTCAACATTAAATCGAAAGTAAAGTTTTCAGCAGATTATCAGGACTCCTCCTGATAATCTTCGGGGACAGCTGGCTGTGAGCTGATGTCCTCACTGGGTTTCTGAAGACTTCCTTTAGTGAGAAGCAGATTAAAGAGGACTTTGTGCTTGTTGGAGTTTCTACAGGAAGATGAAGATGTTTGTGGTGTTTGTGATCCTCGTGCACGGTAAGATAACCTTCCTCCCTCTGATCTGATCGTCACCTCAGTCCGACGCCATCCCTTTAATTTGTATTTATTTCATCTTAACTTTATTAGTCTGATTCAACTCTTAATACTTCTCTTTAGCACACATCCATTTATTCCACAGCGTACACTGTGTAATTATTTTGTAGTGTGTGAATTTGGACAGGGCAGTGTTGTCTCAAATCGAAAACGGCTTTTTGGTACCGGAAATGAGGATCGTAACATTTGACGGCGTCTTCTTCTTAACGGATAATTGCAACCGTTCCGTGGCAATCATTACCGACCGCCGGATCACCCCAATAAATATAGTTATGGCATCTGTCCATCAACAGTATGGCACTTAGAGGGGGAAAATTAAATATCTTAGAGGGGGGAATTAAATAACTTTTCTCCAGGGCGGGATTAATGGAGGAAAGTTGTGCTGCACTCAAAATAGAAAGTGTAGGCGCTTTTTTTCTTGAGTTAAGCAACTTTACATAACACCTTTCAAGAGCAGACATCAGAAAGTGCTTCACAATAACAGAAAAAGGAGTGAATATAAAACAGAGCAGTACAGAGGTGAAAGCTAAAACTTCAAAAATAATAACATTAAATTAAAGTGAAACTAAAGCATTTTAAAGAAGTAGCAGTAGATAGTAGAAATATTAGAACTACATGTGAACAACCAGTGAAGAAGCCAAGATTTTAACAAGTAAAAAGTGACAGACATGTTCTCTACTTCAATTTTTCCTCTATTGAACAAAAGTTACTGAAATGTTAGTTTTTAGACACAAAGCCAGACTGAGTTATTCTGTAGGCTGTGACTTCAATGCTTTCTGTCTGCTCATGTACACCATAAAAAATGTGACCAATGGTTACTTAAAAAAAATATGGCACCAAAGTGACACGTGATATAATTGAATAGATTTTAAGTACTACAAATTTGATTAAAAAGTATTGAATATTTTAACTAAGTTTAAACCAAAAAGATAAGTAGATGTTAATAAAAACAACAGTTAAAATGTGTTGGATTTATTAATAGCAGGCCAACTAATGAGTTATATAGCTAAAAAATATTAAATATAAAGTTTCCAAGCCATAGTGAGTTAGATTTACTAAATATCTGGGATAAATTGATTTTTATTTAGTAATTATCTGGGTGAAATTGTTTTGAATTCTCTAAATAAAATAAATGAGATTAACTCATATTATAGCATATTGTAGCACAAATCTATTCAATTATGTTGGATGTCACTTTGTTGCCATATTTTTTTTATGTGCAATTTACTCAATATCACGTAGTCTTGCTACCACAGTTTGGGTCAACAGATCACCACGCATGCAAAGAACAACAGGTAAACATTTATTTGTGCAACCTTTTCAAAACATGTATATCAAACATTTTTCATTTTGTTTAGTGTTTAGTTTAAGTGCAAAATGAGAAAAATTAAACACAGAGAGAGGGTTATAATAAACGAAAGACAGAAACCATCTATGTGTCTAATAGGGATACAATAAACTGGCATTTTTGATTCATGTTAATCAAGGTTTCATCATTTAATGGTGTTTAATCAGTGCTACATCAGTGGCTTAAATTGTACACAATGATTTAGTACCTGACAAATTTAGCTATATATGACTACTAAGTCATGTTCACTTGAAATTATGAAAAGACCCAGTACAAATTTACCAAAACTGCACAATGACCAATAACCTTTGCACATCACCAGGTACAGATTATTCATACATGATTCAAGGTCTAGTCCTGTTGCATTTAAATTAAGACAATGTTTTCAGACTGCAAAATTCTTTTTTTTAGATTTTCAATTAAGTATTTTATTTATTACATGCTGTGCTAATTGAAACTATCAGGGCCATTCTAATTTTCAAATAGCTAAAAATTAAAATATTATATGGAGTTTGGGATTAGGTAGGTACTTCCATTTGCCTGTCTTCTTCACTGCTCACTATAATGGGACTCACTTGAACAATCACCTATGTCAAACTTGCATCCCTCGTGTACACAGTGGAATCACAACCTACAATCACAACCTACACTACTGGTCCAAGGTCCTGTGACACTCTGTCTTCATCAGCATCCTGAAATAGCAAGAACATTGTGTATTTAATACTGTACAACCAAAGAAGAAGGTCCTAATTGAACAACTACTAAATTGCTTCCAACCCTTTGACAAAAGAAATCTAAGCTAATGCATTTGCAAAATAATATTTTCACGCCAGGTGAGTTAAAAAGCAGTCATTAAGATCACTAACAAACAAAAAAATGGTCAGTTGTAAATATTTGTAACATAAAATCTTTGGAGATTAAATCAATCCTTATAGTTTAACGTGTTCATCAATCCATCATGCTTTTTTAAAAGTTGATCTGTAGATTCCCCAAGGTACAACATCAAACACTGAATAACAGTATCTATGGTCACGTTGATGCTAGGATTGCTTGGAGCCTAAAATTACAAACAAACATAATTCAAGTTCATAGTGTAAAAATCATCCATGGTCCTAAAATGTGTTAAAGCTGCAATTTTCTAGGTGTCTGATACTACTGCTAAATAAACCACAATCAAGAACCCTTGATGTGCTGTCCCATGGACCATTCTATTGAAACTCTTCCTGCCATTACCCAGGAGCTGGTCCCAGCTAAGAAATAATGCATAGCACATAAACTCTCATAAAATCACAACATTTTACTTCTTCTCTTTTACATGCTTTATATGTGCTGGTAGGCACATTTTTTTACCTTTCAACAAAGTCAGAAAATCTTCCACTTTTTACGACAAGCTGGTTTTAGCTTCATATTTATAATCCAGAATAATGGTAAAAAAAATCTAACTCTTACAGAGAAATACCCAAAATATTGACCTCTTCTTTTAAGAAGCAAGTACATAGAGCTCAGTGGCATACTGGATTACAGAACAGGACATTAGAAAACATAACAGTCATTGAAGGGTACCTTGAGTAGGATAGCCTTCACTGCCTCAACCCCATGGTTCCGCCCTTGGAGTGGAAGAGGTTCAGAAGCCTGAGAGTCTGGAAAAGACAAATAATTGTCATTGTGCTTTGACATCATGTGTAATGTTAGGTCTGGGTTGGAAAAGCCAGCCAGCAGAAGTGCTGATACAGTGAATTATGAGCTGTACATTAGCTGCCCCGAAAATATCCAACTTCATCTTCAGTACAATTTGCCTGAGAAAACTAAATGCAGTAAATTTAATTTGTAATTAACGTTAATGTTACTACATTTGTGCATTAATGCAGTCTCTAGGGCTAGCTAGCTTGTTATGGGGGAAGCTTGTGCCAAGGCCAGGAAAATTAGCAAAAGTAGATTAGCTGGGCATATGTTCTACATGAAATTCTGACATTGAAACGAACAAGGGCTGATTTAGAATCAATATAGACTAATTTTGACACTTCACAGCCAGCAAAGTTGGAATGACAATAATGAAACCGAATTAAACATATCTTAAAAATGTAGCAGATGACGATGTCCATGTGGTACAAAGCAGCTTGGCTGGAAGTGCAAGGCAATTAAAACCAAAGACCTCCAAATGAGTAAAATTTAAACATTTTCTGCATCTTTGACATTCTTGATAAAATATAATTAAATTCTACTTAGTGAATCATAGCTGATTTTATTCAAACAAATTGAGTAAAATGTAATTAATACACAATTCAAATTGGTTGAAATCAGCTCAACATGATTCCAAACTGCACATAGTCTTTTTTATTATGTATAGGTTACTCATATTTATTTACTAAATATTAATTAACCCCAGTCTCAGTTTTTACAGTGTAAATGATGATAAAGCAATAGCATATCTAATTCCTGTCTTTCTTAATTACCAACTTAAGATAAGTTGCAGGTCCAGAAAATGCTATTTAATTACTAGGGGTGTAATGAGTCACCAAATCCATGGTTCGTTTTATTATTATTATTACATTCCATCTTGGTTTAATTAAAGTAGTCGAAGTTGCAGGCATAATCACTCAATCATGACTGGACCACAATAGTCACGTATCACAATAAAATTGGTTGAAGGTGTAATATTTATAAAATATAGGCCTTCAGCCTTCACTAACTTTAAATACGGCGACATTTACTTTGGCGGGCCGGCCAGGTATATTAGCATTTTCTGGCTTAACTAACCCTAACAACCGGGATTGTGTTGATTCAATGTGTTCTTATGAGCTGTATGAAAATATCAGCCTTATTCTTTCAGCTCGGCTGTGTGTCAGCGTTTCCACATAAAAAGACTCGGGCCGTTCTCCCTCACTTTAAAAAACTTGTCACCACTTCAAAAATTAGACACTCAAAAGTGGTCCAAATATTTTTCTAAATGAAATTCATAAAGCTGTAAAACTTAAAATGCACTCATGCCATGAAATGTGCCCAAATAGTGGTTGAAAGACTGAATCAGAAAATTTAGGCTACCTGCACCCACATCGCAAAAGGTGGGGCAGGCTAGGTGTGTGTGTTAGTGTTGGGTGAAGAGAAGAGAAAGAGAGCAGATTTAAATAGTAATTAAACACTAAAACAATGTGGAAAATGACTTAGAATAACCTACTGTCAATACAAATACGATATACACTGCAGTTGCTCTGTAGATTGGTTCAATCAGTGTGAATGTGCTTAGTAGTTTTGCTTAAATACAGTATACAGCTTAACCCAAGAGATTTGGCAACACAAGTATGAAAGTTTCTCAAATAAAGTGATATCCAAATGAGGATACAGTGTATGTCCAGCACAAATCAGGAAAACAGACAAACAGAGGTCAGTGTAGGACAGCTAATAAGTTGGTGGGTTAAATAAAGATGAGAAATTGCAGTACAATAGAAATAATCAAATCATAAAAAGGCACTGTCACTTATTTTAAATAAACATATTTAAAGTGGCTACAGTCTGAATTTAATAACCTTAAGTAATAAAAGATTTGGAGTAATGATTACTCATTGTATGTATAATTACTTTCATTTTATTATATTTCCATGTGTGGATATTAAACTCATGTACAGGCTAGCCTATATTTAGGCAACATCTACATATGTATTAAATTATTACAGCCATTGAATGCACAAAGTTAAATTGGTCAGAATATGGAATAAATATCATGAAATATTGTTAAAAGAAAACAAAATATCCCACATTTCTTTAGACCCGTAGACACTACTGACCTCAGAATCAGCTGCCATGAATCACTACTTGCTGCCATGAATCACTACTTGAATCAATCATCCTTCACTCATCTGTGTGTAAAATGGAGGACTATACTGGCTGATATAATGTTGTTTCTCAAGTACATCTGTTAAAATGCAGCTGACAGGACCCCAGTATTCTTTCTTTGCACTTTATTAATGGATTGGAGGCACAGCAGAGCTCAGGACATTTAAACAGACTGTAATATAGCTTGGTGAATTTGTCTTCCTGGAGGTGGTTCTGCAGAAATACAACAAATAAATAATAAAGTTTAAGTCATATGCATGAAAGAATATTCCCCATTCTGTACATGTTTTTTTTAGTTCAAATAGTTCAGGACTATTTTATTAAGTACGTTAGTAATAATTAAGAACTACTGAAAGGTTATTATAACTGCCACCATAGTAAACAAACCCCAATAATATTTAAAAACACTAGTCATCCATAAGCAGTAAGGTATGTCGTCTTATACAGACAGAGAAATACATTCACATAATCAAAGTGCACCACCTAGTGGTGAAACAGGGACATTAAATGGCATGTCTATATTAACAGCCGAGTTAACAAGCAAAGGTGAAATAAAACATGTTGAAACTCATAACATTTTTTTTAACATTTATCTCCACAAAGCCACGTGTTAGCAATCAGAAACAGTAAGACAATGGGTTATGACATCTGAACATGAAATTGAATATCATGACGATATTATGATGTCACTCCTTTACCATGGTACGTGAGGGTGACAATTATTCAGCCCTTACTTGAACATGGACGCACTTGAACACAAATAAGTCCACACCGGATTAATTGGGCTGGTTTGGGCTTGTGTGCTTTGTGTGGATCTGGGAGATTAAATCAATTGCCGTCAGATTTCCTGCCTTATGATGCAGTGGTGACGTCACTATAGAGTCACTCGGCAGAGACAATAAATGGGGTGATGATGGTGCAATAGATAAGACACTCACTTTGGTGTGAGGGACCCGGGTTCAAAATGGATAAAAGTGTCAGCTAAATGTAAAAAGCAGTCTCCCTATGGGTCCCAGTGCCTGACCACTGCAATATGCTCCTCAATGGGATCCCTCAGAAAAGCCTTCAGAAGCTGAAGTATATCCAGAACAGCGCTCCTCCTGGTGCGCAAACATGACCACATCACCCCCATCCTCAAATCACTCACTGGCTTCCTGTCTCATTCAGGATTGAGTACAAGGTCTCCCTCCTTACCCACCAGTGCATCCATGGTGATTTTCCTGCTGCACAAACTAAATGCGCTTGAGCTTATGGTCACAAACTGATTCTTTGGACATTTTCCATCATGATTGTCATCATGAGAGAGCAGAATTCAGTGTTCAATCAAATACGGCAAGTTGTCCAGGTTCTGAAGCAGCAAAGCTGCCCCAGATCATCACACTTACACCACCAATGTTCGGCTGTTAGTATTGATGTCCGTTTTACTAAATGCTGTGATAGTTTTACGCCAGATGTATTGGGACGGACAGTTCAAATTTTGTTTTGCCAGACCACAAAATATTTTCCAAAAAGACTTGGCGATCATTCTGATGTTTTTTGGCAATTGTGAGATGAACCTTTGTGTTCTTTTTTGGTCAGCAGTGCTTTTCGCTATTGAATTGTCCCATGGATTCCATAGCGAAAGACACTGGGCAAAAATGCCCAGTGTCTTTCTTATTGTTGAATCATGAACACTGATCTTAACTAAGGCAACTGAGGCCTGCAGTTCTTTAAGATGTTGTTCTGGGTTTTTTGTGAGCTGTTGATGTGTTCTTGGTTCACCGCAGTTCCACTGAACCATTTATGGATAATGGCTCTCACTGTGGTTCACTGGACATCCATATCCTTAGAGGTTCTTCTTTGCATCCTCACTGATCTTGGAGATGGCGCTGTTACACTAAATGCAACCAGGAATCCCAGAGACTATGCCTTTCTGTACAGAACTGTCAATGTTGTTGGTTAGCAGGAACTGAGTCAGCCTCCTCGCTAGAATTCCAAAGATCTTTTCTTCTACATTCAGCAACTGGATTGTGCAAAACTTCTTCAAACTGGAAGAATTTTCTTCCTTGGAAATGAAGCAGCTCTCAACAATGAGCCAGCACAACATGTCAGAGTTGTGTTTTATCCAATGCGCCATCAACATCCCTGTAATTACAGGTCTCTTTCATAACGACAAGGTAAAAGCGTCCGTCTTATGTACATGTGTTCATGCACACAGACTTCACTCGGTTAAAACTTGGTAATAGATGTTACATGTCGGATAGATATTTTACAAGCACAGACCAGGTAAGGCAGCATTTAACACACAGGGTGCAGATGTTGGTTTCGGTTGTTTGAGTTGTTTGATAGGCTGCGTCATTAACAAGCCCACAAGCGGCTCACCTGCTACCGTTATAGCGGATCGCATGTGGAAATATACAGAAAAAAGACGAGTTCTGTGTCTTTCAGGCGACTTTATAAAATGTACTGCTGATGGAGAAAGTGGAGTAGACAGGCGGGGGGGAGAGGCGGGGCAAGCTGGTGTGTTTACCTGAGGTGTAGGCTTCTTGGGTGTCTGTGCGTCTGAGTGTGCCGAGAAGAGAATAAAGAGGAACGTGTGAAGCATATTTAAAATTTACAAGAATAATGTTTGTGGTGATTAAAACCTGCTTTCACATAGAGGCATTATTTGAAAATTTAGATTTTGTATTTCTTGATATTGCCTGTCTGTTGCCTGTCTGAGTGGCTTCAGTCAGTGTTTTTGGAACCTCTGTAAATCACCTAGTGTGATATAGTGTACCAAGAGTTGGGACACTCGTTAGTTTGACACCTGAGTTGCAGAATAACTGCTAGTTTTTGTCCGTTGTATTTTTGTAAGCGTATGGATGCTGAACTCCTTTTGTTCATTAGTGTATTTTTGAGCCTAAAGCTGAGTACTGTCTTTGGACAAGACCCTCTTTTGTTTCATTTTGTGTATTGGTTATTTGTCAGCACCTTTTGTAGCCTCTTTTTGTTGTATTTCCTTGTGCAAGCTCACTCTCTTGGTTAATTAAACACTTCCAACACCTCCAGTTTCCACATTCCACCTCCTTTCCCAATTACATGTTACTGCCTTCCTTAACGAGCCGGGTTGTAACACATCAAAACATAGAGGGCAACATGACAGCTGAGGGGGTTCGGTTATTTGTCAGGTGGTGTTGGTTTTAAACTGTGCTGATATGAAATAAGGCTGCTGTGATTGAACCTCTCTGTCTGTGTGTCCTCAGTTTCCCAGCATGCCTCAGCTGTAGAGCTGTATGAGGGGGAGGAGTTTGTCCTGCTGCCCTGTCAGTATGCCACTCCTGACATCGATAACCCCACAGTGGTGTGGAGCCGCAAAGATCTCAATCCTCCAACTGTCCACCAGCGTAAGCAGGAAGGTGATGAACTTACATACCAAAATGAGCTTTATAGCGGCCGAACATCCATGAAGACTGACGCTCTGGAAACTGGAGACCTCAGCCTCAACCTGACGAAACTCCAGCTCTCTGACAGCGGCAGCTACACCTGCACCGTCAGAGTGTTAGGAAGACAGCAGAAAGTGGGAAACATAGTTCTGAAAGTCAAAGGTAAGCAACGAACACTAAAACCATAGGTACAGGTCAGAGGTCAGTTCTATAGTTCACAGACTGCACACACTGCATAGGAAGCCATTCACTTTCTTGTAGTTGTAATGCTTTAGATCAAAGCACCAGCAGCATATCATAGTCTAGTTATGCTGGGCCCGGGTGCAAAAATGTTTTAACCAGCTTATACTAACAAATAAAGTCACAGAGAGAGACTATGACGAAAAACATTGAACTATAGCCATCAAGATAAGCACAGCAACTCATAAGTTTACAGATATGATCACACATTCGCATGTATGCCTATTCATCATTTATCAGCACAACGGCAAAGAGACTTTACACACACAGGTTAGTGTAACGATTTGATTTGTTAAGGTAACAATTGCAACTTAAATCCCTTATCCTTCTCTGCACAGAAAGAAAGCGGTAACTCACCCATCAGGAGTTCACTCTACGGGGATTTTGCTAACAAATACATTTTTCATTTATTCATTTAGTTGACGCTTTTATTCAAAGCGACTTACAATTGCTATATACAATGTCGATGAAGTGTGGATGGGTCAGAGTGGGGGATTGAACCCGGGTCTCTCACACTAAAGGCAGGCATCTTATCCATTGCAATAATATTGATAGAATATGTTTGAAGTTAACTCCGTCAACGTGAGCCCAAAAAAATGGGCCAACGATCGGCCCATAAAGCACAGGCCAATATACTGACATTGGACTGGCTCAATCACATCTCTTACTAGCCCCTACTCCCTCCCCCTCTGCTCCAGTGGTTTCTTGTGCTGTGAGCCAAAAAAATAAAACATTCGCCAAATGCACGAAAACAACCGATATAAGCTAAAAATTAAAAAAAGAATATGCCACTGATTACTGCAATACATTCTATTATATTTTTATATTCTGAATTGTCACCTGCTGCCTAAATTTTGTCCTTCCCTTTATAAAAATAACGACATTTCCTCCACAAATTGGTGCAGAAAATGGCTCAGCAATGCAGGAAATTAAGTGTTTCATACTCAAAATCCTCTGGGGGAGGAGCCCCAGACCCCTTATCGAATAGGGCATCAATAAATACTTTTTAACAGAATTCAAATTAATTCAGCTAATTTAATTTAATTTTGAAAAGGTGCCACATGCACATTTAGAAAGACCAGCGTATATGCAGACTCAGCTGGGATTAAATTAAATGAGAAAAGTTGATCTACAGGAGAAACATATCTGACAGCAGGACAGAAATCCTGACAGCCTTCCAGCATTATATTACACTATATATATATATATATATGCAGGAAATTAAGTATTTAAAGCCCCAAATTTTCTAGTAAATATTCCATCCATTCATCTATCGTCAACCGCTATCCTGCGCAGGGTTGCTGGAGCCAGGGGTGAAACCATGGAAGATTTCTGGGCTGGGCTAAGACCCCAATGTTTCAAGAGCCTGGAAACGCCCCTGTTAGACACCTATGTGTCTAACATGATATGATGTGATTCAATTTTGAAATGACCTTTTTACCAAAAAAAGATGCAAACTATCTTATTCCTTTTATAATTTTTTTGTAAGGAAAATTACTACGAGGTTCCTCTGTGGGTTTTCTTCACAAACCACAGGGTGGTCATGGAACTTACCCGCAAATTTCATTACTAGACGCTCGATTATAACATTGTTGTCAAAGCTACCCAGTGAACTGTTTAATCAATAAACCAATTCATTGTCAAGTATGGGGAGACGCAGCCTAAATAAACAACAGGACGCAAGTCTGTCCTGTAAAGTTCTTTAGTGTGCTCGCAGAATTGCAGTCTGAAACCAAACCAAACGACTGTATCAAAATGTATCAAACCATAAACTTTGATTTGGACCTTGCTGCGGACATTCAGGTGTGAAAGCCCCCTGATTTTTCCTGTCAAGGTTTCAAAATGAACCAAAAATATTTCTGCACTCATAACATTATCACCTTCTTCACAAAAGAAATTTTGCAAACTGTGTTTTATTTCAATCCAGAAACTTTTTTACACTTGGTGTCTGAAAAAAACTTGCCACACAACTTATATTGCCATTTTTTGACTATGCTGATGTTGTTTATCAAAATGCATCTAAAACTAGCCTTCAACCCCTTAATACAGCATACAATAATATCTGTAGACTTTCTTTTGGATGTTCCTAAAATACTCATCATTGTGTTATGTATAACTCACTTAAATGGCCTTCACTCAATATATGAAGACGCATGCATTGGCTATCCAAAGAAGGTTAAAGTCAAGGGCAACTGGACTTGGTTGAAAGATACTGGAAGACGCTTTCGTTCCTCATCCAAGGAACTTCTTCAGTTCTGACTGACTGGAAGGGAAACTCAGCTATTTAACCTCAGTGGGGTCGCTTGCCAGGATCGCCGATACTGCTGGTTCGTTAGTGTTCCTGAGTTGCTGTAACGACAGTCGTTAGGGACTACCCGAGGCCAAGCCTGAACGACCATCGTTGGTTTCTTCACCTTAAACCAATAGGTTACGTTTGTTGAGTTTCCTGGGAAGTGATGAAAGGACAGCATTTTCAGTGGGGGATAAGTGGTGGCGTAGACCCCCTCCTCTGTTCAATGATGGCTTCTTAACCCGGGTGTAGATGGCTTCCTTGACCCCCCTTTCAAACCTTTCATCCTCTCTGTCTAAAATGTGCACTTGCTGGTCCTCATACGAGTGTCCTCTGTCCTTCAGATGTAAGTAGACTGCAGAGTCTTGACCTGAGGAGTTGGCCCTTCTGTGTTGGGCCATGCGTTTGTGTAGTGGTTGTTTAGTCTCCCCAATATACAGGTCTGTGCATTCCTCACTGCATTGGACCGCATACACTAGATTGCTTTTCTTGTGTTTGGGTGTGCGGTCTTTGGGGTGTACCAGTATCTGCCTCAGTGTGTTCTTGGGTTTAAAAAACACAGGGATGTTGTGTTTGTTGAAGAATCCCTTGGATGAGGGACGAAACGTCTTCTAGTATCTTCAACCAAGTCCTGTTGCCCTTGACTTTAGCCTTCTTTGGATAACTGTGACCTAGATGACTGAGAACCTTCACAGACACACACATTGGCTGCAACTCATATTTAAATGTGTACATTTATGTACAACTATTCTCAATATCTACAGCTGTTTCTGGTACCGTTGTCACTGCTCTGGATCTGTCTTGTCTCTGCTCTGGATCTGCCCCTGTTTGTGGGCGTGTCTGATCTGTTTAGTTTCATTATTCTGTTATTTAGTCTGTGTTGGTTCCATGTCTTAGTTCCCAGTCCTGTTTTCCAGTTGGTCCCGTCTCTGTTCTGTACTCGTCCTGTTAGTCAGTTGTCATGTTCCTGTCTTGTGTTCTGTTAATTCTGTGTCTCAGTTCATGTCTATGTGTTTACTTCAGATCTGTATACTATGTTATTTTGCCCATGTCTGCTCCACGTTTTGTGTTATCTTTGCTTCAGTCTGTGCTCCTTGTTCGTGGTTATTTGTGATCTGTTTGCTTGTGTCTGTTCCCCCTGTATTCCTCTGCTCACTTGTCCACTATACTTTGTGTTCCAGTTAATGTATGGTCTTGTGTTTTGCATCTGTGAGTGTCTCTCTCTTTCCCCCTGCTGTCTCTCTGCCTGCCTCGTTAGCCCTGATCCCACTCACCTGTATTGCTCCTGCCCTGCGCGTTAGTCCCTGTGTATAAATGTTTGGTGTTTCTGTTAATTCCCTGTCCGGTCATTGTTGCGTGTTGATGCGCTGTCATGTGTTGCTCTGTGCCTGCCTTGTCTCTGCCCTGTCTCGTCTCTGCTCTGGATCTGCCCCTGTTTGGATTTTCTGTTTTGTTGGACTATTATTCTCTGGGAGATTCTCAGCCACTTAGTAAGTGTGCTCGCCTTTTGTTTTGCTTTAATAAACCGTGAACTATACCTGCTCCACTCCGTGTCCTGCGTTTGGGTCCTTCACCTCTCTACACACAACCCTGACAACCGTATTCTTCAATACATAATTTGAGGCATTCTACACAATACTTCTTTTAGCAATAGGAAAGACAGCGTTTATGTTTAAGGCTCTTTCCGACTGGAATAAGTTACCTTCAAACATCTGATCTTTAACATAATTTCTCATATTTAAAAATAGTTTCTTCTTATATAATTTACAAGTCTCTATATTCTTTATTCTGTTATGTTTTTTTGCTGGCAAGTATTTGTTCACAGCCTCTATGTGGCAATCAAGTGGTTGTATTCACCAAAATACTTATCTTTTTTATGTTTCCTTTTTGTTTTTGTTGTCTTATTTTTGTAATGTGTTTGATTTTTTTTGTCCCTTGTTCTGTATTGTGTTGTGTATTAGGACCCCCTCAAAAATGAGATGGTTCATCTCAAGGGGTTTATCCTAGCTGTAAACTTCACTCACCTTGTTCAATCAGAAAACAGAGTCCATCTAAACAGTGAGAGCAACATCACAGCTGAGGTGCTTCTGTTCTTTGTCAGCTGCTGTTGGTTTTAAACTGTGCTGATTTTGGTTTCACAGCAGCTGATCAGCTGCAGCGTCCAATCACAGACAGGACCAGGTTGGTTTCTGGGTCAGCTGAGGATCCAGGAGGAATAAGACATGAAATAAGGCTGCTGTGATTGAACCTCTCTGTCTGTGTGACCTCACAGTTTTCCAGCATGCCTCAGCTGTGGAGCTGTATGAGGGGGAGGAGTTTGTCCTGCTGCCCTGTGAGTTTCAGACTTTTGAGATGAACAACCCCACAGTGGTTTGGAGCCGCTACGATCTCAATCCTCCAACCGTCCACCAGCGTCAGCAGGAAGGTGATGAACTTAAAGACCAAAACCAGCTTTACAGCGGCCGAACATCCATGAAAACTGACGCTCTGGAAACTGGAGACCTCAGCCTCAAGCTGACAAAACTCCAGCTCTCTGACAGCGGCAGCTACACCTGCACCGCCAGAGGAATAGGAGGTCAGCAGAGAGTGAGAAATATACAGCTGAAGGTCAAAGGTGAGCAAGAAAACCTAACACCTGCTGTAGATACTGGTCAGAGGTCAAGTTCATTGTTTCTTGTATCCACAGAAAAATTTCCATTGTGGGCCATAGTTCTCCTGATTATCCTGGCTGTTGGCGTTGTTGTTGGTGTTGTGGGCCTACTTTTCTGGCGGTACTTCACGTCAGGTATGTCACTACTACTGACTTATCTTTACCCTTGTCACTGCGTGACTGCTGAGACAAACTGCAGCTCACTTCTTCCACAAACTAAAAGAGTTAAGAGTTTTAAAAAAAAAACTGCAACAGAAAACTAAAACTCCAGGTTTTGTTTAAGAAAAATCATCTCTCCAATGTAACTTTAGTAAACAGCATGTCGTGTGGTTTACAGCATTTATCTTGACATGCTTAACATTTCTTATTCTGTGGTTTTCAACGGCAGGCTACACGCTGCAGCCCTGACAGTCATGAGGAGCAGCTTTAGTAAATGCTCCTCCTTGAGTTGTGCTCTGCCATCTGGTCAAAAGTGGCTGAGAAACTACTATCTGTTGTTCATCAGACATGTCTGCAGCACTTTACAGGGTGCTCTGAGTAGTTACCAAGGAAGGAGTGAGGAAGCAATCAGGAACAACCTGAGAATGAATCAGTCACTAATACCAGCTGCTGAGTGGAGGACTGTGTAGAAGTAAATGCTGTGTTTCTATCCCGACCTCTGGTTTGTCTTTGAGCAGCTTTTTCCGGATTCTCAGTAAAATCTCAGCAGCTTCTCGTCACTTTGAAGGGATGAAAATTTAGTCAACTAGTGCAGCAGTAGGAAATGTTCTTTACCATCCAAATCTGTCTGGCTGTATTCGAAACAGCCAATTATACTAGTAGTACGTACTGATTTGGCCATAATGTAGTATGTATTATGCCGTATGCAAACAAAAGCAAAATCTGCAGTATGCCAAAAATAACCAGATGGTGTACTCATTTGGAAAAAAATCTCCAGTATGCATTTGACCAGTCTAACTTATGTACTGTGTCCCATGATGCAAAGCACTAGAATAGTAACAACAACTGGTCTTTTCTTTAGACAACAACAGAACTTGTTTTACAGTTTTCATATGCTAAGTTTTAAGGCGAGAAATCAGTGTAGATTTCAAATATCTGCAGTTTTACAAAAATTGTTGTGGAATCAAAAATGTGCGCGAAGGTTTTCGGGAGTTGAGAAGCTCTGTAAGTGCAGCAGGGAAAGCTAATCACCCTGCCCGTGGGGTTATCTTACAAGCTGGCCAGTCAGCTCACGGAGCCCTCTGGTTCCACAGCCATACAGACCGCTACAACCAACGTAGCAGCGAGTCCAGCAACAATGTGTCTCTGTGAGACAGTTTAAATGTTTGTACCGTTGTTATTCTGTCTTAACATTCTTAGCAATGTAACGTTTTTCTAAAATCAAGAGACATATGGCTCATGATGGACAGGCTTGTGTAACTTAGAAGCAGTTTGATATAAAACAAAAAATAAATAACAGAAGAAGTTTAAAAGGGGGCTCTTGTGGCTTTATTATTACCATTATTCATGTAATGTTACAGTTGTGTTGCAGTACTTGCTTTTTATTTGCTTTTATTTTATAGAATTCTTATTTATGCACCAATATACTAAAGCAAACACTTGCTACAGATCGGCTGCAGCCTTGTTGTCCTTACATAAGATTTACAAACTGGAAAAGCCTGGCTTAGCATACTGCAAAAGAAATCAAACAGTTTCATACTACACACTGCATTCTGCAGTTATGAGTAGTATATAGCAGGCGGTTCTGAATACAGCCTCTGCCTTTCTAACAGCTCACCTTGCTAGCTGAGTTTGGCTGTTCCTTACCCAGTTGCATTCCTCCTACCTGTTGTTTCCACTGAATGAAGCCTTAGCTTGACACTGTAACTATTCCCCTGATCCATATCAACAGCAATAAACCCAAAGGACCACTCTGTAAAAATGTATACATTAACTTAGATACTCTCTGCTTGCCTGACTGCTCCCTAAGATTACTCCCCAAAACTTTCTTGTAAGATTATTCCCTTGCTAATTAAAGGTGCATTTAGTTAAAAGGAAACAACAATCATAGCAGTCAAATATAACATATGTAATATGAATAATATTTTTGCATTCTAAATTATCCACATGTTTTATGGGTACTTTTTTTGAGAAATCAAACAATTAACTTATTGCATTATTGTAAAACATCAACTTTTCCCTTCTAGTTCCTTCAATATCGATGAACTGAAATATTGCACGCTATATTTCAATTTATCAACTGCAATTAGTCTTATACTAAATGTCTCTTATTCAGTTAATGATTGTTTTAACCTGCATGTTGAGTTGGTGATCATTAGCACCTGTTTGGTATAATTGATTAATCATAAACCTGGTGATATGCTTACAATATCCCTGACTTTTTTACCTAGAATAATAAATACTGTTTTGAAGGTAAAGGGTACTTACATTAAATATAGATTTGATTTAGATTTTTCTTCCGTTCACTTACTTTGTGTTTTGTTTACTGATAAATGTACTGTATAAATACTGCAGTACTTTGATCAGTGGGCCACAGGCTCAGTCACCACTGTGTTACCTCATTAGACGATAGATAGAGACTGAACAGACATTTATTTAATGAAAACCTTCAGATTCTAACTTTAATAAAGATTTGATTGAGTCCATCTGACAATAATACTCAGTGATTTAATAAACAGTCAGTTGTGCTGTTGATTGTAGAGACACCAAAGACAACACTGTCTCTGTTAGATGGAACAATGGGACATATTTCAGAGTTCCTGCTGCTGTCTGTACAGCTGATGTTGTGCTTTGTTGTCCACTCAGTCTACCAGGTGGAGGTGGATTCAGGGGTGGAGTCTGTCCTGCTGCCCTGCAAAACCACAGTTCCCCTGCTTGAAGATGTCAGAGTGGAGTGGACGGACGGTTACAACCGGAAGATCCACGTGTGTGAAAACGGCTCTGACCAGCCTGAAGAACAGAACGATCTTTACAGAGGCCGAACAGAGATGAAGAGAAACCTGCAGAGACCTGGAGACCTCAGTCTGACCCTGAATTCCCCCACAGACATAGACAGTAACATCTACACCTGCACCGTCTACAGCAGGAAGGGAGACATCCTGATGAAGAAACAAGTCCTGCTCAAGGTCAAAGGTCAGAGCTGTGGACTTACTTTGTATTTTGTTTGTTGATAAATGTAATCTTTTAACATATGTATTTTTGAAAGCATTCTGACTTCACAGCATTTTATCCTTAACCTTTTCACAGTACTGTATAAATACTGGTAGGGGTGGGATGGCGCAATGGTTAAGACGCCCGCCTTTGGTGTGAGAGACCCGGGTTCAATCCCCACTGTGTCCCTGAGCAAGACCCCTACTTGCTCCAGAGGCGTGAGACCTCTGACATGTATAGCTATTGTAAGTCACTTTGGATAAAAGCGTCAGCTAAATGAGTAAATGTAATTGTCCACGGTGGGTGCAGGGTGGAGTGCAAGGTAGCAGGTTGTGGACCCAAATGCAGGACACACAGGGCTGAGCAGTTACAGTTCAAAAGGATTTATTGGCAAACAAAGGGCTGAAGCACACTTACGGCTGAGTGGCTGATAACAGAGTCCAAACACAGGAATGCGAACAGAAAATCCAAAATCCAGAACAGAACTCAAAAGGTAACTCCAATAATCCGAAGACAGGGCAAGACAGGACAAGGCAGGGCAGAGCATAAGATGAGCAGAGACGAGACAAGACGAAGTAACACACTGACTCACTATGACACTTGAGCAATGACCGGGCAAGGACTAAACAGAAACAACAGGTATATATACACACAAGGAACTAACGAGCAGGGCGGGAGCAAAACAGGTGAGTGGGATCAGGGCTAACGAGGCAGGTAGAGAGACAGCATGGAAAACAGACAAGCAGGCGGGCAGAGAGACAGCAGGGGGAAAGAGAGAGAGACTGGCAGGCAGTGAGATAACTAAGGGGACAGACGGAACACTGGACAGGCAGACATGGGGCAGAATAACTAACAGACAGAACACATGTAACAAAATACCAGACAAGCACTGACCAACTATAACACAAGGATAGGGGCAAAATAACACAGACCAGAAGTAAACTCAAAGACATGAACTGAGACACTGAACTAACAGAACACAAGACCAGAAACATGGCAACTGACAAACAGGACGGAGTATGAACGAGACGGGACCAAGACATGGGACAAAGCACAAAGTAAAACAGACCAGAGACAACACTAGAGACATGAACTAAGGTACGGATCTAAGAACTAACATACTAGACAAGACAGACACCAAGAAACTAGTACATGAAACAGAACTGAAATCCGGAAATACCAAAACACAGACTAACAGATACAGGAATAAACTCAAGAACAGACGACAAGACTAACATGCAGAAACACAAACCCAGAAACCAAAAACCCAAACACCCAGCACACAGGACAGGATCGTGACAGTAATGTACTGCAGTACTTTGATCAGTGGGCCACAGGCTCAGTCACCACTGTGTTACCTCATTAGACGATAGATAGAGACTGAACAGACATTTATTTAATGAAAACCTTCAGATTCTAACTTTAATAAAGATTTGATTGAGTCCATCTGACAATAATACTCAGTGATTTAATAAACAGTCAGTTGTGCTGTTGATTGTAGAGACACCAAAGACAACACTGTCTCTGTTAGATGGAACAATGGGACATATTTCAGAGTTCCTGCTGCTGTCTGTACAGCTGATGTTGTGCTTTGTTGTCCCTCTCAGTCTACCAGGTGGAGGTGGATTCAGGGGTGGAGTCTGTCCTGCTGCCCTGCAAAACCACAGTTCACCTGCCTGAAGAGCGCCAGAGTGGAGTGGAGGGACGGATACAACCGGAAGATCCACGTGTGTCAAAATGGCTCTGACCAGCCTGAAGAACAGCACAGAGTTTACAGAGGCCGAACAGAGATGAAGAGAAACCTGCAGAGACCTGGAGACCTCAGTCTGACCCTGAAATCCCCCCACAGACAGAGACAGTTACATCTACACCTGCACCGCCTACAGCAGGGAGAGAGACATCCTGATGAAGAAACAAGTGGAGCTCTGGGTCAGAGGTCAGAGCTGTAGATATGTGTCAGAGGTCAGAGCTGTAGATACAGGTCAAAGTTCAGAGGTCATGTTCTTTATGTTTCTTGTTCCCACAGAACGATTTCCATTCTGGGTCAAAGTTCTCCTGCCTCTCCTGCTTATCTTGGCTGTTGGTCTTTTTGTTGCTGGGGGTGTTTTGGTGCATTTACGTCACTATTACACGCTCGGTATGTTACTATTACACTTCCCATCATACCAATGGTTGTCTTTCTTACCCTTGTGATTCTTCATAGCTGAGGTCAATTAATTCTTCCAGAAACTAAAATATTATTTGTTAAAAACAAATCTGCAGAACAGACACATTAGTTCTTCGTTGTTTCTGTGCTGATGTGTGTAAAACATGGCTGACTGTGGAGGCTGAACCACTGTTCTTCAGAAAACATGTTCACAGCACTTTACAGTGGGCTTTGCGTGGTTACTAGGGGTAATGATTCACCAAATCCATTGTTTGGTTCAGATCTAGGCAGGCATGATCACTCAGTCATTACTGGACCAAAATAGTCATGTGACACACGCAGTTGGTAGACAAAAAAATAGGTTTACAGTACAATATTTACAAAATATAGGCTAACAGCTCACACTAACTTAAATACAGTGTTTTGAAGATACAGTTTACTTGGCCGGGCCGTCCAGGTATAATAACAGCAGGTGTTTTAGCGACCAATTTCAGCATTTTGCAGAGAAACACAGAAAGATGCTATCTGGTATTAACTTACAAGACATGGACCCGTTGGACCATGTTGGTTAAATTCACATGCAGCGCATTTAAATTGAAATGGTGAGTTTATTATTCACTGCAACTTTATGAAACCACTACTGATGGAGAAAGTGAGCAGAGACATACGGGGAGAGTAATAAGTAATAACAATTGTAGCAATGGGTACAGTCTGGGGAGCAAGGAGAGACAGAACCGCGTCGCACCCACTCCCGCAACACAAAAGCTCACTGTGGCTCCTCCTGACTCTTCCATCGTTCTCTGCAACATTTCAAACTGAGCTGGTGAGAGAAAATGGCTACTGTCATGTTTTGTTGATGCGTTTTTGATGAACGATAGCAGTCAGTGCTAATCTTACTGACAAAAAGTATTTCCTGTGACTTCAAAAATAAAAGTGGTGTTTCCCCAGTTAGATGCTTTTATTATGAAGCTGCAGCAGCAGGAAATGTTCACTTTGCATTAGCAGCAACTTAATCCTGCAGTTTGTCCCTTGGTAATACTGCAGATATGTAAATACTGCAGTACTTTGATCAGTGGGCCACAGGCTCAGTCACCACTGTGTTACCTCATTAGACGATAGATAGAGACTGAACAGACATTTATTTAATGAAAACCTTCAGATTCTAACTTTAATAAAGATTTGATTGAGTCCATCTGACTATACTACTATACTATAATACTCAGTGATTTAAAGGTTGAGAGTGAAAATTTTATTGCCATCTAGTGGTAACGGTTGTGTATTGCATCCAGTGGGTCACAGTGCATTCTTGTGTCTTTGGATGGTCCCATTACCCGAGTTGTGATGTTGTTCTTTAGACTTCAGTGTGTGTTTATATTAGAGCAGACCGATTTATCGGCTGGCCGATATTATCTGTCAATATGAGCTAAGCATTTAATCGGCATCAGCCATTTATAACAGCTGATATATGACTATTAAAAAAGAAACAGAGAGTCAGATCCTTCACTTATGTCATGGGTGTAGCATAGTTTGCCTACCAGAAGGCCATCAGCTGAAGCGCCCTGTTAACTACACTGCCTCACCACAAAACCACAGAAGAAAACAATCAGCTGACCGGATCTTTTGCATGTAGAAACCAAACACGCAGAGGGCTGTGTTAGCGGTGAGTCAGACTTTTGTCACTTTACTTACATGACTTTATAATTATAATAAAAACAGACCCAATAACTTCTCTCCTGAAAACATTTGTGATTTGCTAACCCTCCCGTTATTCTCTGCACTCTCCTGGCTTCCTCCAAGTTCACAGCAGTTTAATGCTACAGTAGTGTTGCAAACTACGCTGCTGACAAACATGACGATACATTTATTTTTTGAATCAGTGTGACAGTTCTAGCGTACAGTCCACATTTGTCCCTAGTTCATCACTTCTAAATATTCTCTGACATCACGTAACGTTACAGCAGCTAGCTGCCTGTTGCTAACTTAGCCACAAAGCTAATGCCATGTTTATCAGTGGAGGAGCTCTGAGTGTGAATGTCTAAATGAACAGACGTAGTCTATAATAATGCGTTGATAAAAAGTGTTCTTATGAGCTGCGGAAAATATCAGCCTTATTCTTTCAGCTCGGCTGTGTGTCGGCGTTTCCTCATTAAAAGACTTGGCCGTTCTCCCTCACTTTAAAAAAACACGTCGCCACTTCAAAAATCAGATTAATTTATTTAACACACTCAAAGTGTCCAAACATTGTTCTAAATTAACTTCATAAAGCAATGAAATGGAAAAATCCCTTCATGCCATAAAATGAGCTCAGATAATGTTTGAAAGACTGAATCTCAACATTTTGAACCCACATTGCAAAAGGTGGGACGGAACATGACTATAGTGTCTGTAGTCGGCCTTAGAAAGCTATACTAACCTAAATAAACAGCCTACGCTCATATTAAAGTTTAGTATTTCAATACCAAACTGTTCATAATATTCAGCCTCACATAAGAAAAATAAAATCCATTTATTTAACGGCTGCGTCAGGCTGTGTGAAACGGCCTGGGAGCAAATAAAAAATCTTAAAGACATTTAAAGGCAGTAAGTAGGCTGATCCTGCTGTACTGTAAAAAACCTGTAGGCAACATCAGCCTGAGGCTTCGAATCAGTCTCTGTAGGATCGCCATAGTCAAGAGTTTCTCCACATCACCCTGCAAACAGAAAGCAGCCTATTGGCTAAAATAGTCTGTGGGATTTCCTACAGATGGTGATGTCATTTTCCAGAGAGCTGATTGGTCAGTAGGCGGCGTTAAGTTAAGAGTTAATCTCTTTTCTGGAACATAACCTGCTCGGAGCAGGTTAACCGTTCATAAAAAAATTAAAAGTTAAAAAAAGAAAGTCATGTTGAGTATGAAAACTCTTGTTCATGACATTTTAGATCATAATTGAACCGCATGTGTTGTATTCATTGTTGCAAAACCTGTTCTGTATATAGTTTGTTTGTTATCGTGATCAAAACCATTGATCTGAAGCTCACTGCTGATGCTGTCATGTAAATAGTTTTCTAATCAGCAATAAATATAACAATTTCTGATCAACCCATATAAAATGCATGCTTAAAATAATATACTGTTAAAACTCCGCCCATTTCAAGACAACCCGACCACTTCCTGGTTAAATGTCACCCACTTCAGGGCTAGGCCCCGCTCAGTCCGAAAGTAACGGATAACGGATACAGATAATTCATATGGTTAACAGATACAGATACAGATACAGATAATGCTGTACTCGCTCATCCCTAATGCTTATTCTCTGTTTACAGATTGCTGAAAAAGTTGCACCTTCCAGCAGCAAAAATTTATTGATGTGCAATTGTTTACATGTTCATTTTTTTCCTGCGCAAAATGTGTCACTTTCCTTAAAGCAAACAATTACATGTTATAAGGTCTTATAATTAGTTCATGTCCACCTGTAATATATTATACAGGGATAGATATTTTAACACTTTACTTCACTAGCAAGGACCACACAACCACCAGGTATGATTAAATGATTTATTGATGATCGGAACAGATGATGTCACGAGACTCTGCGGTTGCCGAAGAGACGTTTGAAGCGTTTTGGGGAAGCTACGATAGGGAAATCCGCCGTAGCACCCGGGCACGACGGACCCCCAAAAGCTTCTTGTTAAGTGAGAGCATTGGTTGCTCGGAGATCTTGGGATCTGAATGATTGTGATGATGGTACGTTTGGGATGACCCGCATCGCATGATGTAGCGGGTGCTCGGGAATGACGTGAGAGGCTGAGAGCGTAGCTCTGATATTGAAGGAGGTAATGGCTGGGAGAAAGCATGACAAGAAAGAGTGCTTGGCGGAAGCGGCAGTGGCACCAGGAATCGAAAGGCCACTGGAATGGACTCGGAGATGATCTGACGTCCACGTGACGTTGCACTCCGTGATCCCAGAGTTGCGATTGGTTCACGAGGGTCTTGCGAGGGTTCGAGGTCATGGACTCGTGTGTGGAGAATGAATCTGAATGATGCCGAAAGGTCAAAGCGAAGGGGAGATAAAGGAAATGAGCCCGAGCGGGTGTGAACGTGGCTTCTTAGGTTCGGGACGACTGAGTGATGCGATTGTATTGTACTAGTCGTGACGATGGCAAGAGCTTTTCAAGATGGCCTGAAGCACGACAGGGAGAGGGCTATGCTGTTAAGGTTTTGCCGACCGTTTCGTTGTGAACTATCTATCCTTCTAGAACCCCCAAACCCTGGACTGGGAGCGAGCAACGGGAGGCCCTGGCATCCCGGTGCCGAAGCCCCTTGTTCGAACGACTCCTTGGCTTGAAATGATTTTAGCTGGACTGTCGAAGTCGCTTGAACGAAGTTGCTTGAACGAACTGCTCGCTCAAAATGATTTTAGCTGGACTGTCGAAGTCACTTGAACGAAGTTGCTTGAAAGAACTGCTCGCTCGAGACAAATTTAAGCTTGTAGCGACTTTAGCTCGAATGTTTGTTCAAAACACTTGTCGGCTTGAAAGACTGTTTACTCGAATGGTTTTGGATTGAAACAACAATCCGGATGAAATGTGGTCGGGTCGACGATAGCTTGAAAGCTGTAAGTTTGATGTCGCACAAACGACTGTATGCTTGACGTGAGCCTGAAGCGACTTTAGCGCAAAGTGAATGATTTAGCTTAGGTTGACTTTGGTGGAGGCGACTGTTAGCTCGATGTGAGCTTGAACGAGCAAGTTTGAAGCGACTGAGCTTGAAACGACATTGGTTTAGGATGACTTGGTCGTTTGCAAACCGTGAGCCCGATGTATGAGCGCTCGGAATGACCGTGAGTTTGAGACGACTGCGAGCTGCATATGTAAGCTCCAAGTGATCGTGACCGGATGTCGGTTGTAACGACGGTTAGCCGATATTGGCTCGAGTCGACTGAGCCAGATGTTTGGCTTGGAACAACCGGGAGCCGGATGTTACCTGAAATGACTGTTGGCTCGAAACTATTTTAGTTTAACAACAGTTGGGTCGGAGGACTCGACGTTTGCTTTCGAAAGACAGTCGGCTCGGCGTTTGCCGAAACTACTTACCGTGGATGACGATGTAGCTAGAACTTACTGGTTGCTTGAAGAGATTATACCAATTTAGCCAAAGACGACTCAGAACATTTTAGCTAGAAAATGCTGTTTAAGTGACTGAAGTGACTTCGAAGGACTGTTGCCGCATGATGGTACGAAAGGATTGAGAACGGAATGTTAGTTCAAAACACAGAGCTTTAAGTTACTGTGAGCCCGAGATTACTACCCTTATGTTTGTTGGAAACGACTGTGAGCACAAACGGCTGAGAGTTGGACGATAGCGCGAAACGAATGAGAGCTGATGTTAACTCTGAACAACGGAGCTTTAAGAGACTGTGAGCTTGATACTGACTGAGAACCGGACGATGGCACGGCTGACCGTGAACCGGACGATGGCATGAAAGCGACTGTTAGCTTGAAAGGAGAGCGAATGTTTACCTGAAAGCGCCTATATCTCGACTGAATTAACTAGAAGATGACTGCTTGGAATGGCTTGCTCGGAAAATGGCTAAGCAAGGAAATGTCTGTTGGCTCAAGAGTGTTAGCTCGAGACCACTATGGCATGAAATGGCTTAGCGATAACTACTTGGCTAGATATGACTGTGTGCTTGAACCGTGTGGTTTCAATAAAGACACCTAGATAGAGACTCTTTCTTAAAGCGACTAGGCTTGAAAATGACCGTTTACTCGAGACTAACGTAGCTAGAGCTATGTAGCTCGAACGGCCATTAGCTCAAGGTAGCTCGAAGTAAGCGCAAACCGTCTGTCGGCTCAAGTAAGCGCGAAGCGGCTGTCGGCTCGGAGTAAGGGCGAAGCGGCTGTCGACTCGGAGTAAGCACGAGACAGCTGTCGGCTCAGAGTAAGTGTGAAGCGGTTGTTGACTCGGAGTAAGCGCGAGACAGCTGTGAGCTGAAAGTAAGCGCGAAATGGCTGTTAGCTCGATATTAGTTTGAAACGGCTATTAGTTAGCTCGTAGTAAGCGCAAAGCTTACCAACGGAATAGCTGTAGGGCAAGGTAAGCGCGATACTGGCTGTTAGCTCGAAGTAAACTCAAAACGGCTGTTAGCTCGAGGTATGATGTTGATGTTAGCTGAAGTAAGCGAAATGGCTGTTAGCTCGATATTAGTTTGAAAGCGACTATTAGTTAGCTTCGAGTAAGCGCTAAAGCTTACTGAACGGAATAGCTGTAGGGCGAGGCAAGCGCGATACGGCTGTTAGCTTGAAGTGAGCGCAAAGCTTACAAAACGGAATGCTGTAGCACAAGGTAAGCTCGAGACGGCTGTTAAGCTCGAAGTGAGCGCGAGACGGCTGTTAAGCTCGAAGTGAGCTCGAGGCGGCTGTTAAGCTCGAAGTGAGCTCGAGGCAGCTCTTAAGCTCGAAGTGAGCTCGAGGCGGCTGTTAGCACGAAGTAGGCGCGAGACGGCTGCTAGCTCGAAGTAGGCTCGAGACGGCTTTTAGCTCGAAGTAGGCGCAAGACGGCTGTTAGCTCGATGTTAGTTCAAAGCGACTATTAGTTAGTTTGATGTTAGCTGAAGCGACTAATAGCTCAATGTTAGCTCGAGCGACTATTGGCATCTCGGTGCCCGGCGTCCCTACTGACACCTTTTGCTGAGGCTAGTGGTGGGGTGCGGCGGGGACGCTGGCATCTCGGTACCGAACTCCTACTGCAGGCGGCTGCTGAGGTGCTTGAGGTGTAATTGCTATTGGTTATTGTGGTTGATGGTGGGCAGCTGGGGGCGCTGGCATCCCGGTGCCCGGAGCCCCGACTGAAGCCAATCGATGGCAGGCGACCGGGGGCCCTGGCATCCCGGTGCCCGGAGTCCCGACTGAAGCTGGTCAATGGTAGAAGGCTGGGAGCTGGCATCCCGGTGTCCGGAGCCCCAACTGAAGTTGGTTGATGGTAGGCAGCTGGGGACCCAGGTATCCCGGTGCCCAGGCAGCTGTCGTGTATGAGTGGGAGAGATGGTGCCGGGAGACCCACTGCTGTTGCTGTTACACTTAATGCGAGCCGAAGGAAATGTCTACTGCCCCTTTAACAGTAGCGCTGACGTCACAGCGTGCGTAATGCTTTACCCGGAAGGGAGCTGATGTTGACGGAAATGTAGGCATGCCATGCTGCCATAATATCGTGGAAAAGTTTGCTGTATCTGTATCGTTTGTTCTGTAAACGGGATTCTTACGTCTTTAACGGTTTTCTAAAGAGAGGCTATAGTCCATGTCGAAATCGTTTGTGAAGACTGTTTTGACACGGGGTCTCGCTGCAACGAGGTAACGCTGTGATCAGCTGTTCTGTAAGTCGGATGAATCTCGGGTGAAAGTTCCGGACTGTTGCGATGAAGCGGACCATGGAGAGATGGAGTTAATGCCGGACTCACCCTCTAGCTGGACGGCTTTACGATTGGAAAACGGTGTCTCAGCACGGAGACGGAGGAGGAGAGATCGGATTCTGGTGCAGGATCTGCTGACTGTTTGTCCGAATAATTCTTCGTCCGATGGCGATGTATGCATACTTCTCGAAGAGGTATGTGGATGAATGGATCAGCTTGTGATGGTTCGTATTGTGAGTTAGCAGCGTTAGCTTAGCGTGCTCGACAAGCTGTTGCTTGGTCTCGGTTCGGGTGCTGAATGCGAGAGCTGTGCAGGATACGAGAGCGAATGGGAGGCGTTAGGACGTGTGGGTATTTATGGAAATGCGGGTGATGACGTGGTTAATGTGTGGTCCGCTCCTGAAACTCTGCTAATTAGCACCACTTAAAGCAAACAAAGACATGCTATATAACTTTAAACAATACTATAAGCTATTATTCCATTTTATATCACTAATTCACTAATCACTAAAAGGTGACTAAAGTGTATTTATAACGAGGCAGAGTCCGTGGTTATAATGTGTTATGGAACAGGGTCGGAGATTCTTGCTGCAGATTGATATAAAGTAGTCTGACTAATAGTTATAAAACATTAAATCAAAAGGTCAAAATACGTTATGATCTTTGCTATAGCGCCTAATGCATGTTTTTAAGTGATTATAATAACTGTTATAATGTCTTATGGATGCATTATACGATGCATCGTGTTATAAATACAAGCATAAGTCATTGTAGTCATTGTAGTGATGACCTTCATAGAAAGTGTTAAAGGTTTTATAGCCCACATACATACCAGCTTTCAATACCTTGTCTAGGTGTAGTTTATACAGTAAAGGGGACTACTAGCCAAATAATTCTTAAAAATCTGAATATTGGCTCATAAATCGGCAGCGGCCCCCCAAAACCCACATTGGTCGGGCTCTAGTTTAAAATCAAGTTTGTAATTATAAATAAAAATTACTTTTTTTGTCAAAAAGTTTTAATTGCTATTATGTCATATTATTTGATTACAAGTCAAAAAGATTTCCTTGCAAGTCAGAAAGTTTTGCGAGTTGAAAGGTTTTGCGAGAAAATTTTCTATTGGCGGGTTTGACTGACCAATCATGAGTTTGCATTGACCGCATGGCCACGCCTACAATCCCCTTGCTTCAACGACTCCGAGCAGCATGTAGCTCTACTGGAGACGGAGCTGTAAGGTGTAGAGGCTAGATGGAGGTAAGTTGCGGTCTCCTTTTTTAGAATGACATGTGTAACAGTTATTTAACATTAGCCATTTTTGCATGAAGCTTGACTAGCATTGCATTTGTGCAGTTGTGCACTCAAACATGAGTAGCTAACCTTAGCCTAGCTAGTTGTGTTTAACACATTGTACATGATATCCAGCAGAACTAGTTTTCTGTGACTGTGGTAACTGAAGTTCATGGTCACACAGCATAAACTAGACTTTAGATCGCTGATGTTACATTGAAAATATATACTGTTATCTAGATATTTTGAGGTGTTGCTGACTTATTACATTTTCTCCTTTTAGGTGTTACATAGAAGCATTTATTACACTCATTTATTTTCCATCCATAGTTACAGTGTGGATCATTGGTGACAGCTTTGTCCAGCATGGTGGACAGAGAGCTGCAGAGAGCTGAGGAAGCATCTTCACCCTGCCGGATGTCTCTTGATCTGGCTGACTTCTCCCCTTCTTTTCCCCACCCTGCGAAGAAGTGCAACATCAGATGTCCTCGTCATCCGCTGTGACAGCAACAGCGTGGGGGAGGTCAGCAGCGTGAAGCTGGTCAACATGGAGGACGACCTGCACCAGCCTTTACCTCCAGCAACCTGGCACGAAGATCCTATTTTCATCTGTGACCCAAAGTGTTGGTGGAAGGCTGGTGCCGATCAGTGAACAATGTTATGTCTGTATTTGTTTATAGCTTAAATGATTCCATGATTAAGAACCCTCGCATCAGCCATGGCAGTCCTGGGATATATTTGAAAAATGGAGTTTATTTCACTAGCATAATCATGTTTTTAAGTATAGTAGCTAATTGCCTCAAAGGCTACCTCCAAATGCAGTGAACTACTTTCAGTTGGCAGTGTCACTGCTTTTGAATTTGGCCTTTAGGACCCATTTTTTCTGCCATAGCACAGCTGACCGCCATGGCTAATGTTTATTTATGTTCATAATGGTTGTTAAAAAAAATAACACTCCCACATTTTCCCCCCTTTGTACTCTGGACCTATGCTGGAAATACTGTAGCTGTTACCACTTGCACAGGCCCAGTCTGTTTATTTGAATAAATGTGTTTACTACATGTCCACATTTGTGAACATTTAAAAAAAACACGTTTTATTTTGCAATAAATTGTATTTATATATTTGCACTCCTTTTGTCTTTAATACTGATTGGAAATGATAGATTTCACATTCTGATATACTGTAAGTCTAGTTCAGACACACAAGAACGTGTGCACATCCAACAAACCATGCTCACATAGTGCTGAATAAAAGGGCTTAGACTGAAAAAATAAGAAAGACCTGCACACTGAGTAATTATGAATCCCACTAGGCAGTATCATTTATTGCAATGTTTCAAAAAATGCAAAATGTTAAACTATAAAGACCATCTCATCATTTTCATTTACAACTATTAACCATTGTATTTTGTTAAAAGTTTAGATCACCACTATATTTCCAATTAACATAGGGAACTGATGAATAGTCTTGCCTGATTGTATTTAAAATATGATTACACTACACAAGAAACTGTTAAATAAATTAAAATAATTTCCTGCATTCATGAAAACATCATCAAAAAGGATACAAAAGTTAAAGTTGTTTTGTATGACTTTAAATAGTGTACAATTATTACACTTCAGTAAATGAAATAATGTGTGAGTGACAGGAACCTATGAATAGGAGGCCAGTGTTAAATAAGTAGTGTTCATACACTGTGGGATAAGGTTTTGTGGAGTAAAAATAAAAACAATGGTTCAGCAAAGCAGTAAGGTGCTGTCAGGGAGAGAGCCAGCCACAATGGAAGGTGGGACTTTTATATCCTGGAGCGCACTGGCAGCAACACCTCAAAATATCTAGATAATGTCTATATTTTCAATGTCATATCAGCGATCTAAAATCTAGTTTATGCTGTGTGACCATAAACTACCACAGTCACTGAAAACTGGTTTTGCTGGATATCATGTACAATGTGTTAAACATGAGTCGGTAGTCATGTCTGAGTGAACAAATGCACTGCCAGTCAAGCTTCATGCCAAGACAGCTAACGTTAGCTAACTGTAATACATATCATTCTAAAAAAGGAGAATCTCTTATTTAGACATTTTTTGACTTGCAAAACTTTTCAACTTGCAAAACTGCAAAATTTATTAACTTGCAAAACGTTCTGACTCACAAGGAAAACTTTTGACTTGTAATCAAATATTATGACACAATAGCAATTAAAACATTTTGTGAGGCCTGTTTATTTTTTCATTACAAACTTGATTTTTTGTTTGCAGTACAATAAATATGATAAATATAATAGGGTTTTTTTGTTGCTTGCATTAAAAGACACAAAAAATACCTTACGTAATATGTAAGGTATTACCTTACATATTACGTATGGTAATACCTTACCATATACATGTAAGGGGACCCGTGGTGTATGTAGATAGAAATTACAGGTTTCTGAGGTAATAAAAACATAACAGTTCATTATGTAAGGTCTTTATATACCACTGAAAACATAGTTATGGATATTGAATTGCATTTCTGTCAGTAGATCCTCAGAAATATAACACACTGGACCTTTAATAAACAGTCAGTTGTGCTGTTGATTGTAGAGACACCAAAGACAACACTGTCTCTGTTAGATGGAACAATGGGACATATTTCAGAGTTCCTGCTGCTGTCTGTACAGCTGATGTTGTGCTTTGTTGTCCTCTCAGTCTACCAGGTGGAGGTACAGGTCTGAAGTCAAAGGTCATGTTCTTTATGTTCATGTATATTTTCTGTTTCCCACAGGACAACTTATTTCCTGGTTCCTGTTTTCCATGGGTCCCCTGGTTGTTGGTTTTATTGTTGCCAGACATCTTTTCATAAATTTTCGGCACTATTTCGTGTCAGGTATGTAACTACAACAATACTTCCCAACATGCAAATGTTATCGTCCTTACCCTTGAAGCTCCTCGACTGCTGAGGCAGACTGCCGTTCACTTCTTTCAGAAAGTAAAAGAGTTAAAAACAACTGCTGCAGAGGTCAGTGCTGACGATACGGGTTAAAGGTCAGAGGTCATGTTCTTTATGTTTCTGGTTCCCACAGAACAATTTCCATACTGGTGCAAAGTTCTCCTGGTTCTTCTGGTTCTTCCGGCTCTCCTGTCTCTCCTGGCACTTGGTGTTACAGGTCTGCACTTCTCCGAAAATCACAAGTATGGGGTCGTGTCAGGTATGTCACTACTACTACATTACCCATCAAGCCAATGGTTAGCATCTTTACCTTTGTCGCTCTTTGTTGCGGAGTTTGCTCACTTCTTCCAGAAACCAAAAGAGTTGACAGTTAAAACAACTGCTGCAGAGAGCTGAACACAAACTTCCAAGTTCTGTTCTAGAAGTTAATTATTGAAAATGCCACTGAACTGCCAAAAAAGCAGGGACTGGCAGCAGCCCACAAGGTTTCAAGTCTATACTGAAATTGGCCCTCTGTTTCTTGTGTGAAACGCCCGGATTCAAAAATATGCCAAAATAAATGATGTGTTTGCTACCGGGGCTGTAGCTTCAACATCAGCTGCAGGACCTGACAATGTGCAGCCACAGTCACTTGAAGGAGGAAAGGATAGCTGTGGCCACTGCCAGGCAGAGGAAGAGACATATGACAGAGGGAAGCAGAGGGATATAGTGAGCAGGAGGAGAGTGGAGGTGACGTAGCAATCATGAATAGGACCTGTAGGGAAGGAGCAGGAAGGTAGGGTGTGTGCCGTGCCATAATGATGATGATTATGAGTACTTTAATTAAGGCAGATGATAATATAATCATAATGCTACGATAAAGTGAGACCATCACTTAATTCTGGTGATCTCTCTGTTAGTCAATGTCAAATAGCTTAGCAATAAGCTATGTGACATTGTTTTTGTAGCTAATGTTCACTAATGCAGTTGCATAGCCAATTGTCCTTATGGCTGACTAGGTGATGTTTTTTTGTCAGCATCGCATTGGCTAAGCCCACTCTGCTCACCTGATCACCTGATCAAGTTACACTGAACAAAATTATAAAAGCAACACTTTTGTTGCTGAACTCAAAGATCTAAGACTTTCTGTATGTACACAAAAGGCTCTTCCTGTCAAATATTGTTCACAAATATGTCAAAATCTGTTAGTGAGCACTTCTCCTTTCCAAGATAATCCATCCACCACACAGGTGTAGCGTATCAAGATGCTGCTCAGACAGCATGGGTATTGCACAGGTGTGCCTTAGGCTGGCCACTCGGAACAGGGACTCCCTTGATAAAGGTATTACTGAAAACAACACTTTTATAATGTGTACACATTATATGTGTAATGTTATAATGTGCTAAAATTGATGAATGTTTGTGTAACAAGAAAAACATTTTAATTTACAGACAACAAAGTTGTTTTGTGTTTACTCTCATCTGCCCCATGCAATACTTGAATAAACTGCTTTGACAGGGAATTTCAACAATTCTGGACCTAATAATAATTTGATATGATACTGTACTTCTAGCAGATTTTTTTTACCTTTGACAATTACTTTGCTTGTACTTGAGTGTGAGTTGTGAGTCCATGACCACTTCTGATCACCAGGGAGTCAGTAAATTAGTGCAATGAGTACAATGGTCAACTTGCACTGGTACACTTACACATAGCACTTACTGTTCAACTTCATAGCGGTTTGGAGGAATATTACAGTAGGTATACATCAGAGGTCATGTTCTTTTTGTTTCTGGTTCCCAAATAACCAATTTTCATTCTTGGCCACAGTTCTCCTGCTTATGGTTCCCGTGTTTGCCCTTTTAGTCCTGGCTTTCGGTGGTTTCACTGCTCGGATTTTTTTGAAAGATTTTCTGCACTACTTCATGTCAGGTATGTCACTAGCACACATCCCATCATGCCAATGGTTATCATCTTTACCCTTATCGCTTTGTGACTGCTGAGGCTGCCTTTTCTTCCAGAAACTAAGAGTTGAGAGTTAAAAACATCTGCTGTTTAGTAAACAGCATTTAGTGTGGTTCACTGGATTTATTTGGACAGAGAGGGAACATTTTTTCCTCTGTGGTATTAAACAGCAGGCTAAACGCTGCAGCCCTGGCGGCTTTAGTAAGTGTTCTTCCTTGAGTTGTGAGAGCGCTCCTTAGTCTGTGAACAGCAGGGCCCAGTGAGAGGAGCTGGTTAGCTGGTCCAGCGTGTTTTGTGAGTTCTTGTGCATTCAGCACCACTGATGGACTTTATGAGCTCGCAGTTCCAAACAGAGGAAGGTTGGCTTCAGTTTTTAGATGTTTATATTACAAAACTCTACCAGCAACATTACTACTCTGTCACAAACTGGCTGCGAGTCACAGTGCAAAAACAGAGCCGGTGTGCTGCACAGTCACACCTGACACCACAATACTCTCACTTACAATCCCCCTTCAATAAGCCTGAATAGAAACCTCTTGGCTGAAAAGACTGGGGGCCAATCTGCTGGGTAATGTGGTGGAGCAGCAACTGTTCCATTAGGGTCTGAGCTGCTTGTATCAGATGCTGGCTGTTCATCTCTGGCTGTGCTCGTACTAGCTGAGGCTGGATGTGGATTTATTATCGTACTGGCTGATGACACATCCACATTACTGATGAACTTAAGCATTGCCACTCTAAATTATAGATATTTTCTATAAATTAATGTTATCAGCTGCATCTCTGATTTGGCCAAACATGTGATGCTTATTATTCACTGAGATGTGCATCCATATTGCCCTGTCTGTCTAATCAACATTTTAATATTCAATGTCAATTCATTGCTTTCTCTCTGGCATTAGTCCAGAGTTGTAACTTAACCTTGACTGAGAGAGAGGTAACTGTCTTAACTAATAATAATAATAACTATTTCAAAATGAAGTGCGCCTATGAGGAATGCTATCACATCATCTGGGTGTGGACTGGTCCCACAGATGTTTCATGCTGGAATGTGCAAGTTTCATTTCTGCATGAGTGCATTTAGAAGACCAGCACAGTTATCTTTTCCAAGTTACAGGGTACACATAAATACTCGCTTTTACCTTAGACAGGAAAGTTTTACATTTGTTTTTCAATGTTGCTCCACTCGTGCGCTGCATGCTTTTCTTTCTTTTCATTATAATAATGATGTAACGAGATCTCGTGCAGAATGTAACAGAGTGAAACGTCATTACTTGGCTTAGAAATGTAGCAAAGTGAAAGTTACATAACCCCAAAAGAATCACTGAATGAAAAAAGTGTTTTTCTTACGAAAATGTGGAAATGAGGTAGTATTTCAGGGCCACAAGGTAATTAAAACATGGTATCTTATGGACATTATATACTACCTCCTTCCCACGTTTTAATTACCTTGTGCCCCTCTGTCCAGAGTGCTGAAACGGAGCAGGGATCAAAAGATAACTAACAGATAATGGTTCACTGTCTTAGCCTGCTTGCGTTTCAATATAACTGTCATTAATTCCTTTTCCACCCAATGTCTCAGCATTTAAAAGGAGAGAGAGAGACACTAACACCTCCCCCTGCTGATTTTAAGTTATTATTGTGAATGCTCTGTTTAATGCTTGCCGATAATGCTTACAGATAATTAAATGTACTGTAAATAAGGTAACATAAAATAAAACAGCTGTTTCTGTTGCCTCCCACTGATTTTAAGTGATTTTAGGTAAACATAATCAGCAGCAAGAAGATAACTTGGTTATGTTCCTCTCATAGAAAGTCCAGGTGCGCTGCCAGCTCAGAAAAGATGCATGGACTGCTTGATGTTGATAAGCAGGTCTCTGTAAAGATTTGGGCACAGCAGTCTCTGATTTTTGTTTCTTGGCCAGCCTCAGTCCCATTTTGTCCAGAGGTTAAGGAGCGGCTTTATGTCCAAGCTGGGCCAACATAACTCTGATCCTGCTCGTTCCTCCTTCTCTTCCGCTGCCATTGCCATAGGATAACTCACTCCTAAAGTTAAATAAAGTTAATCAAATACTCTCTATCCATAGCTATCACCCAAGGAGTGCTTTAGGCCTGTGGCAGCTGGAGCAGGCTCTGTGCAGGCTCTGCTTTAGGGAGAAATGTGGCTCCATTGTGCTGGCGCTTTCAATATGTTCTTAACTTGTGACCACGAGGTAATTTAAACGTGGGATGCTTTACTACCTCATTCCCATGTTTTAATTCAAAATTAAATTTTTTTCATTCAGTAATCTTGTATTAATTTGTACTTCTTTACTTTCCACCACTGCTGAACAGATTCAAACTTTAATAAAGATTTGATTGAGTCCATCTGACAATAATACTCAGTGATTTAATAAACAGTCAGTTGTGCTGTTGATTGTAGAGACACCAAAGACAACACTGTCTCTGTTAGATGGAACAATGGGACATATTTCAGAGTTCCTGCTGCTGTCTGTACAGCTGATGTTGTGCTTTGTAGTCCTCTCAGTCTACCAGGTGGAGGTGGATTCGGGGGTGGAGTCTGTCGTGCTGCCCTGTGAAACCACAGTTCACCTGCCTGAAGATGTCACAGTGGAGTGGAGGGACAGTTACAACAAGAAGGTCCACGTGTACCAGAAAGGCTCTGACCAGCCTGACCAACAGTACTGGGCTTACAGAGGCCGAACAGAGATGAAGCGAAACCTGCTGAGTATTGGAGACCTCAGTCTGACCCTGAAATCCCCCACAGACAGAGATGGAGGACAATACTGGTGCGCCATCTACTGGGGCGCGATACGCAGGCATGCCATCTACAGGTGGACCATCTACAGGCGCAGCAACTTCATGAGAGGGAAAACAGTTGTCCTCAGGGTCAAAGGTCAGTATGCAGACTGAGGTCAGAGTCTCTGTGTTTGTCTCTGTCTGACTGTCCTCTGTCTCCTCTGCAGAGAGAAGCAGGAACAGAAGCAGCTCCACTGATCCAACTCCTCTGATGGCCGATCAATCTGTTTGATCTTTGATCATTGATCCGATCTGACTCTGGATCAGAGAGAAAATGGAGGTGAAGCAGCTGATGGAGGACGGAAGAAGACAGGAGGACGCTTTGTCAGCTTCTTCTTCACTCTGACTCCTCCTACTGACTCTCACACACAGTCTACACACTCACTATTGATTCCTGTTGACCTCCCCTACATGTCTCTTTGACAGGCAGCCTGTTGTTGATTGGTTGGTCGATCTGACGGACAGTAAAAGTGGAAATTCTAATATTAATCTTCCTCCAGAAGTGTAAAAGGGAATAAGAGCAGCAGCAGAGGCTCTGAACGTCTTCATGATGACTCAGCAAATGAAAATGATTCCATGTGTGTGGAATCCAAATCAGAAATGAATCCTAAAAACTCTGTCACTCTGTCTGCTTCCTCTTCTTCAGCCAAAAGGCTTCTCTCTTCTTCATCTCGCTGAGCTCCAAATATCTGTATTCTTCTTCTTCATTCTCTAATCTCAGTCTGCCGTCACACTTCATACACTTCACAAACAAACCACAGGTCTGATCTGGAACATCTTTATTGCTCCCTCACACCTGGAGTCTGAATCCTTTAAAACATAGAAACAGGACTCCACGCAGGGCCCAGTAAAGACTAGTCACAGTCCACTGAAGCCAACAGTGTTTTAGTGACTGTACATGTTGGAGTAACAGAGGTGGATCAGTTTCACACTTTCTCCTATTTTATACAAAACAAAAGAAATCAGATGCTACAGAGGAAACGAGTCGTGCCTCAATAAGACCTGATGTAAGGAGAAACTGTTTCGTTCTGTAGAACAATAATACTGAAGAGAAGAGCCTTTCAAAGCTGAAGGGAGAGGAGGAAATATTCTAACCGTCATTACTAAAGATCAGTGTGGAGATCTCTGGTAAGAGCAGATTATTGCTGCAAACAGATGAATAATAAACCCGTCCAGCAAATTGTAATAGAAAAGCTGTGGAGAAAAAAAAAGTCTTGCCATTCTTTAAGATATGTTTGGTTTTAGCTGAAAGTTGAAAAGGTGTCTATCTTTTGTCTGACAACTTTCTTTCAATGAGTTTAAAACCCTTTTAAAAAACCTTACAAACGACCTACGGCAAAGCAGCAACCATAAAAAAAACAACACATTTTTTTTTCCTCAGTTTATATCAGACTTCTGACGACTTGGTTTTTTAACTCAACTTCATCTTCTCCATTTCTTTTCTTTAATTTAGCCCAGACACCCAGTCACATGTTTAAGCTTGGGACTGCATTTTGTGGTTCATATAACATGTTCGGCGTGCTACGTGTGAGTCTTCATTAGTTTATAATGTTAGTTTATAATGTTTATAAGACATGGAAAATAAATCATTTGAATTGAATGGTTCAGATATTTGTATAGGAGGTGTCAGTATTGTACTGTGCTTTAATACAAGATGTGGCCAAATGATTTACAGACATTTGTGAAAAAAAATCTAAATAGCCAAAACCTAAAAAGAATCACCAGCTTGTGTCTGTATTTTTGTGACATATTTCTTTTTAAGAACACTAGGCCTCCATATTTGTTATCACTCTTGGTAATGACAACATTTTACAGTTTTATTTTGTCTGTGTTGGGATAAATATGGACTAAAATGGATGTCCATCTTCTCCAGAACAGACCGGAGAGGGGACATTATGAAAACTCAGGTGCAGTTTACTATAACTTGAAACAAAACCGATACAATAAATACATACAATAAAAAACATGGAACAGCTCATTGTGGCCGAAACAGAAAGCAGCTCGTTGTTGAAGCAGGTAAAGCTGCTTACAGAGGAAGCTGTGCATCACCAGTAAAACCCAACACGACTGTTTTATCCTCCATATTTTCTCTCTCTGCATCTCAAAACTGATTGTTTCCTGAATAAATCACAGCTGGTAGCTGCTGAGTGAAAAATTAGTTTCACCGGCGACATTCTGGTTAATGGACTCAACGCTATAAAACAAACTGTCACCAATGTAAATGAAACAGTCAATCAGAAGAAAGTGATGCTCTGCCCAACAGGATATTGTTAATATATCAGAATCAATCCGGTGATCATCTGACTTAGACATTACAGTGTGAAGTTTACGTTTTCTCTGCAGAGACTAAAGACGCTTTTAAAGCGCCATTAATGGAAAGTGAAAGTAGGTGCCAGCCAACGCAGGCAGCTTTCCAACACGTCCACCAGGTCCATGGTGTGGCTCACTGGGTTTCAGCTGTTTCAGTAGAACAATAAAGCCTTAAACTGAAAAGGTATTTGCCTGATTTTCTAAATGTTTGCATCTGCCCAGCTCATGAGGGTTAGGGTCATCATTCATTCACACATTCATCTGTGTGAAACACGTCCGTCTCTGCAGCACAGAGGAGACCTGGAGCTCTTCTGTGTATCTGCTCAGCCTGGCTGAGAGCTCATTCGTTAACGAAGCCTATTGCAGATCACAGACTGGTGAAGTTATGAAGGTCTGATTGGAAAATGTAGTGAAATTAAAATTAGATTACTGGCCCACAGAAAATACTGCAGTAAATAGTAAAAGTAGGCTGCAGTTTAAAAAAGGAAAAGGTGCCAATTACTTTTTTTATTTTGCAAAATTATGTTACTTGTAACACGTCACAACACAGTTCAGAAACATGTGTCTGTAACTTTATTCCAGCTGTCATTGTACTTTACTGTGACCAAGTTAGCATAGCACAGCCCTGATCGATCCGAACTCCATTCAGAAAACAAACATTTTAGAAGTTGTTGTCCTGCTGTCTTGCTGACAGACCTGACAAAGCAGGAATTCATATGTTTAAATACGTTTATTGCAATTTAAACACAGCAAAATGTTTACTTTGGGTTCATACAGCGTTGGTAATGCTAAGTTGTGTTTATTCACGTTACCGTGTTAAAATCGCCTTCTCACGTTGTGTGTGAACACTTGTAGTGAATGTACTCCACGCAGGAGAAAATTTGCGCTTGGTCTGAATGCTGCATTACACATGCTGCACCACGTGCATGCAGATCGGAAACAAAGAAAATAGAAACGCCGTGGAGTTTTCTTTCAGCTTCCTCTTCAAGATGAAAACAGGAATCACGGAGACACTTTGGAAATCAAACCACGCCAACACAAAACCCTGGAGCTGGTTTTCAGGGTCTGATCTCTAACAACAGAATGAACGGATGATACACGGACCCTCGAGACTCTTCCTCGTGTCTTTAGTCTCGTGATGAAGTCATGAACACTGACCTGAACATCGGTGCTATCAGAGCACGAGGCTGCTGTTTGGCTCCTCTGGTCCGGGTTCGGGTTCTCCATCGTCCTGCAGGTCTCCGCTGTGACTGGTGGACTTTGTTGTCCTGGACTGAGTCTGGATTCTGTCCTTGGAAGCAGAGCCCTTTAAAGAGAGAGTCGCGTCATCTCCGTTCACTCTAATGGACCAGTTTTTTTCAGCAATGGCGGATCACGGAGCGTCTGAATAGATGTTGTAGATGAACCCGAAAGTTAGCATGAAATGTTAGCAGCGCAGCAGCGCAGCGATAGAAAATGCTATCTGGGATGCACGTTTGACTAAGGTAAGACGTGTAAAAAATGAGATTATATATTTTTAGCAAAACTGAATTAGAAGATTTATTAGAAAATTAGAAGATTTAGGGACATTTGCGGTTAACAAATTAACATACTGGCAATGGATAAAGTTAGCAGCAGAGAATAAACAGGGCAGCCTATCAATTTATTTTAAGATACGTATTTTAAGGGGGTGGTATTTAATTTAATTTAAATATATTAGTGGAGCATGTGTGAATAAAATATTTTAAAACTAAAAGTAGAATAACGTTACTAGCATATTATAAAAACAATTTTCATAGTAAACATTAATTATATTAGAGCAGTAGACTCTGTGAGGTGGAGGAGCAGTGAAGAGTACTGAGTGGACCATGGTGAGATAGAAAACAACACATGAATATACCATTTATAAGAAATATATATACTTCTTATACTTTCCTTCCTTTCTCTCAGTGTCTGCATCTTGTCTTAGCTTATGAGCTTATTTTCCACACATTAATTACTTATTTACCTACATTAATATTGGTGAACACTCAGTTCTTACTGGATATGTTTACTCTAATTACATAATTACTTTGTACAAATTCATATTACATCATTATCAAAGTTCCTGTATGTGAGAACTGTTTGAAAAAACAAAACTAACAGCTTACACAGTAACTGATGCCAACATCAGCTGCAAAAGCTGTTAATGAAGTTCCAAAATTTAACAATCCATAACTTTCTCAATCAAACCTGTAGCTGTTTACAAGAAAGGTTGAATTGAGAGCAACTACCTTCTTCTGAAATGTCCAGATTCAACTTTTCTTGGATAAACATGACCTGGATGAATCTTTACAGATGTGTAGGTTTGTCTAACCCTTTCTCTTGTTCTCCCTCTCTCAGCACAAGAATCATATGGGTTCAGTGGAGCCTGAAGATGATCTGCAGTGATGTTTTTAATAAAACAAACAAAGTCAGTGATGTGTTGTTTCTTTGTGGAAAAAGTACCTCACATATTTTATTGTTAGCCTCTTTAGTGATTGTAAGGTCACTCCTGTTGACCTGATTCAACCATTTTTTCCTCCTCTCCATGTCAGCTGGGAAACCAAACATTCATACTCATTTTTCTGACAGACACAAACCACTTAACATGCTGTTTTCGAAGTTTATTGGAGATTTATTAAATTAATACATGACAATCATTGGCAGTCACCTCTCTGTTCTATCTGAAGTCCTAAAGATATATTAGTCAGTAAGCTCAGTTAACCCTGGTACCATGGAATTACTAAAAGGTATGTTAGAAAGGTAAATCTCATCTGAGTTTGCAACACTTTCCAATGTAAGTTTTGCCAAAAAATGTCCACAAGGTAGGTGATTGTAGCTGTTATTGTCAAAACTATATGTCCTCCTTTTAAAAAAATAGTAATGTAACTGTCGCTAAGGCCGTGTAGAAACAATGGCTCCTTGATTTCAGCAGAAGATGAAGTTTAGTTAGTTGGTTTCCTGAAATCAGCTGATCATATTTGATGTGTATGAGGGAGTGAGCTTCACACAGAGCAGATTTTTGATGAAGCGCTTGTTGTTATCACATCAGAGGCTCATGAAAATATCCTGCTGAAGCTTTTTGGACAACAAAGACAGAAAGAACTTCCTGTGTCACATTTAATGTTGAATTTACAAGAAGGCAGAATCATTAAGAATTTGAAATCAGATGAAACAGTTTGTTCACAAACATCTGCTGCTTCTCTCGGCAGCTCAGAGAGTCCAAACACATCATTAACATCACAGTGAAGCTGTTTGTTCACTTAACGGGCCATCGTGTGTTTGTCCAGGTCGCCTCTCTGTTCAAATGGCCATCAGCTGCTTGAAAAGGCGACTGATGCACATTTTCACCTCTCTTCAGGTGATCAGCTTGAACAGGAGGCAGAGAGCTGAACATGTGGACATCAGCTGGCTGTTCAGCTGCATTGATGAGCAGCCAAACAGATGCAAACACAAAGCCACTGAAGGAAAACTGTGTGTTGTGAATGTAGCCTGCAAACCTCTTTAGTCTCCCTCAATACAGAAGATATTAGAACTATAACAACAACATGTTAACAACATGTTAATGTGATGTTCACTTAATAAATAAATACTGGTAGTTGGGAATAATATTTGGGGAGGATCTCTTCTCTGAGGCAGTGGTGGATATTAAGGCAAAGAGAACAAACAAACAAACAAAGCAACACATACCTGATAGATGGGCAGCAAACATTAAATTGAAGCTCCAGCAGCTGCTGGAAGTCCAGGAAACAACCCGTCCAAACCATAGCCTAAACACAGAAACAGGACTCTGCAGTGGACAGGTAGACAGATAGGTGGAGAGGGAGAGGGACACGGATGAACAAGCAAGATGGCACTAGTGTGTGCGGCTGAATCGCCTGCTCAGTGTTTTCTTCGCTGTTTCTCTGTGTGTGCCGCAGAGATGTCTCCACTCTATTTGTGTACTGCATCACCAAGCTCTTCTTAACATCCTAGCCTAAGTGGAATCGTTGCTTCCAAAATACAATCTGGGGACCAAACTTCAAACCTCCCTCCCTTCTTATCCAGTATAACTATAGGCCTTCGGCGCTTACCCAGTGCCTATTCCCGTAAGAAACGTCTTAGAAGACGGGGAAAGCGGGGAGGTGTACTGGTGAGATCCAAAGCCTACCTGATGCCCACCGATGCGATCATTCCTCGCCTCTGGAGCGATGGATGGTACTGTTGCTCCGCTGTCTACTCACTTTAGAGGCCGGTGGATCCGGGATATTACTCCCGCTCAAACTGATGACTGCTACCCATCGATCGAGGCTCCTGTACCCCGGCGGATGGGAGCCTGTGGTGGCGGCGTGAACCACGAGAACCTTCGGTCATTAGGCCGTGCTTCATCATCAGCAAGCGGGGAGCTTGTCCTTTGCATGGCTCTGATCAACGCTAGATCAGAACTTGATTTTTGATGCACCTCAGATCAAGTCCACAAGACTCCCTCCAATTCAAGGCTCTTACAACCCAAGAACTGAACACGGAAAGAAGTCCTTCATGACAGCTAGTCCTGAGGCTAACAAACACCTTTCTCAAACGAGCCCTGCTTTACAAACTCAGGTTAAAGTAAATTAAATGATCAAAAATACTTACACTGGGAGGGCGAGACTGCAAACCAACACAAACTAGATTGTTATCTGGCCCTGAACAGAGATTATAAAATGGCTGAATATCTCTCTGCTGTCAGAGATATCAAGGAGCTTCTTACCAAGTTCAGACTCAGTGACGCTGAAACAGGAGACATAAAACCTAAAGAACACAGAGTCTGTGAGCGCTGTACAACAGGTGAGATGTTTTATCTCATTGTTTTATCTGAATTGAGAGACATAGACAGATATGTGGATAGACAGAAAAAAGTAAACAGACACAGACAAGCTGATAGACATGTAGAAAACCAAATGGATTAAAACCTAACCTCTGATTGACTGACACCTCTATCCCTCTCTCTCAGATAAAGACCGGGGCTCCCTGCAGGTCGGAGCGTCTGGCCAAATACAATCAGCTGATGAGGTGAGCACTTCCTGTAACTTACCAAGTAAAAGCACTGAACTTTACCAAGTAAAAGGAGGAATATAGGAGGAGCTCGGAGACAAGGCCAAGTTCGCCGGAAAGACTTCCGTCACCCAAAGATCAACTAAAGCTCTGTCCTGACTTCCTGTCTGTCACAGTAACAACTGACTGACAACTGATGACCCCTGACCCCTCCTCCCTAAAGCTGGGGGGTGAGAGGTCAGAGGTCATGGCAAGTTCCTAGGTATAATTCCATTAATGATGTTTTGTATATAAAACACAATAAAGACTGAAGAAGAAAACACATCTGCTCTTATTCTGTGCATTTTACTCTGGGGACGGTTAATAAACATGAAGTCTCTTTATGAAAACCACTTTTAAAGTACTACAAGATGCTTATTGTACTTTTCTAAAAGGAAGTTCAGGTTTAGTCTGTGGTTTGCAGAGTAACAGAACTATCTGAAGCTAGGCTGGTTGATTTTTACCAGAAGACCATTAAAGCTTCCTCTTGGCCAAGGACTACAGGAGTCTCTTCAAGGACCCAAACAAACACAGTTCCATCACTTCAGAGGACATTACATTCACTCACATTTTATTTCCCGGAGAAGTACCCGAACCCTAACCTCAGTGCTCTAACACACCAAACAAAAACAAAGGGTTTTGTTTGCTTCTGTCAGACTGCTGGAAACCTTTTAAAACATTTTAAAAGGATGTTGTGAAGCAGCAGACACTCCCAGGCTGAACCTCCAAATTCAGCCACTCAGAAAGAGACACCCCTAAGAACCTCGCAGGCACAGAGCATTGTTTCTGGCTGTACCAACGCGGCTTTCTGCCCAGGCGTATTGGTCATTAAGATAAAAGTCAACAAGCACGTGCGGAGATGGTTGCAGATTCCCAAGCTTCTCTTATGTGGGCCTCTACATCTGCTCAGGACAGCTGCAGCTTTCTCTCACTTCTGACGTGGAGAAATTCAAGGTGGCAAAATGTAGAGTTTTGTGGTCGACACACATCCAACAGTTTCTGACTGGACAGTTTCTGACTGGACAGTTTCTGACTGGACAATGCTTTGCTTGAACATGAATCAAGCAAGGCATTGTCCAGGAGGAAATTAGAGATCAAGAGGAAGAGAAGTGTTTGTCCAGCATATCAGGGAGCTTGGACAAAATGGGATCTGCCTAAGTGTAAGATTACATGGGCAGAGTTGTGGAGACTGGAGCCCTACCTTATTGTACGACACCCTACCTTCACCATCACATTTGCTCACATAGGACCTAAGAGATGACCCGTACTGTAAGATCTGTGGTAAAAAGGGGACACTTGCACACATATTGTCAGGATGTAAAACATCTTTAACTCAAGGTTCGCACAGGTGGCGCCACAATTAGGTGCTTCTTTCCCTTTCCCTACTCTTTCCATTCCATTCCAACTACACCTCCACAGTGTTCATGTAAATGTTACGCAACTGGTCAAATCAAAAGTAAAAGTTTCTCACAGTGTCAATGGGAGGGGAGAAGAGGGTCTCTGGACATCATTAGACCAACAAAACACTGCATAATGACCCATAATGACCAAAAATACCAAACACGGCACATTTGTGTATTTGGTCAGGAATGACCAAATACACAAATGTGGTTGGCTCATAACAGAGTGTTCACTGCTAGCAGGTGTGTTAGAAGTTAGCTCACCAGCCACACCTGTCTGTCACAATAAAGTTGGTATGAGAGCTGCTCAGCCTGTTTCTTCACATTCCAACAGTTGTTTCGGTTACAACAGTTTAAAGTGAAAATACAGTTTTCTCCTCACAGAGTCAGCAGACTAAAGACTTCATTTAGTGAGAAGCAGATTAAAGAGGACTTTGTGCTTGTTGGAGTTTCTACAGGAAGATGAAGATGTTTGTGGTGTTTGTGATCCTCGTGCACGGTAAGATAACCTTCCTCCCTCTGATCTGATCATCACCTCAGTTCAACGTCACCTCTTTAATCTGGTTTCTGTCATCTAACTGACTTCATTGCTTTGCCCAAGTCTGGATACTTTCCTTTAGTACACGTCCATGTAGTACATGGTGCAAACTATGTTATTGTGTAGTGTGTGAATGTGGAGAAGGTAGTGTGTCAAACACATCAAACACGGCTGTTGTGCATTAACCAGAAATTAGATTTGCAATAAGTGACTTCTTCTTTGTTCATGGTGCCAACGAACATAAAAAGAACTGGCTAAATGAGGCTCTTTCCACCTGGATGAGTATAAATTAGTTTATTACTACAATAGTATCGCTAGGGCATTAATTAATGCAGACAATTATATTATTGCACATTAAAGGTTCAGTGTGTAAGTTTTAGTGATATCTAGTGGTGAGGGTTGCGAATTGCATCCTCCCCCTCCCCTATCTAAGCGAGTTGTATAGCTATGGTGCCTGAGTCAGGACAAAAGATGTCATCCATGAGACAGCAAATAGTTGCTGGTCAAGAAATGAGGTTTCTTCAGACAGACATTAAGAATTTATATTTACTTTAATTATTCAGTAAAAACGTGTTTTTTTAAATATTATTGTTACTTGTTCATTAATAAACAACAGCCACATCACATGAAGAAATGAAGCGCTACATGATGTCTCATACTCCTGGGGCCGTATTACAGAAACTTCCTAACCGGTAGATCTGATTTTATGGCCAATATTGCCAATTAACATTACTGATCAGTTGATTGTCTAGCTAACTTGGCCAGGAAAGCCGACCCTCAGGGCCTGTGTCCACCAAAGCGTTTTTTGCCAGCTCAAAACGCCATCTGCTGTTAAAAAACGCCTAGCTGGGAGCCTTTGATGTCTTTGGGTGTCTTTGATATTGATCAGCCTGCAAATCAGCCGCCGGAACAAGCAGTGGCGGGAGGCTTCGGCAGACTAGCTGGCTGCAGTGAGTGGGAGAAAAAGACAGCGCTCCTCGAGTAAACGGCAGGCACTCTATTGAGAGTAACCTTGGCAACGGCTTCTGTGCGCTACACAGATGTAGCCTATTTAACTTAAAAATATAGGCTACATAACTTTACCTGATAGGCCTTGATCTAGTTTTAGAATTCCCTCCTGTTGATGTCCTGATAACTTTTAGATTGTGGAAACTCACAAACAGGATTAGTCTCTCTTCCAATGATTTGTGCTGCGCTTCACGTACAAAAAATGACAATTAAACTTCGGCATTGGCGGCCGTGTGCATTAGGTGAGCACCACTGCAACAGTTTCATGGGAACACACCGCTTGTCGCTACACCTTGTGCCCAATCCCTTCACCTCACTCTAACAGGGACACTTGATACTGAACATGGACTGTTTATGCTGCTCCCTCAAAAGAAAAATGATTGTGCAAATACTTGTTCAGAGAAAAAAACAAGTAAACTGGACCATGATGGTGCACTTTTGCGTATATAGCAGTACATTTAAATTAAAAGTGCAAAATACATTACTTTAGAATTCATTATTCAGTTTTGCACATAACAATGCGATTAATCAAAATAATTGCAAGAAAATCATGCAATTAATCATGATTAAAAATGTTAATGATTGCCCTAATTATAACTTTAAATAAAATCTTTAATGTTAAACAGGCAGAGATAACAAGGCAGACAGGCAGAATCGTGACAGACATTGCTCTGTCAATGGTCCATATGGTGGTCAGTCTCTAATTTATTAATGCTAAGTGTTCACATGTCAATCATAACCATTCATGCAGAACATATCAAGTTTGCTGTTGCGCTTCAACCTTGTTATAATGTACAGTCCCATCCGGGCTATAATTGGGTGTTTCACAAAAAAGTGACATTGATGAGCAACTTTATGCACTTTGATCAAAAACCGACACCTGATCTTCTCCCCATTCCATCTCTGTGGGTGGAGAAGCCAGAAAAGAGTAGCTGCAGTTCTGGTAGCCAAAGAGTAGATATTATAAGTACCGGTGATCTGTCGATACCTACAAGCGTTTCCATGCACATAAATCCGTGCAACCTTGCTAGCGGGCATGCCATTGAGACTGTGGCTGACTGTGAGCAATATAATCATAAAAAAGAAATTTCATAGAAAAAGAAATCGGTCACACTGTGGTGCCTGTCTGCTCTATTTAGTTAGTTCTCACTCGGCTCTTTTAGTCTGTTGTGTATCTGTTATTTAGTATGTGTTTTGGGTTTCAGTCCTGTCTACCTGTTGTCTTGTGTCCAGTCTGCTAGGTGCTAGTTTACTTACTGTTGTCTGTATGACAGCACAGCTGTAGGAAGTGACGCGGTTATGTGGGAGTGTAGGCAGGGATTGGCTGAGCGGACGCGGGAGGGTTTAAAGCTCCGTCCTCCCGCAGTTGCGGCCTCTCTCCTCGCCACACTGAGACAAGCGTTTGCAGTATCCTCCTCAGCGCCGATTGCCGTCTGTTCACTGGTAAGGAGATTGTAGTGATGGGCAAAGCGAGGCTTTGTGAAACACTGAAACGTTTGAAGCAATTGTGCCGGAATTGTGTCGAGGCTTCGAATCACTTCAACACTCGTCTCCACGGTGACATCTGCTGGTCACTTTTGATATTGACACATCTTGGTAGGGGTTTCATTGAAAAAATGACTGACCAGCGTTTACAACTCTAAGAGTTTCATCAATAAATGACCAACAGGATTTCGGAGAAATCACCGCACAACAAACAAACGCCTTCAGAATGTCAGAGACAGCAGATAAATAAATAATAAAAGAATAAAAGTGTGTTTAAATAAAACACATCTGTGTATTTTTTCATAAAATCACTCATTAAGCCGACGCTTTTCTCAAAAGTGAATCACAATTGCCACGTCAGAGAGCTTACCTTGGGGTGTCCTGTTCAGGTACACATGTATCGCAGTGGAATCGAACCTACATCTCTCACACTCAAGGCACATATCTTAACCACTACCCTATACATTTTTACAATCGGAATACTTTATTGATCTACGAGGGTGAATTCTTTGTTGCAGATACTCACAAGGCATAAACGGAACAGAAATAATAGGTAGTTGAAATTAGTGAGTAGAGAATATAGGCTACTAAAGTAGGCCTATACAAATCATTGAATATAGTAAGAAATGTGAATATCTACAGTATGATACAGTAGATTAAAAGAGGTGTAAAGATAATTAGAAGGAAAAATATCTTCTAGTGTAATAATAATTAATGAGCGCTGGCAGTGATGAGGCGTAATAGATTAAAAATCCGTAACTGAGTAAAGTTGAAGTTGATTCAATAATGATAAATGAAAAGTCTCACATTTGTTATATGTCGAGAATTTTATTCAGAAATATTCAGGTACTTTTTTTGGCCTAGAGGTGCGGATATAGTACAGCATGTCACTCCAATAAATCAAAGGATTGTGTGTCCTTGGAACAAATCTGTCAAATGTGTTAGAGGCTGATGTGCAGTTTGTTCCAAACACTGTGAATCAAGTGTAGAAGCGGCGGCTGTGCCACCTGTTGAAACAAGAGTGAAACGCACCGAAGCCTCGCTTCACTGCGGTCACGTGACATTGACGTTTTGAACCACGCTTTGAAGCAGTGTTTTGAAACGTCTGTGTTTCGGGGTCTCGACACAGCGTCGACACGTGGGTATCAAGCGTCCCAACCCTAGGAGATTGCCTAAATGTGTTGTTGAGATCGGTGTTGGTGCTTTGTTTAACAGTAAGTTGATTGCTCGCAGGCTCCTCGTCCTGGCTGTCAGGATCAGCCTCATTCTCTGTCCTGCCTCTCACCGACAGTTGAATAGCCTCTTAATTTGAGTTGCCTCTTATAGTTCGGCTGCTCGATTTAATTAATTTTTATCTGGACTTGCATTTATGCCTTGTTCTTCTGACTATGCTACTCTATTAATTTTTGTTTATGGGTTGCTGTTGTTTTTTTGCTTTAACTAATAAGTTATTTGTTTGCATTATTGGTTTGCTTTGTTTGAATTTATTTGCCTTAATTAACTTTTGCTTTGTTTGACTTTATTTGCCTGAATTAGCTTTTGCTTTAAAATTATTTGCCCGAATTAATATTGTATGCCACAATGAGCTGTCAGAAAAAAAAGCCAGGATAATTCATGCTCCCCTTTCCAATATTACACATGAATTTAGCTACAGACTTTAACTTGGCCAACGGATGGATTTATCATTATCCTAAAAATACAAGATAGCACAAAATAGCATTAAAGATTTCCAGAACAGAGCATAATTAGTTTTTTATATTATCCTCTATAAATACTATCACCATTGAGTCTTCAGTCTAGTTTTTGTGTGTAAAGTCGCTGCAGTGAACAGACGGTGCTGTCAGTCGCACAGACTGCACTGAGATGCCGCAGTGGCGCACAAACAGATTTGCCCTCTCAACTCAACCGGCACATCTTTTGGCAGTTACAGATCATTCACCACCTGTACATATGGACTGTGTAAAGTAAAATGGAAATAAAGCCAGGGACAGCTCCCACAAAATGCAAGCCGAGCTTAACAAAACTAACAAAAACAATGTTCTCACCTGTCAAACCTCTATCTTCACATGATATCCAGGGTGGGGGATACCATTGACTGAAGCCATCATTTTGGCAAGGTGTGGAGTACTCTGTAATTGCTGCAAACATACACTGAAAAAAATTATAAACACAACACTTTTGGTTTTGCCCCCATTCATCATGAGCTGAACTCAAAGATCTAAGACTTTCTCTGTCACTTGAAGTCCACTTGAAAATGTGCACACTCCCTCAAAACTTGCGACAACTGTGGCATTGTGGTGTGTGTGATGGAACTGCACATTTTCGTGTAGTCTTTTATTGTGGCTAGTCTGAGGCACACCTGTGCATTACCCATGCTGTCTGATCAGCATCTTGATATGCCACACCTGTGAGGTGGATGGCAAGATGATTCAGCGAAGAATAATTGAAGAGTTCAAACTATCAAATAAAATACTACTTCTCTCCTCTACTTCAGTGATCAGCACCTTCATCTCACACTTAGTGAAGTTTCTCTTTTTCACCTATTGTCCAGCAAGATTTGCCATTGTTATTTGGACCGAAGGAGGTAACGTTGCCATATTTATGGTAATTTGTATAGTAATTTATGGGAGGAGACAAAGCTGGGTGGCTTGTACATGTGCGTTTAAATTCATGTGATTGGGATATAGGCCTATAAAGGAAAGGTACACAGGACCTGGGGTACGCCTGGTTTTATACAGCTAGATATTTCTGTGCATAAGTAATTTTCAAATTCTGTGAATACGCCATCATCAAAACTGTGTAGTCTTTTATACATGAGGCCACAGGTTGGTTTCTGGGTCACCTGAGGATCCAGGAGGAATAAGACATGAAATAAGGCTGCTGTAACTGAACCTCTCTGTCTGTGTGACCTCACAGTTTCCCAGCATGCCTCAGCTGTGGAGCTGTATGAAGAGGGGGAGTTTGTCCTGCTGCCCTGTGAGTTCCAGACTTTTAACACATACAACCCCACAGTGGTGTGGAGTCGCTACGACCTTAATCCTCCAACCGTCCACCAGCGTCAGCAGGAAGGTGATGAACTTAAAGACCAAAACCAGCTTTACAGCGGCCGAACATCCATGAAGACTGACGCTCTGGAAACTGGAGACCTCAGCCTCAACTTGACAAAACTCCAGCTCTCTGACAGCGGCAGCTACACCTGTATCGTCAGATCATCTAGGGAAGAAAAGAGAGTGACAGAGATTCAGCTGAAGGTCAAAGGTGAGCAACAAACCCTAACACCTACTGTAGATACAGGTCAGCGTTGTTGATAGTAAGTAAGTAAAGTTTATTTACTGATCACCTTTCACAGACAAAGAGAGGTTACAAAGTGTTTTACATTAAAAATTCAATTTAACAATACAAAAACATTGTAGCTGTATATTTATTATAAAATACCATAACAATTTGGAGAAAACTAAACCACATTGCTTATTAAAATCTTGTCTAAAAAGATGTATCCTCTTTCAAGAGAGGCTGAAGAGATAAGTTTTAATTTAAAACAAAAATGGGCCAATAGATGTGGTGATGGACAAAAGCAGAGGTTGATGCAAAATATCTGAAGGGATTGGGGAGGTTTCATCGTACCCACTTACCTAATGATATTGTGCAGAGAAATAAGGAAAAAAAAAATCCAGTGTTGAAAGTCTCTGTCTGGTAATTATACAGAAGTTTGCTGATGGTACAAAGCCTGCCCTGACAGCTCTAACTTTGTCCACAAAGTCACCATTTGAAAACACTGGGACAAGACATGTAGGAGAAAAAAACAAAGTTGTTAATAGTCTCAAGCAGAGTTTTCTTTTTTTCTGTGTTCTTAGTTGCAATTTAAAACAAAGAAAAAATACACAGTCTCATCCAGTCGCAGTCGACTAAACTGGCAGGTTTTAATGTTGCAGACGACAGTTTTTTTGCAAGTAGTTTAAAGTTGTAACTCGTATTGTTGTGAATCTTTGGTGTAAACTCGCTTTAGATCAACAAACGCCCCCCAAAAGCAGTGCCCCTCTTTCCAAAATATTGCTTCCAGCAATATTGAGGGAGAGAGAGAGACAGAATTGAATTTTTACCACCCTATTCCATAACTTCATACCGTGTTTCTCAGTACTTATACCAGATACCAGAGATGTGGACTTGAGTCACATGACTTGGACTTGAGTCAGACTTGAGTCACAAAAATGATGACTTTAGAATCGACTTGACAAAAACAAAGAAGACTTGCAACTCGACTTTGACTTTAACATCAATGACTCTTGTCTAGTTCACACTACACGATTTTTAGCCTAATTTGCTGGTCCGAGAGCTCGGCGACCGTCAGGCTGCGATCAGGGGTAAATCAGCAATCTATCGGTGGTTGACAGACTATGTGTGAACTACTCAACAACAGATCAAAATGCCTCCCCAATAAATCATCAACAAATTGCTGAAATCTGCCAGATATCTAGTATGCCAAATATCTGGAGGGGTTGGCAAATTCAACGTCTACATTCCACCAAAAAGAGTATGCAATTGGCAGAGCATCCAGATAATTTTTCACTGCAAAACACTTTTTACTCACCTCCAGCTCTCTGTAGCTCAGACAATCCCTGCTACCTGTGTGTAATAATCCATTCTTTCACCCATATTCTTTGTCTTTATAATTGGTATCTTTATAATAACAAACAACAGTTGTTTCGTCTGTAGCTTTGTGTCATTTCCATTTCACATGTGTTTTCTTGACAAAATGTGGTTTGGAGACCAGCGTTGGGTAAAACAGCCTCTGTCAGCTTGTGTAATGTGTGACCCCTCCGTGACCGATCAGTCACGTATTGTGAACACCACAATGACTTCCAGACTCCCATCACAAGACAGCAGGTTGTGTAGTGTGAACAGAACGGCCATCGGCCAACGCTGAAAGTCATGTCAAGTCTGCATGAGCCTTAAGGATCCAGGAGGAATAAAATAAGAAATAAGGCTGCTGTGATTGAACCTCTCTGTCTGTGTGTCCTCACAGTTTCCCAGGATGCCTCAGCTGTGGAGCTGTATGAGGGGGAGGAGTTTGTCCTGCTGCCCTGTCAGTTTCCTTATTTAAAGATGGATGACCCCACAGTGGTGTGGAGCCGCTACGATCTCAATCCTCCAACCGTCCACCAGCGTCAGCAGGAAGGTGATGAACTTAAAGACCAAAACCAGCTTTACAGCGTCGAACATCCATGATGACTGACGCTCTGAAACTGGAGACCTCAGCCTCAAGCTGACAAAACTCCACGTCTCTGACAGCGGCAGCTACACCTGCACTGTCAGAGGGTTAAGAGGACAACAGAGAGTGAGAAAACTACAGCTGCAGGTCAATGGTAAGCAGAAACCCTAGCACCTACTGTAAATACAGGTCAGAGTTCAAATGTCATGTCCTTTATGTTTGTGGTTCCCTCAGAACGATTTCCATCCTGGTCCAAAGTTCTCCTGGTTCTGCTGGTTGTTGGTCTTGTTGTTGCTGCGGGTCTTTTGGTACATTTCCGGCAGTATTTCATGTCAGGTATGTTACTACTACTACACTTCAGAATGTGAAATACTGTATTGATCCCTGTGACACCCCTCCCACTGTGTAAAGCAGCAGATTGGGCTCACCTCGGCCCATGGACTATAAAATCTGTCCCATGTATTCAGTGGGTTCTCTCCGTTTCTGTAGCTTTCACCCATGCTGTAGCATCTTGTTTTGTGTTTGTGTTTAGTTTAATAAATTATGCTTTAGGTTTTTAGGTACCTCTAAGTACCTTGCGTGGAAACCCTCTTTGTCACATTCCCTGAGCCAGTTTGTGACATCCCCAAGAGGAAATTCTTGTGTCACAGTTGCACACATTGCACATCAAGGCATAAAGGAATTTAAATGATAGAAAATTGGTAATTGTTAGAATGATGTTGTAATGATGAAAAGAAGTAGTGAACAAAAAGTAGTAGTAATTTGAGGAGTAGGCTAGTTAAAAATCTCAAATTTGTCTCCACCATTAAAACAATCTTTGCCAAAATAGACCACAATTTGATGTCCAAAACTTACTGGCGTCATAAATTGGTGCAAAGACAAAGCAAACGTCATTGTCTCGGGGTTCTCTTCCACAACTCCTCAAAATAGCGAAAAACACAGGCGAAGTCGAAAAACAGTGGCGTGATTTTTATTTGCCGGCTTCTAAAGTGCCAACAGTGAAAAACTTGCATAGAGAAAACAAAACTAAAAAAACATTTGAAAAAAAAATAACTTACTCAATAATAAAGTTACACCAAATTACAAATCTTTAGTTACCTCCTCTCTAACCAGACCAAGACTGCCCTCACAGGCCCAAAGCTGCGACCTTTAAAGACAGTGGCCCCTCCCACTAGGCTTAACCATTATTTACACAATATAATAAATAGATTATTACTGACTTCACAAAAGGATTTATATATATTAAACATATTTTTAACAATAATTGTATCCATTTCGTCAAACATTTTCCTTCCCCTGGAACAGTTATTTACATCAGAAATTATTACTACAACCAAAACCATAATTTTGTAGTTCACATGACCATGAAAGTGCACGAGAACAGGCTATTTGAAAGACAGAAATGTTACGCTCCTGTGTTGCCAAACTAAATGGGAGACAGACTGTGTGTGTGTGTGTGTGTGTGCGCGTCCCGCACTCAGTGACGGAAGCTTTTTCTACAACGTATGGAGCTACATGAAGCGCTACCAGAAACACTCAGTACTGGGCAATCAGAAGACAGTGGTTTTTGAGATGGGGGGCTTAAACAGACCGGAGTATACAGCTTGTTCCAGACAGAGGCTGAAATGAAGGCCTAAATGAAGGGACAGTATAAGATAGATTTTTTTAAACTTTGAATCATGCAAAGCTGATAAACAGGAGTCACAAAACTACAATACAGGACAGAAATGTGAAATGACTTGATGTCTATGGGAGTGTTATTTGATATACAATTAATAGCTGCCCCTAGATGCTGATTCACACAAAATTTCACACTGCCTGTTGGGAGGGTGTGCCAGATAAGGTCCCCGAGTTTGGTGTAGATCATCCATTCCAAACCTAAGATTTGACATGACGTGTTTTTAGCGTTTTTTCTTTTCCTTTTTTCAAACATTTGTTATATTTGGCACATTTTGAGTTGGATCAAAATTCCATCTACAAACTTATTTTGGCTTGGTCCAGAGATGGTCCGTGCCAAATTTGGTGCCGAAATCAGTGGTGTAGATGTGGATGAGTGACAAGTATGGAGCTTGTGTGTTGCTTGTCAATGGAGTAATGGAGTGCTGCAGGTGCTGCTGCCTCTAGCGGCTGTTCTGCCAGTGTATGAATGTATGTGTGAATGGTGAATGCAGATGTAGTGTAAAAGCTTTTGAAAACAACTATGAGACTGAACAGCAGTCACCAAATGTGTAAAGAACTGTGAGTGCTTAGGGAAAATTACTGTAAGAATAACTGTTTAGCGGACAGTTGGTCAGCTGTAATGACAAATCTAACAAATTGATCAGGTATTTAGCGAGAGCAGCAAACACGCAAACCAACACACAAGCACCAGAAACGGAAATGAGTCAACACGCTTACTGCAGTACGTCAGCGTCCAGTCCAGACTTTTGAGAAGTATGTTAATGTGTCAATAACTGCAGAAAATCCCACTTTTCATGCAGTGTTGGCCTTGATTCCATGTCAGATACAGACTTCTCCAGACAGTAGATGGGTCTCACTTACTTTCTACTCCTGCCACCTAAATAGAGGCAAAATCGTCTCGCAATTTTTTTTATTTATGTAACATAGGAAGGAGATCTAATCTCAACACCTTATTTTATTATACTGTGTTGTATTGAATTGGTGATCATAATACTTGTTTGGTATAATAGTTTAATCATACACCTGATGACAAAATACCTGACTTTGTGCTATTCTACCTAGAAGAATTGATTTGATTTAGATTTTTCTTCTGTTCACTGACATTGCATGTTAAAATCTATAAACATGTCTATTTTTTTTCCACACTCTCCTAAAACCTTTGCACAGTGGTGCATAGGATCAGTCACCTCCGTGTTACCTCATTAGACGATAGATAGAGACTGAACAGACATTTATTTAATGAAAACCTTCAGATTCCAACTTTAATAAAGAATTGATTGAGTCCATCTGACAATAATACTCAGTGATTTAATAAACAGTCAGTTGTGCTGTTGATTGTAGAGACACCAAAGACAACACTGTCTCTGTTAGATGTTACAATGGGACATATTTCAGAGTTCCTGCTGCTGTCTGTACAGCTGATGTTGTGCTTTGTTGTCCTCTCAGTCTACCAGGTGGAGGTGGATTCAGGGGTGGAGTCTGTCCTTCTGCCCTGCAAAACCACTGTTCATCTTCCTGTAGACATCACAGTGGAGTGGACGGATGGAGGCAACAGGAATGTCCACATGTGTAAGAACGGCTCTGACCAGCCTGAAAAAACAGCACCAGTTTTACAGAGACCGAACAGAGATGAAGAGAAGCCTTCAGAGACCTGGAGACCTCAGTCTGACCCTGAAATACCCCACAGACAGAGACAGTCACATCTACACCTGCACCGTCTACAGCAGGGAGGGAGACATCCTGATGAAGAAACAAGTGAAGCTCAAGGTCAAAGGTCAGTGCTGTAGATACAGGTCAGAGATCAGTTTTGTAGATATAGATGTTCCAGTTGAAACAAACAAAACGTGTTGAGAGATTTGAATATTTGAATACAGAGGTACGGCAGTGCTAGGGGCACGCCAGCTTACAGCGAGCTCTCACCGATCTGCCACCTCGAGGGGCCGCAGCCTGCAGCAGAGCGAGCTCACGCACTGTGGTTTCTCGGCTAGTCTCCCCTGCCATTCACTCGCTTTAGGGAGCTGCTCTAGATCCACTGCTGTCTTCTCCAGACAAGAGAAAAAGAAGAAGAGAAAAGGTCGGGAGGAGATTGTGCTCACACACCCTGGGGTGTTGGGTCGGGGATTCCCCCAAGGTCCCGTGTAGGGGGCGTCATGTCGCCGGATTGTAATTTCAACAGACTCATCACTCACGGGGTGTGAAGGGCATCATTTCTTGTGGCACATAAATTGCCTGGAAATGTTGGCAGTTTTTAAAGCTCTGGTCAACACTGGTCAGATTGGGCAGGGGTCCAGAAGACGGTGTGGAGCCGGACTTCTAACTCCCTGTGTCTCGCCAACATGTCTAGAAATAAACTACACTAGTTACATGTACCATTACCGCTAAAGGAGGCAGAGGAGTAACTGAACATCTGACACACTGAGCAGGAGAAAGCAGGAGAGAGAGGGAGAAGGAGAAGCCATCGCTAGCTGCTAAGCTAAAGTCGCTAACGGCTAACCTAAAGTATGGTGGCGTTGACTACCCAAACTTTTGAAAACCACTATGAGACTGAACAGCAGTCACCAAATGTGTAAAGAACTGTGAGTGCTTAGGGAAAATTACTGTAAGAATAACTGTTTAGCGGACAGTTGGCCGCTGTAATGACAAATCTAACAAATTGATCAGGTATTTAGCGAGAGCAGCAAACACGCAACCAACACACAAGCACCAGAAACGGAAATGAGTCAACACGCTTACTGCAGTACGTCAGCGTCCAGTCCAGACTTTTGAGAAGTATGTTAATGTGCCAATAACTGCAGTGAAGCGAGGCTTCGGTGCGTTTCACTCTTGTTTCAACAGGTGGCACAGCCGCCGCTTCTACACTTGATTCACAGTGTTTGGAACAAACTGCACATCAGCCTCTAACACATTTGACAGATTTGTTCCAAGGACACACAATCCTTTGATTTATTGGAGTGACATGCTGTACTATATCCGCACCTGTAGGCCAAAAAAGTACCTGAATATTTCTGAATAAAATTCTCGACATATAACAAATGTGAGACTTTTCATTTATCATTATTGAATCAACTTCAACTTTACTCAGTTACGGATTTTTAATCTATTACTCCATCACTGCCAGCTCATTAATTATTATTACACTAGAAGATATTTTTCCTTCTAATTATCTTTACACCTCTTTTAATCTACTGTATCATACTGTAGATATTCACATTTCTTACTATATTCAATGATTTGTATAGGCCTACTTTAGTATATTCTCTACTCACTAATTTCAACTACCTATTATTTCTGTTCCGTTTATGCCTTGTGAGTATCTGCAACAAAGAATTCACCCTCGTAGATCAATAAAGTATTCGATTGTAAAATGTATAGGGTAGTGGTTAAGATATGTGCCTTAAGTGTGAGAGATGTAGGTTCGATTCCACTGCGATACATGTGTACCTGAACAGGACACCCCAAGGTAAGCTCTCTGACGTGGCAATTGTGATTCACTTTTGAGAAAAGCGACGGCTTAATGAGTGATTTTATGAAAATACACAGATGTGTTTTATTTAAACACACTTTTATTCTTTTATTATTTATTTATCTGCTGTCTCTGACATTCTGAAGGCGTTTGTTTGTTGTGCGGTGATTTCTCCGAAATCCTGTTGGTCATTTATTGATGAAACTCTTAGAGTTGTAAACGCTGGTCAGTCATTTTTTCAATGAAACCCCTACCAAGATGTGTCAATATCAAAAGTGACCAGCAGATGTCACCGTGGAGACGAGTGTTGAAGTGATTCGAAGCCTCGACACAATTCCGGCACAATTGCTTCAAACGTTTCAGTGTTTCAAAAAGCCTCGCTTTGCCCATCACTATCAGATACAGACTTCTCCAGACAGTAGATGGGTCTCACTTACTTTCTACTCCTGCCACCTAAATAGAGGCAAAATCGTCTCGCAATTTTTTTATTTATGTAACATAGGAAGGAGATCTAATCTCAACACCTTATTTTATTATACTGTGTTGTATTGAATTGGTGATCATAATACTTGTTTGGTATAATAGTTTAATCATACACCTGATGACAAAATACCTGACTTTGTGCTATTCTACCTAGAAGAATTGATTTGATTTAGATTTTTCTTCTGTTCACTGACATTGCATGTTAAAATCTATAAACATGTCTATTTTTTTTCCACACTCTCCTAAAACCTTTGCACAGTGGTGCATAGGATCAGTCACCTCCGTGTTACCTCATTAGACGATAGATAGAGACTGAACAGACATTTATTTAATGAAAACCTTCAGATTCCAACTTTAATAAAGATTTGATTGAGTCCATCTGACAATAATACTCAGTGATTTAATAAACAGTCAGTTGTGCTGTTGATTGTAGAGACACCAAAGACAACACTGTCTCTGTTAGATGTTACAATGGGACATATTTCAGAGTTCCTGCTGCTGTCTGTACAGCTGATGTTGTGCTTTGTTGTCCCTCTCAGTCTACCAGGTGGAGGTGGATTCAGGGGTGGAGTCTGTCCTTCTGCCCTGCAAAACCACAGTTCATCTTCCTGTAGACATCACAGTGGAGTGGACGGATGGAGGCAACAGGAATGTCCACATGTGTAAGAACGGCTCTGACCAGCCTGAAAAACAGCACCAGTTTTACAGAGACCGAACAGAGATGAAGAGAAGCCTTCAGAGACCTGGAGACCTCAGTCTGACCCTGAAATACCCCACAGACAGAGACAGTCACATCTACACCTGCACCGTCTACAGCAGGGAGGGAGATATCCTGATGAAGAAACAAGTGAAGCTCAAGGTCAAAGGTCAGTGCTGTAGATACAGGTCAGAGATCAGTTTTGTAGATATAGATGTTCCAGTTGAAACAAACAAAACGTGTTGAGAGATTTGAATATTTGAATACAGAGGTAACGGCAGTGCTAGGAGCACGCCAGCTTACAGCGAAGCTCTCACCGATCTGTCACCTCGAGGGCCGCGAGCCTGCAGCAGAGCGAGCTCACGGCTGTGGTTTCTCGGCTAGTCTCCCCTGCCATTCACTCGCTTCAGGGAGCTGCTGTTAGGTCAGAAATAAGGCCAGGCTGAGCCAGTAAAGGCCTGGACCCTACCTCGCCAACGTAATAAACTTAACAAATAATACTCTATTAGTTTTCTTCTTTAGCTGATTCATCGTAGTTAAAAAAACTCAACTGGAGACGATCAAGAGTCGGTACAAAAGAGTTTATTCCAAAAAAGGACCAATAAACCCGAGTGACATCCTAGCAGGTCAGGATGAAACACTGAGCAGCGATCAGCGTGCATCGCCTTATATTCACCTTTCGCTCCACCCACAAAGTGGGTGTCCCACCATCTGGAAAGTACCTAACAGTCCTCCCTTCACACTTTTGGCAGCACGCCGTGGCAGCAAGCCGCTGCGTGCGTGCTTGGTACCTCTATCTCCTGTCTATGATAGGCTATGATGTTTCTACTGTTTACTGGGCAAGATGCATGATACCCAATCTTCCCAAGATGTTTTCCTTTTTTATATCATCCTGTTCGCTCACAAGCAAAGCTTACTCCAGTACACATACTGAATGACATGAGAAACCATATAAACCCACATCCGATAACAATACCGTGGTTACAGTAGATGCATGTGTGATTGATACAGCATCCCTTACTGATTATAAGGTGACTGATTGATCTGTGATTGAGTTTCAGTGAGTGAATACATAAGTCATAATTATGTGAGTAAATACGTGAGTACATGAGTATACATCAAAAATGAGATGGACTATATAGATGCATGTTCTGCAACACAACCATCAAAAACTCCCCAGTGGGTGTTTTGATGCTGCCTTTGCTATCCCATGCTGCCTTTGCTATCTTATGCTGCATTTTGCTATCTTATGCTGCTCCTCTCCTTTGCTCCCCAAAGCACACGAACCTGCTCACTCACACAAACATGTGCAACTGTTGAGCCTGGGCAGTTAGATACAGAAAGGAGCATACACACCCAGAACTATAGGGTTTTAACACTGTGATCCTAACTTTACACTATAAAATAACACTTTAAATAATGACTATGTGAACAATTTAGGCTATAATGCTCCAAAATAATTCACCACACTGCTCTAGATCCACTGCTGTCTTCTCCAGACAAGAGAAAAAGAAGAAGAGAAAAGGTCGGGAGGAGATTGTGCTCACACACCCTGGGGTGTTGGGTCGGGGATTCCCCCAAGGTCCCGTGTAGGAGCGTCATGTCGCCTGGATTGTAATTTCAACAGACTCATCACTCACGGGGTGTGAAGGGCATCATTTCTTGTGGCACATAAATTGCCTGGAAATGTTGGCAGTTTTAAAGCTCTGGTCAACACTGGTCAGATTGGGCAGGGGTCCAGAAGGCGGTGTGGAGCCGGACTTCTAACTCCCTGTGTCTCGCCAACATGTCTAGAAATAAACTACACTAGTTACATGTACCATTACCGCTAAAGGAGGCAGAGGAGTAACTGAACATCTGACACACTGAGCAGGAGAAAGCAGGAGAGAGAGGAGAAGGAGAAGCCATCAGCTAGCTGCTAAGCTAAAGTCAGCTAACGGCTAACCTAAAGTATGGTGGCGTTGACTACCCAAACTTTTGAAAACCACTATGAGACTGAACAGCAGTCACCAAATGTGTAAAGAACTGTGAGTGCTTAGGGAAAATTACTGTAAGAATAACTGTTTAGCCGGACAGTTGGCGCTGTAATGACAAATCTAACAAATTGATCAGGTATTTAGCGAGAGCAGCAAACACGCAACCAACACACAAGCACCAGAAACGGAAATGAGTCAACACGCTTACTGCAGTACGTCAGCGTCCAGTCCAGACTTTTGAGAAGTATGTTAATGTGCCAATAACTGCAGAAAATCCCACTTTTCATGCAGTGTTGGCCTTGCTTCCATGTCAGATACAGACTTCTCCAGACAGTAGATGGGTCTCACTTACTTTCTACTCCTGCCACCTAAATAGAGGCAAAATCGTCTCGCAATTTTTTTATTTATGTAACATAGGAAGGAGATCTAATCTCAACACCTTATTGTATTATACTGTGTTGGAGTAGACTTCAGAGCATAAATGTTAAGTTTAAAAATCTATTCAATTTATGATTGTCTTTTACGTGCATATTGAATTGGTGATCATAATACTTGTTTGGTATAATAGTTTAATCATACACCTGATGACAAAATACCTGACTTTGTGCTATTCTACCTAGAAGAATTGATTTGATTTAGATTTTTCTTCTGTTCACTGACATTGCATGTTAAAATCTATAAACATGTCTATTTTTTTCCACACTCTCCTAAAACCTTTGCACAGTGGTGCATAGGATCAGTCACCTCCGTGTTACCTCATTAGACGATAGATAGAGACTGAACAGACATTTATTTAATGAAAACCTTCAGATTCCAACTTTAATAAAGATTTGATTGAGTCCATCTGACAATAATACTCAGTGATTTAATAAACAGTCAGTTGTGCTGTTGATTGTAGAGACACCAAAGACAACACTGTCTCTGTTAGATGTTACAATGGGACATATTTCAGAGTTCCTGCTGCTGTCTGTACAGCTGATGTTGTGCTTTGTTGTCCTCTCAGTCTACCAGGTGGAGGTGGATTCAGGGGTGGAGTCTGTCCTTCTGCCCTGCAAAACCACAGTTCATCTTCCTGTAGACATCACAGTGGAGTGGACGGATGGAGGCAACAGGAATGTCCACATGTGTAAGAACGGCTCTGACCAGCCTGAAAAACAGCACCAGTTTTACAGAGACCGAACAGAGATGAAGAGAAGCCTTCAGAGACCTGGAGACCTCAGTCTGACCCTGAAATACCCCACAGACAGAGACAGTCACATCTACACCTGCACCGTCTACAGCAGGAAGAGAGACATCCTGATGAAGAAACAAGTGAAGCTCAAGGTCAAAGGTCAGTGCTGTAGATACAGGTCAGAGATCAGTTTTGTAGATATAGATGTTCCAGTTGAAACAAACAAAAGCGTGTTGAGAGATTTGAATATTTGAATACAGAGAGTGCGGCAGTGCTAGGGGCACGCCAGCTTACAGCGAAGCTCTCACCGATCTGCCACTCGAGGGGCACGAGCCTGCAGCAGAAGCGAGCTCACGCACTGTGGTTTCTCGGCTAGTCTCCCCTGCCATTCACTTCGCTTTAGGGAGCTGCTCTAGATCCACTGCTGTCTTCTCCAGACAAGAGAAAAGAAGAAGAGAAAGGTCGGGAGGAGATTGTGCTCACACACCCTGGGGTGTTGGGTCGGGATTCCCCAAGGTCCCGTGTAGAGGCGTCATGTCGCCGGATTGTAATTTCAACAGACTCATCACTCACGGGGTGTGAAGGGCATCATTTCTTGTGGCACATAAATTGCCTGGAAATGTTGGCAGTTTTTAAAGCTCTGGTCAACACTGGTCAGATTGGGCAGGGGTCCAGAAGACGGTGTGGAGCCGGACTTCTAACTCCCTGTGTCTCGCCAACATGTCTAGAAATAAACTACACTAGTTATTAGGGGTGGGCATAGATTATTTTTTTTAATCTAGATTAATCTAGATTAATTTTGAAATTAATCTAGATTAATCTAGATTAAAATGGCTCATTTGAATTCTGCCGAAGGCATTCAGAATATGTGTGCGAACGGGTTTCAAGCCATCAATGGTGATAAATTGATTTTTAGTACATATTTTATGAACGTTTAGAGTCTTTAATATTTTAATACACTTACAGTAGACTAGAAGGACCATTCCTTGACATTCAGAACATATATGTGGCGATAAAGCTTTTTGATCAATGAGCACAGCAAAGTGTCTGAGAAGGACCTAAACAGGTGGATGCATAATTCGGCAGATTTTGTAGGCTCCCTGCCGAGATTTGCATCCACCTCTTTTCTCTGCATAGATGACCGTTAGCACCCACGAGGTGCATGCAATTCTCGGCAGGCAGGAAGAATTCGGCACAACACCGGTGGCTTCAGAAACGTTCGTACACAAAGTGCTGTCCAACAGCTGTCTGTGAACGTGTTGCTACAGTTAGTGTGAGTAAATACCGCACAATGCGTTTTTTAATCAACCGGCGTATCAATAACTAATCTGGCAAACAGCTGGCCGAGCGAGGTTGTAACTGGAACGCCGTCAACTCGGGTGTGACGCCATTCCCAGCTCCGCCCTCGAGGTAAATGGAACGCAGCAACAGCTGCATCCATGTTAGCACGCCACGCTTGATGTGGTAATTTCACAGTAGGCAGACACACAGGTTCGAAGACTCGTTCTCGCCCCTACAGTGCGATTCGGCGCTAAAATATCAAGGTGAAAGTCATCATAGCTTGCGTAGTATAGACCCAGCTCCCAACCCAACTTTGAGAATAGATTAACAGCGATATTTTTTTTGTCGCCCGATAAGAGTCTCACGTTAACGCAGCCGTTAACGCCGATAACGGCCCACCACTACTAGTTACATGTATCATTACCGCTAAAGGAGGCAGAGGAGTAACTGAACATCTGACACACTGAGCAGGAGAAAGCAGGAGAGAGAGGAGAAGGAGAAGCCATCGCTAGCTGCTAAGCTAAAGTCAGCTAACGGCTAACCTAAAGTATGGTGGCGTTGACTACCCAAACTTTTGAAAACCACTATGAGACTGAACAGCAGTCACCAAATGTGTAAAGAACTGTGAGTGCTTAGGGAAAATTACTGTAAGAATAACTGTTTAGCGGACAGTTGGCCGCTGTAATGACAAATCTAACAAATTGATCAGGTATTTAGCGAGAGCAGCAAACACGCAACCAACACACAAGCACCAGAAACGGAAATGAGTCAACACGCTTACTGCAGTACGTCAGCGTCCAGTCCAGACTTTTGAGAAGTATGTTAATGTGCCAATAACTGCAGAAAATCCCACTTTTCATGCAGTGTTGGCCTTGCTTCCATGTCAGATACAGACTTCTCCAGACAGTAGATGGGTCTCACTTACTTTCTACTCCTGCCACCTAAATAGAGGCAAAATCGCCTCGCAATTTTTTTTTATTTAAGTAACATAGGAAGGAGATCTAATCTCAACACCTTATTTTGTTATACTGTGTTGGAGTAGACTTCAGAGCATAAATGTTAAGTTTAAAAAATCTATTCAATTTATGATTGTGTTTTACGTGCATATTGAATTGGTGATCATAATACTTGTTTGGTATAATAGTTTAATTATACACCTGATGACAAAATACCTGACTTTGTGCTATTCTACCTAGAAGAATTGATTTGATTTAGATTTTTCTTCTGTTCACTGACATTGCATGTTAAAATCTATAAACATGTCTATTTTTTTTCCACACTCTCCTAAAACCTTTGCACAGTGGTGCATAGGATCAGTCACCTCGTGTTACCTCATTAGACGATAGATAGAGACTGAACAGACATTTATTTAATGAAAACCTTCAGATTCCAACTTTAATAAAGATTTGATTGAGTCCATCTGACAATAATACTCAGTGATTTAATAAACAGTCAGTTGTGCTGTTGATTGTAGAGACACCAAAGACAACACTGTCTCTGTTAGATATTACAATGGGACATATTTCAGAGTTCCTGCTGCTGTCTGTACAGCTGATGTTGTGCTTTGTTGTCCTCTCAGTCTACCAGGTGGAGGTGGATTCAGGGGTGGAGTCTGTCCTTCTGCCCTGCAAAACCACAGTTCATCTTCCTGTAGACATCACAGTGGAGTGGACGGATGGAGGCAACAGGAATGTCCACATGTGTAAGAACGGCTCTGACCAGCCTGAAAAAACAGCACCAGTTTTACAGAGATCGAACAGAGATGAAGAGAAGCCTTCAGAGACCTGGAGACCTCAGTCTGACCCTGAAATACCCCACAGACAGAGACAGTCACATCTACACCTGCAACCGCCTACAGCAGGGAGGGAGACATCCTGATGAAGAAACAAGTGAAGCTCAAGGTCAAAGGTCAGTGCTGTAGATACAGGTCAGAGATCAGTTTTGTAGATATAGATGTTCCAGTTGAAACAAACAAAACGTGTTGAGAGATTTGAATATTTGAATACAGAGGTACGGCAGTGCTAGGGGCACGCCAGCTTACAGCGAGCTCTCACCGATCTGCCGCCTCGAGGGGCCGCAGCCTGCAGCAGAGCGAGCTCACGCACTGTGGTTTCTCGGCTAGTCTCCCCTGCCATTCACTCGCTTTAGGGAGCTGCTCTAGATCCACTGCTGTCTTCTCCAGACAAGAGAAAAAGAAGAAGAGAAAAGGTCGGGAGGAGATTGTGCTCACACACCCTGGGGTGTTGGGTCGGGGATTCCCCCAAGGTCCCGTGTAGGGGGCGTCATGTCGCCGGATTGTAATTTCAACAGACTCATCACTCACGGGGTGTGAAGGGCATCATTTCTTGTGGCACATAAATTGCCTGGAAATGTTGGCAGTTTTTAAAGCTCTGGTCAACACTGGTCAGATTGGGCAGGGGTCCAGAAGACGGTGTGGAGCCGGACTTCTAACTCCCTGTGTCTCGCCAACATGTCTAGAAATAAACTACACTAGTTACATGTACCATTACCGCTAAAGGAGGCAGAGGAGTAACTGAACATCTGACACACTGAGCAGGAGAAAGCAGGAGAGAGGGAGAAGGAGAAGCCATCGCTAGCTGCTAAGCTAAAGTCGCTAACGGCTAACCTAAAGTATGGTGGCGTTGACTACCCAAACTTTTGAAAACCACTATGAGACTGAACAGCAGTCACCAAATGTGTAAAGAACTGTGAGTGCTTAGGGAAAATTACTGTAAGAATAACTGTTTAGCTGGACAGTTGGCCGCTGTAATGACAAATCTAACAAATTGATCAGGTATTTAGCAGAGCAGCAAACACGCTAACCAACACACAAGCACCAGAAACGGAAATGAGTCAACACGCTTACTGCAGTACGTCAGCGTCCAGTCCAGACTTTTGAGAAGTATGTTAATGTGCCAATAACTGCAGAAAATCCCACTTTTCATGCAGTGTTGGCCTTGCTTCCATGTCAGATACAGACTTCTCCAGACAGTAGATGGGTCTCACTTACTTTCTACTCCTGCCACCTAAATAGAGGCAAAATCGTCTCGCAATTTTTTTATTTAAGTAACATAGGAAGGAGATCTAATCTCAACACCTTATTTTGTTATACTGTGTTGGAGTAGACTTCAGAGCATAAATGTTAAGTTTAAAAAATCTATTCAATTTATGATTGTGTTTTACGTGCATATTGAATTGGTGATCATAATACTTGTTTGGTATAATAGTTTAATCATACACCTGATGACAAAATACCTGACTTTGTGCTATTCTACCTAGAAGAATTGATTTGATTTAGATTTTTCTTCTGTTCACTGACATTGCATGTTAAAATCTATAAACATGTCTATTTTTTTCCACACTCTCCTAAAACCTTTGCACAGTGGTGCATAGGATCAGTCACCTCGTGTTACCTCATTAGACGATAGATAGAGACTGAACAGACATTTATTTAATGAAAACCTTCAGATTCCAACTTTAATAAAGATTTGATTGAGTCCATCTGACAATAATACTCAGTGATTTAATAAACAGTCAGTTGTGCTGTTGATTGTAGAGACACCAAAGACAACACTGTCTCTGTTAGATGTTACAATGGGACATATTTCAGAGTTCCTGCTGCTGTCTGTACAGCTGATGTTGTGCTTTGTTGTCCTCTCAGTCTACCAGGTGGAGGTGGATTCAGGGGTGGAGTCTGTCCTTCTGCCCTGCAAAACCACAGTTCATCTTCCTGTAGACATCACAGTGGAGTGGACGGATGGAGGCAACAGGAATGTCCACATGTGTAAGAACGGCTCTGACCAGCCTGAAAAACAGCACCAGTTTTACAGAGACCGAACAGAGATGAAGAGAAGCCTTCAGAGACCTGGAGACCTCAGTCTGACCCTGAAATACCCCACAGACAGAGACAGTCACATCTACACCTGCACCGCCTACAGCAGGGAGGAGACATCCTGATGAAGAAACAAGTGAAGCTCAAGGTCAAAGGTCAGTGCTGTAGATACAGGTCAGAGATCAGTTTTGTAGATATAGATGTTCCAGTTGAAACAAACAAAACGTGTTGAGAGATTTGAATATTTGAATACAGAGGTACGGCAGTGCTAGGGGCACGCCAGCTTACAGCGAGCTCTCACCGATCTGCCACCTCGAGGGGCGCAGCCTGCAGCAGAGCTGCAGCTCACGACTGTGGTTTCTCGGCTAGTCTCCCCTGCCATTCACTCGCTTTAGGGAGCTGCTCTAGATCCACTGCTGTCTTCTCCAGACAAGAGAAAAGAAGAAGAGAAAAGGTCGGAGGAGATTGTGCCTCACACACCCTGGGGTGTTGGGTCGGGATTCCCCAAGGTCCCGGTAGGGAGGCCATGTCGCCGGATTGTAATTTCAACAGACTCATCACTCACGGGGTGTGAAGGGCATCATTTCTTGTGGCACATAAATTGCCTGGAAATGTTGGCAGTTTTTAAAGCTCTGGTCAACACTGGTCAGATTGGGCAGGGGTCCAGAAGACGGTGTGGAGCCGGACTTCTAACTCCCTGTGTCTCGCCAACATGTCTAGAAATAAACTACACTAGTTATTAGGGTGGGTATAGATTATTTTTTTAATCTAGATTAATCTAGATTAATTTTGAAATTAATCTAGATTAATCTAGATTAAAATGGCTCATTTGAATTCTCGCCAAGGCATTCAGAATATGTGTGCGAACGGGTTTCAAGCCATCAATGGTGATAAATTGATTTTAGTACATATTTTATGAACGCTTAGAGTCTTTAATATTTTAATACACTTACAGTAGACTAGAAGGACCATTCCTTGACATTCAGAACATATATGTGGCGATAAAGCTTTTTGATCAATGAGCACAGCAAAGTGTCTGAGAAGGACCTAAACAGGTGGATGCATAATTCGGCAGATTTTGTAGGCTCCCTGCCGAGATTTGCATCCACCTCTTTCTCTGCATAGATGACCGTTAGCACCACGCAGGTGCATGCAATTCTCGGCAGGCAGGAAGAATTCGCACAACACCGGTGGCTTCAGAAACGTTCAGACACAAAGTGCTGTCCAACAGCTGTCTGTGAACGTGTTGCTACAGTTAGTGTGGAGTAAATACCGCACAACGCGCTTTTAATCAACCGGCGATCAATAACTAATCTGGCAAAACAGCTGGCCGAAGCGAGGTTGTAACTGGAACGCCGTCAACTCGGTGTGACGCCATTCCCAGCTCCGCCTCCGAGGTAAATGGAACGCAGCAACAGCTGCATCCATGTTAGCATCGCCACGCTTGATGTGGTAATTTCACAGTAGGCAGACACACAGGTTCGAAGACTCGCTCTCGCCTCTACAGTGCGATTCGGGCGCTAAAATATCAAGGTGAAAGTCATCATAGCTTGCGTAGTATAGACCCAGCTCCCAACCCAACTTTGAGAATAGATTAACAGCGAATATTTTTTTTGTCGCCCGATAAGAGTCTCACGTTAACGCAGCCGTTAACGCCGATAACGGCCCACCACTACTAGTTACATGTATCATTACCGCTAAAGGAGGCAGAGGAGTAACTGAACATCTGACACACTGAGCAGGAGAAAGCAGGAGAGAGAGGGAGAAGGAGAAGCCATCGCTAGCTGCTAAGCTAAAGTCGCTAACGGCTAACCTAAAGTATGGTGGCGTTGACTACCCAAACTTTTGAAAACCACTATGAGACTGAACAGCAGTCACCAAATGTGTAAAGAACTGTGAGTGCTTAGGGAAAATTACTGTAAGAATAACTGTTTAGCGGACAGTTGGTCGCTGTAATGACAAATCTAACAAATTGATCAGGTATTTAGCAGAGCAGCAAACACGCAACCAACACACAAGCACCAGAAACGGAAATGAGTCAACACGCTTACTGCAGTACGTCAGCGTCCAGTCCAGACTTTTGAGAAGTATGTTATCGTGCCAATAACTGCAGAAAATCCCACTTTTCATGCAGTGTTGGCCTTGCTTCCATGTCAGATACAGACTTCTCCAGACAGTAGATGGGTCTCACTTACTTTCTACTCCTGCCACCTAAATAGAGGCAAAATCGTCTCGCAATTTTTTTATTTAAGTAACATAGGAAGGAGATCTAATCTCAACACCTTATTTTGTTATACTGTGTTGGAGTAGACTTCAGAGCATAAATGTTAAGTTTAAAAATCTATTCAATTTATGATTGTGTTTTACGTGCATATTGAATTGGTGATCATAATACTTGTTTGGTATAATAGTTTAATTATACACCTGATGACAAAATACCTGACTTTTGTGCTATTCTACCTAGAAGAATTGATTTGATTTAGATTTTTCTTCTGTTCACTGACATTGCATGTTAAAATCTATAAACATGTCTATTTTTTTTCCACACTCTCCTAAAACCTTTGCACAGTGGTGCATAGGATCAGTCACCTCCGTGTTACCTCATTAGACGATAGATAGAGACTGAACAGACATTTATTTAATGAAAACCTTCAGATTCCAACTTTAATAAAGATTTGATTGAGTCCATCTGACAATAATACTCAGTGATTTAATAAACAGTCAGTTGTGCTGTTGATTGTAGAGACACCAAAGACAACACTGTCTCTGTTAGATATTACAATGGGACATATTTCAGAGTTCCTGCTGCTGTCTGTACAGCTGATGTTGTGCTTTGTTGTCCTCTCAGTCTACCAGGTGGAGGTGGATTCAGGGTGGAGTCTGTCCTTCTGCCCTGCAAAACCACAGTTCATCTTCCTGTAGACATCACAGTGGAGTGGACGGATGGAGGCAACAGGAATGTCCACATGTGTAAGAACGGCTCTGACCAGCCTGAAAAACAGCACCAGTTTTACAGAGACCGAACAGAGATGAAGAGAAGCCTTCAGAGACCTGGAGACCTCAGTCTGACCCTGAAATACCCCCCACAGACAGAGACAGTCACATCTACACCTGCACCGCCTACAGCAGGGAGGGAGACATCCTGATGAAGAAACAAGTGAAGCTCAAGGTCAAAGGTCAGTGCTGTAGATACAGGTCAGAGATCAGTTTTGTAGATATAGATGTTCCAGTTGAAACAAACAAAACGTGTTGAGAGATTTGAATATTTGAATACAGAGGTACGGCAGTGCTAGGGGCACGCCAGCTTACAGCGAAGCTCTCACCGATCTGTCACTCGAGGGGCCGCGAGCCTGCAGCAGAGCGAGCTCACGCACTGTGGTTTCTCGCTAGTCTCCCCTGCCATTCACTCGCTTTAGGGAGCTGCTCTAGATCCACTGCTGTCTTCTCCAGACAAGAGAAAAGAAGAAGAGAAAAGGTCGGAGGAGATTGTGCTCACACACCCTGGGTGTTGGGTCGGGATTCCCCCAAGGTCCCGTGGTAGGGCGCCATGTCGCCGGATTGTAATTTCAACAGACTCATCACTCACGGGTGTGAAGGGCATCATTTCTTGTGGCACATAAATTGCCTGGAAATGTTGGCAGTTTTAAAGCTCTGGTCAACACTGGTCAGATTGGGCAGGGGTCCAGAAGACGGTGTGGAGCCGGACTTCTAACTCCCTGTGTCTCGCCAACATGTCTAGAAATAAACTACACTAGTTACATGTACCATTACCGCTAAAGGAGGCAGAGGAGTAACTGAACATCTGACACACTGAGCAGGAGAAAGCAGGAGAGAGAGGGAGAAGGAGAAGCCATCGCTAGCTGCTAAGCTAAAGTCGCTAACGGCTAACCTAAAGTATGGTGGCGCTGACTACCCAAACTTTTGAAAACCACTATGAGACTGGAACAGCAGTCACCAAATGTGTAAAGAACTGTGAGTGCTTAGGGAAAATTACTGTAAGAATAACTGTTTAGCGGACAGTTGGCCGCTGTAATGACAAATCTAACAAATTGATCAGGTATTTAGCGAGAGCAGCAAACACGCAACCAACACACAAGCACCAGAAACGGAAATGAGTCAACACGCTTACTGCAGCACGCCAGCCGCCCAGTCCAGACTTTGAGAAGTATGTTATCATGCCAATAACTGCAGAAAATCCCACTTTTCATGCAGTGTTGGCCTTGCTTCCATGTCAGATACAGACTTCTCCAGACAGTAGATGGGTCTCACTTACTTTCTACTCCTGCCACCTAAATAGAGGCAAAATCGTCTCGCAATTTTTTTATTTATGTAACATAGGAAGGAGATCTAATCTCAACACCTTATTGTATTATACTGTGTTGGAGTAGACTTCAGAGCATAAATGTTAAGTTTAAAAATCTATTCAATTTATGATTGTGTTTTACGTACATATTGAATTGGTGATCATAATACTTGTTTGGTATAATAGTTTAATCATACACCTGATGACAAAATACCCGACTTTGTGCTATTCTACCTAGAAGAATTGATTTGATTTAGATTTTTCTTCTGTTCACTGACATTGCATGTTAAAATCTATAAACATGTCTATTTTTTTTCCACACTCTCCTAAAACCTTTGCACAGTGGTGCATAGGATCAGTCACCTGTGTTACCCTCATTAGACGATAGATAGAGCCTGAACAGACATTTATTTAATGAAAACCTTCAGATTCTAACTTTAATAAAGATTTGATTGAGTCCATCTGAAAATAATACTCAGTGATTTAATAAACAGTCAGTTGTGCTGTTGATTGTAGAGACACCAAAGACAACACTGAAATATGTCCCATTGTAACATCTAACAGAGACAGAGTTCCTGCTGCTGTCTGTACAGCTGATGTTGTGCTTTGTTGTCCTCTCAGTCTACCAGGTGGAGGTGGATTCAGGGGTGGAGTCTGTCCTTCTGCCCTGCAAAACCACAGTTCATCTTCCTGTAGACATCACAGTGGGAGTGGACGGATGGAGGCAACAGGAATGTCCACATGTGTAAGAACGGCTCTGACCAGCCTGAAAAACAGCAACCGGTTTTACAGAGACCGAACAGAGATGAAGAGAAGCCTTCAGAGACCTGGAGACCTCAGTCTGACCCTGAAATACCCCACAGACAGAGACAGTCACATCTACACCTGCACCGTCTACAGCAGGGAGAGACACATCCTGATGAAGAAACAAGTGAAGCTCAAGGTCAAAGGTCAGTGCTGTAGATACAGGTCAGAGATCAGTTTTGTAGATATAGATGTTGAAACAAAGAAAACGTGTTGAGAGATTTGAATATTTAGGGCCCGAGCACGAAACGTGCGAAGGACCCTATTGAAATTGTAAGGATTATTAGGGCCCGAGCACTAACGGTGCGAGGACCCTATTGAAACTGTTAGGATTATATTTTTTTTTTTTCTTTCTTTCTTTTTTTTCTGCAAAGTAGCCTCAATTTTCGCGGCCTCAACATGCTCGAAAACTCACCAAATTTGGCACGCATGTCAGGACTGGTGAAAAATTTCGTATTTTGTGGGTTTCAGCGGACGGGCGGGCAAAATGGCTTCGCTAGCTCACCTAGAAAATTAGAAAAATTAGCCCCTCATCCACGTTCGACCTACATGGACGAAATTTGGTGGGGACGTGTATCATATCAAGACGCACAAAAAAGCCTCAAGAACCCATACCCTAAACTCGACAGGAAGTCCACCATTTTGAATTTGGCGGACATTTTGGGACGATTTGCACACTCCGTGACTTTAACTAACTCCTCCTAGGGATTTAGTCGGATCGACTTCAAATTTCTGCTGTGCCTTCTAAAGGCATTGACAATGTAAATTTGTGCTATCTGCGCGTTTTCGTCAATGGGCGTGTCCGTGGCGTCGATGATTCGCCATGAAACAGGAAGTTGTAATAACTTTGCTGTACACGCTCAGATCTGCACGAAATTTTGCACGTTACACAAGAGTCCCGCCCTGAACACATGTACATGCCGACATTCGCCCACAGCCATAGCGCCACCTTCTGGCAACAGGAAGTGTCCTTTAATGAAGCAGCCCCCGCTGCACGTTTGACCTACACTTACGAAATTTCTGTGGCACATGGATCATGTCCAGACGTACCAAAAGCCTCTTGGAGCCATGCCCTAAACCCAACAGGAAGTCGGCCATTTTGAATTGTGTGGCCATTTTAGGATGATTTACACACTCCGTACTTTTACTAACTCCTCCTAGGGATTTAGTCGGATCGACTTCAAATTTCGGCTGTGTCTTCTAAAGGCATTGACGATGTAAAGTTGTGCTATCTGCGCTGTTCGTCAATGGGCGTGTCCGTGGCGTCGATCATTCGCCATGAAACAGGAAGTTGTAATAACTTTGCTGTACACGCTCAGATCTGCACGAAATTTTGCACGTTACACAAGAGTCCCGCCCTGAACACATGTACATGCCGACATTCGCCCACAGCCATAGCGCCACCTTCTGGCAACAGGAAGTGTCCTTTAATGAAGCAGCCCCCGCTGCACGTTTGACCTACACTTACGAAATTTCTGTGGCACATGGATCATGTCCAGACGTACCAAAAAGCCTCTTGGAGCCATGCCCTAAACCCAACAGGAAGTCGGCCATTTTGAATTGTGTGGCCATTTTAGGATGATTTACACACCTGTACTTTTACTAACTCCTCCTAGGGATTTAGTCGGATCGACGCCAAATTTCGGCTGTGTCTTCTAAAGGCATTGACGATGTAAAGTTGTGCTATCTGCGCGTTTTCGTCAATGGGCGTGTCCGTGACGCCGATCATTCGCCATGAAACAGGAAGTTGTAATAACTTTGCTGTACACGCCAGATCTGCACGAAATTTTGCACGTTACACAAGAGTCCCGCCCTGAACACATGTACATGCCGACATTCGCCCACAGCCATAGCGCCACCTTCTGGCAACAGGAAGTGACCTTTAATGAAGCAGCCCCGCTGCACGCTTGACCTACACTTACGAAATTTCTGTGGCACATGGATCATGTCCAGACGTACCAAAAGCCTCTTGGAGCCATGCCCTAAACCCAACAGGAAGTCGGCCATTTTGAATTGTGCGTCCATTTTGGATGATTTACACACTCCGTACTTTAACTAACTCCTCCTAGGCATGCAATCAGATCGACTTCAAATTTCTGCTGTGCCTTCCAAAGGCATTGACGATGTAAAGTTGTGCTCTCTGAGCGTTTTCGTCAATGGGCGTGTCCGTGGTGCCGATGATTCACCATGAAACAGGAAGTTGTAGTAACTTGGCTGTACATGCTCAGATCTGCACGAAATTTTACACGCTTGACAAGAGTCCCGCCCTGAACACATGTACATGCCGACATTCACCCACAGTCATAGCGCCACCTGCTGGCAACCGGAAGTGACCTTTAACGAAGCAGCCCCGCCGCGACGCTTTGACCTATATGTTCAAAATTTCTGTGGCTCATGTATCAAGTCGAAGTCGCACAAAAGCCTCTTGGACCACTCCCTAAACCCAACAGGAAGTCGGCCATTTTGAATTTTACGTAAATTTTGGACGATTTACACACTCGTACTTTAACGAACTCCTCCTAGGGATTTAGTCAGATCGATTACAAATTTCTGCTGTTCCTTCTAAAGGCATTGACGATGCAAAGTTGTGCTATCTGCGCTGTTGTCGATGGATGTGTCCGTGGCGTATGCCAAAGATCGACTCATCGCCATGAGACGGGATGTGGTTGTAACTTTACTGTACATGGTCAGATCTATATGAAATTTAGCACGCTTAATAAGAGTCCCGCCCTGAACACATGTACATGCCGACATTCACCCACAGTTATAGCGCCACCTGCTGGCAACAGGAAGTGAGTTACAAAACCTTCATGCAGCCTCCGGCGCATAGAAAATTCACAGCCGCGACAGGCAGGGTCCACAATAGGCAACGCGACTCGGCTCACACCCCGACGCGCTACAGGTGCGAGGGCCCGCCATCGCTGCTTGCAGCTTTAATTTTTTTTTTTCTTTCTTTCTTTCTTTATTTTTCTGAAAAGTAAGCCCCATTTTCGCGGTCGCAACATGCTCGAAAACTCACCAAATTTGGCACGCATGTCAGGACTGGTGAAAAATTTAGTATTTTGTGGGTTTCGCGTACGGGCGTGGCAAAATGGCTCGCCAGCGCCACCTAGAAAATTGGAAAAAATTAGCCCCTCGTCCACGTTCGACCTACATGGACGAAATTTGGTGGGGACGTGTATCATATCAAGACGCACAAAAAAGCCTCAAGAACCCATACCCTAAACTCGACAGGAAGTCCGCCATTTTGAATTTGGCCGCCATTTTGGGACTATTTACACACTCGCATACTTTAACGAACTCCTCCTAGGGATTTAGTCGGATCAACTTCAAATTTCTGCTGTGCCTTCTAAAGGCATTCACGAGCTAAAGTTGTGCTATCTGCGTGTTTTCGTCGATGGCGTGTCCGTATGCTGACGATTCGCCATGAAACAGGAAGTTGTTGTAACTTCAGTGTACATGCTAAGATCTGTACGAAATTTTACACATTTAATAAGAGTCCCGCCCTGAACAAATATACATGCCAACATTCAACCATAGTCATAGCGCCACCTGCTGGCAACAGGAAGTGACCTTAAAGAAAGCAGCCCCGCCACACGTTTGACCTACATGTACGGAATTTCTGTGGTACCTCTATCATGTCCAGACGCACAAAAGCCTCTTGGAGCGATGCCCTAAACTCAACAGGAAGTCGGCCATTTTGAATTTTATGGCAAAGTGTTGGTGATTTACACACTCAGTATTTTAACTAACTCCTCCTAGAGATAGAGTTGGATCGACTTCAAATTTCTGCTGTGCCTTCTAAAGGCATTGACGATGTAAAGTTGTGCTATCTGCGCATATATGTCAATGGGCGTGTCTGTGGCATGGCGTCAAACATCAACTCTTCGCCATGACACAGGAAGTGGTTGTAACTTCACTGTAGATGCTCAGATCTGCACGAAATTGTACTCGCTTGACAAGAGTCCCGCCCTGAACAGATATACATGCTGACATTCACCCACAGTGATAGCGCCACCTGCTGGCAACAGGTAGCGAGTTACAACACCTTCATGCAGCGTCCGAATCGCATAAAAAATTCACAGCCGCACAGGCAGGGGTCCACAGGTAGGCTACGCGGGCGCATCACACCCCGACGCGCTACAGGTGCGAGGGCCCGCCCATCGCTGCTTGCAGCTTTAATTTATTATTTTATTTCTAAAGAAAATTGTTGTGATGAACATTTAATGTTTTCAGAAGGCAAGGTAAAGGCAAGTTTATTTGTACAGCCCATTTCAACAACAAGGCAATTGAAAATGCTTTACACCAAATATAAAAGAAACATAGGGAAATTGAAAAAAACACATTAAAATATAACTTAAAAGGTAAATTAGAAAATAAAAACAGAATAAAATACATTTACAATGGTTTAACAGGAAATAAAAAACCGGGTAAAGCAGGACAGCAAAAGTCACTGTACAGTGTACAGTATTAAACTACAGCCTTACATTTCATTTAATTAAAGGCAATGGTAAAAAGTAAGGTCTTCAGTCTTAATTTAAAAGAACCGACAGTTTCAACAGACCTGCAGTTATCTGGGAGTTTGTTCCAAATATACGGAGCATAATAACTGAATGCTCCTTTTCCATGTTTAGTTTTGACTTGGATTGAAACCAGTTTAGTACTCTGCCAGAAAGTCCAACCCTGTTTTCAAGTCAAGTAATATGTTGTGGTCGAATCGTGTCGAATGCAGCACTGAGATCCAATAATATTAAGACTGATATTCTGCCACTGTCATTGTTTAAATGGATGTCATTGAAGCCCTCGGCAAGAGCCGCCTCAGTGCTGTGGTGTGGTCGAAAACCTGAGTGGACGACATCAAAACAGTTATTTAGTGCTTTTTCAATGATTTTACTTAAAAATGGGAGATTTGACATGGGCCTATCATTGCTCATTAGTGAACTGTCTAGATTGCTCCTTTTTAAGAGTGGCTGTACCTGACACAGAGGTACTGATTGCTTGTCTAATTGTTTGAATTTTGTCTGCGAAGAATGAGCCAAATTCATTGCAGGCCTTGGAGGATAGAAATTGAGAGCCTACAGAGACATGAGGGTTGGTTAGCTTGTCGACCGTAGCAAACGAGGCGCGTGCATTGTTATTGTTTTTGGTGATGTTGTCAGAGAAGAAGGACCACCTTGCATTTCTCAAATCTTAATTATAAATCCGAAGTCTGTCTTTACAGACGTCATAATGAACCTGGAGATTTGTTCCCCTTCAAGGGAACTCGAACTGGGTCGGTGACGACACTATGGGAACGCCCTTGGGCGTGGCAGGGCTAAACTATGAATGAAACTACTCTAATCCTATTTCAATGCTAAATCACTTTGACATAATGCTGGTGGTAGACAGGATGGTGATATGGGTCGCGTTAGTTGGTGAATCTTTATTTTTTGTACCCTTACATGGAGTCTGATTTGCTGTGAGCTAGTTGTTTTATGGTGGATTGCATGTCATTAGCTGCCGTGTTGTCGCTGTAGTACGAGGGAGGCTCGGGAGCGCACACAGGGCTGAATCCGACCCGGTGTCCTCACATTAAAAGCAGAATAGTGGCTGATGCAAGCAATAGAGGAAACAGCAGTTTTCTTCATTTCTAACTGAGTTTTGAGCCTATTGATAATAAGGCAATATTTGATTTATTAATAAGTAATTTAACTGAAAAACTTCATGTAATCTCTTCAACTATCACTCACATATGGTCCAAGCCACTCTGTATTAGACTTAGATTTATAATCAAACACAAACTTAATTTCATGTTTTTAACTGAAACTTGGTTAGACCAAGATTTCAGTGGAGCTGTCCTTATCGAGTCGACCCCTCCCAACACTTTAATGAGTGAAGCCAGAGTGCATAAGACAGGAGGTGGAAATGCCATTTTGTGTAATGACTCCCTCCAATGCAAAAAGATGTCTTGTGTTTTATGGGAATTTTGCTCCTTTAAAATAGCTCTCTTCAGCTGAATTCCTCTTCTCAGAGGTATTTTTCTAAATATCTACAGGCCCCCTAAATACTGTGCAAACTGTTTTGATGACTTTGGTGAACTGCTGTCTATAGTCTTTGTTGACTTTGACTGTGTGGTTATTGTTGGTGATTTTAACATCCATGCTGACAACCCCCAGGACAGAGGGACTCTAGACACTGTGTTGTATTCTTGATAATTATGGACTTACTCAGCATGTGATGGAGCCCACACACAATAAAGGGCACACTTTGGACTTAGTCGATCTCCAAAGGTCAGACCAGTTACCCCTGGTGGATTATTACCTCCCATCATCTACTCCTACACTTAGGCTTGATGCGAACACTTACATACAATAAAACGGAGGAATAGCTTTTATTCATGGTCACTTCTGTAACTACACCACAAGGACATTATAAATTTAACTGTTATATAGTAACATAGAGCAAACAGAGCACTTACTCAAAGATGGGAGCAAAATTACTGTAATAAAGACTTAACTGTAGCTAAATTGAACCACTCATACATCAAATAAAATAAATGAGAGCATTTACTTAACTACAGACATGGATTTAACTGATATGAAATAGCAGTAATATACTTAAACCTCTCAACAGATTCATTTGTCAGGACTTAGAGTCTCATGGACACATGAAATCTCTAGTCCACAAAAAGTATCTTAACCACAGGAATGTACAGCTGATGTTGTGCTTTGTTGTCCTCTCAGTCTACCAGATGGAGGTGGATTCAGGTGTGGAGTTTGTCCAGCTGCCGTGCAAAACCACAGTTCCCCTGCCTGAAGACCTCACAGTCGAGTGGATGGACAGAAACAACAGGAAGGCCCACATTTACGAGAACGGCTTTGACCAGCCTGAAAAACAGGACAGTCGTTACAGAGACCGAACAGAGATGAAGAGAAACCTGCAGAGAGCTGGAGACCTCAGTCTGACCCTGAAATACCCCACAGGCAGAGACAGAGACACTTACACCTGCACTGTCTACAGCAGGGAGAGAAAAATCCTGATGAAGAAACAAGTGGAGCTCCGGGTCAGAGGTCAGTGGTGTAGATAAACGTTTGAAATGAAAAAGTCAAAGGAAACGTATTGAGAGGTTTTAATATATTATTATATTCTTACAAAAAGAATGATTCTTGTGATGAATATTAAACCTTTTCAAAACGTTGTTGAGGCAAGCACTGGACACTGCCGACTCTTGAGTGGCTTTATTTAGCAATGGCTAACACTGACAGCTTACACCAGTGTTCACTAATAGGCAGACTGCGGTCCAGATCCGGACCCAGCGCTGTCCTCCCCGGACCGCCGACCTACAGACGATTTATTATTGAGACTTACTACCTCATGATGGAGCATTTCTATGTTAACCCACGCAGCTTTTCTAGCATTTACTGTACTGGTTTAGCAAACCAGCAAACTCACAACTTCTGTCCCTCATTCTTGATCCTCTTACTCTATATGCAGTCACACAGAGACACATACTGTCGAGCAGGCGGTGACAGTAATAGTATAGACGGGTTTCTGTGCAACGTCACCGAGATGCACGTGCAACTAGGAGGCAGAAAGCAGCACTCTGTCTTTGTGGCACATCAGTTTATACAGCATATCTAGAAGCAGTGTTGGGCAAATTACTCAGAAATTGTAATGAATTACTTTTTAGTTATTACTCATTTAAAAACTAATAATATTACTTTACTTATTACTGAGTATTAACAGTAAATAGTGAAGTTACTCGTTCCAGTACAATTACTTTCAACCACCCCACCCCTCCTTAAAAGTGACAGAAAACCTGTTCAGCAGCACATTTTAGAAGGTAATTCACTTTACTGGAACAATAATTAACCTGAGGAGACAACAACCAGCCAAACTGAAAACACTGCAGCCTCTTAGACCAGAGGATGCTGTATCATATAGGCTATGGATATAGGCTATTTAAAATTAATTTCAAATCAGATCCCTCTTGACATTTTAACTGATCGCCTAAAACCCACCTTTTAGGAGAGCCTTTGATTGAACTCTTGCCATTTTCCTTTGCCTTATTATATGCATGTTACCTGCACTACTTATTAACTCTGCTGTAGTCTTGTGATTTCTCGTCCCTCTCCTCTCCCTTCTAGCTGTAGTGACTGTACATATTTCATATATACAGACATATTTCAGAGTTCCTGCTGCTGTCTGTACAGCTGATGTTGTGCTTTGTTGTCCTCTCAGTCCACCAGGTGGAGGTGGATTCAGGGGCTGGAGTCAGTCCTGCTGCCCTGCAAAACCACAGTTCACCTGCCTGAAGACGGCACAGTGGAGTGGAGAGACAAATACTACAGGAAGGTCCATGTCTATAAGAAAGGCTCTGACCAGCCTGAAGAACTGGACGATCTTTACAGAGATCGAACAGAGATGATGAAAAACCTGCTAGAGACCTGGAGACCTCAGTCTGACCCTGAAATACCCCACAGATGGAGACAGAAGAACCTACACCTGCACAGTCTACAGTGGGGAGAGAGACATCCTGATGGAGAAACAAGTGGAGCTCCAGGTCAAAGGTCAGAGCTATAGATACATACATTTCAGTTGAAACAAAGAAAACATATTGTGAGGTTTTAATATTAGTATTTTCTTACAAAAGAACAATCAGATCAGCTGGAAGAACAAAGATCAGTCTGAGACTTGAAACACTGATGTTTAGCTCATATCTGATCATGAAACTAGTCAATATTTACTGATCCGAACATGATAGTTTGGATCAATGAAAGATTGATGATCAGTTCTCTTCACATCATGTTGAAGCCGTTTGGAAAGAAAAGTGGGCTCAGAGTCGGCAGAAGAAAAGGCCAAATATTGATGAAGCAGGAAGAGCAGTTTGGGATCAGATCCAGATCAGATGTTTGTGTGTCTCGCTGTTCTGGACTGATGTTGAACATGTGGAGCTGAGATTCATTTACAGAACAGAGATGAAAACATTTGAAAGCTTCTTCTCTTCAAAGTTCAACTTTAGATCCAGAAATGTCAAAGTCCAGCAGTTCAACACTGACAGGAGACGTTACTGTGAAGCAGCACATGGACAAAACAATCCCAGCAGCATCAAGACTCTGATCATCTCCAACAGCTTCCTGTGTTTCTGTCCCCTGTTAGCTGCTGCTCTCATCTGCTGCTGTCAATAAAGTTATTCAAACTGCTGCTGCTGTCTGTGCAGCTCATGTTGTGCTTTGTTGTCCTCTCAGTCTGTCAGGTGGAGGTGGAGGAGGGGGTGGAGTCTGTCCTGCTGCCCTGCAAGACCACAGAGAACCTGCCTGAGGACGCTAGAGTGATGTGGATCTGCAATGAACCCATAAAGACGGTCCACATATATAAGAACGGCTCTGACCAGCCTGACCAACAGGACCAGTTTTACAGAGGCCGAACAGAGATGAAGGAAGACCTGCTGAGAACTGGAGACCTCAGTCTGACCCTGAAATCCCCCACAGACAGAGACGGAGGACGATACATCTGCAGAGTCTCCAACAACGAGGGAGACGGCTTGAGAGGGAAATCAGTTGTCCTCAGGGTCAAAGGTCAGTATGCAGACTGAGGTCAGAGTCTCTGTGTTTGTCTCTGTCTGACTGTCCTCTGTCTCCTCTGCAGAGAGAAGCAGGAACAGAAGCAGCTCCACTGATCCAACTCCTCTGATGGCCGATCAATCTGTTTGATCTTTGATCATTGATCCGATCTGACTCTGGATCAGAGAGAAAATGGAGGTGAAGCAGCTGATGGAGGACGGATGAAGACAGGCAGCATGTTGTCTCTGGGTCATTCTGCTTCCTCCGTCCTCCAGCCGGTGACCCAGAGATCCAGGATGTTCCCCTCACTTTCACAGGTGGAGGAGAGAAGAGGCCCGGCTGGATCCTATGAGGACGTCTGTCAGTGTGAGACTAACAATGACTGTCCTGGACAATCAGTATTATGAAGCTACTAATGAACTGCCTCTGTTAACTCTGAGATTTCCATCCAACCATTCAGTCCAGCTCACTAACAGTTTTGTTATCACCTGGTACATTAAGCTGTGCTCACATTGCTGAGCCTGTTAGTTACAGAAAAGCAGCAGACGAGGAGGATCTGGATTTAATATCTCACACAGTGTTAACATCATACAACCGAACTTCACTGAAGAGCTGGAACAAGCTGAACACAATAAATATGAGATGCTGTCAGACGAGTGTTTTTTTTTCTTGAGTTTCAAATTCATTATGGTGAAATGTGAAATGTAAAATGTTTGTGCTGTTAAAATCTGTGAATAACAATAAGCTTACTGGGCTGCTGATCTTCATCATAGGAGGACTGGTTGGTTTCTATTAAAGGTAACAGGATCCAAACCCTCTGCACACAGTTTGCTCCTCCAGTGAGTTTAAAGTGAAAACTATCATGTGTTGAACAAACTGAAGCTCCTCTGCTGCCTCCTGCTGGCTGCTTCCTGTCACTGTCAGTCTGTTCGTCCCTCAGCTCCACAGAAAACATTCACATTAACACAACAGCTACATTTACTCCACTGCTGCTCTCAAGGACAACACTCAGGTACTTGGACTTTACTTTCTACTTCTACCCACATCTCAGAGGGAGATATTCTACTTTTACTTCACTACATTTATCTGAAAGCTTTAGTTACTAGTTACTTTACAAATTAAGATTTTTTCACACAAACACACAAGTTCAAATGTAGTGTTTAAAATGTTTTGTTTTTAAACTCCCAACAGTTTATTCAGGTATAAGTTTTCTTGTAAACAATATAAATCTTCCACACCAGACTCTGTTACTGAAAATATGTACAATCATCAGTTACAGTTTGACACAAAATGAGCTCTAGCTCAACAACTACAGCAGTAAAATCCTTATTCATCTTTATTGGTCTGTCTGCTTAATGGGCAGCAAGTGGCGCTCAAACACAGTCTGACTCTTCAAAACAAAATCTCTGGAAGCTCTGTTAGAGGTTGGAGGTTTCTTTGGACCCCAAACAGACTCAGAGGCCAAAGAGTGGGCTTTTTGTGATGCAGTTCACCTTCCTCATCTTCTCCCAGTGTTTCTATCTTACCACTTTGTTTTGGGGCAGGGAGTTATGGTAGGTTGTCTAAAACGTTACTCGCACACTACTCATAAACCAGTTTTCTGATTGCATGTGGGCTTATCTGTTTAAAGGCATATCCGAGAGCTCTGTCGCGGAATGCAACGAACACAAGAGCGTATCACACACACCTTTTCTGTTTAATGAAATCGCACATTTCTTGACATTTTACTGCAAACTATTTGAATTCTGCATACAATGTTATAAAATGCAGTGACAGCCCTCTACTGGTTGAAACCTGGCTACTGCAGTTTACTATTGCTACTAGCTGAATAAACCTCCGGACTGACGCTTTCCAGCTCTTTCTATTTCCTCATTTGGCAGACGCATGCGTGTAAAGGGATGGCAGAGCCAGGCGGTGTCCGTTGGAGGAGTATAGTGGCCAAGAAGGAATGTAAACGTGTATTATGGAGTTTAGGTAGATGGTGAAGACCCACTAGTCACTCTGTATGCAAGCATTAGTGACTTGAATTTCATTCTGGAGGCCACGGTGAGAGACAGTGGAGGTCACTGAGTAATGGAGGGACACTGCACAAGCTGGAAGACCTGCTAAGAGGGCATTACAATAGTGAGGCGAGAGATAACTGTTGTGGAAATTATATTCCTGGTGAGGGGCTGAGCACATAATTGAGATACAACCATTGTCTTTGAAGAATTTATTTAACAAAAGAGAACAAACAGAGAAGTACTGAAACACACACAGCTGGTCCAGAGACCTGCCGCCTAGGGCAGCTTCGGGTATCTGGCCCCGAGCAAAGGGATGCATCATCATTTCAGTCTAGGGTTCTATGTTTTGGGGAACAGAGATCCTCTCTTGGCTTTGTAATGGGAATTTCACGAGAAGACCTTTAAAACACTGCTCCCGTGACTTATCACTGAGACCATTTGACCACCTGGGACAAAGGACACAAGAGGTGTGATGTTTGATGTATTGTGATAGGCCATCTGACCATCTGGGTATGGGATGCAAGAGGAGTAAGGTCCCTGTGAGTTCCTATTGTTTTAAGAGGACAAGATACATTCACCAGTTTCTTCACACCTAGGGGGGTCTTTCACCACATTCTCTTGCATTGGGTGACATTTGATCTTCAAAGTCCTTTTGTGGTCTCTGAGCCTGACTCAGATATAAAAAGCTGCATGTATGGAGACAAAGCAGCTCACTTGGATATCACTCTTCACGGGTGTGTCTCTGTGAGCTCCTTCTGCAGAAGACTTGGAATAAATCCACCAAAAGACAAGTGTTTTGCCTGAGCCTTTTATTAATAGAATCT
>JALXJV020000002.1:41463594-41487350 GCA_024633595.2 Lepomis macrochirus
AGTGGAGCAACATTGAAAAACAAATGTAAAACTTTCCTGTCTAAGGTAAAGCAGTATTTATGTGTACCCTGTAACTTGGAAAGATAACTGTGCTGGTCTTCTAAATGCACTCATGCAGAAATGAAACTTGCACATTCCAGCATGAAACATCTGTGGGACCAGTCCCACCCAGATGATGTGATAGCATTCCTCATAGGCGCACTTCATTTTGAAATAGTTATTATTATTATTAGTTAAGACAGTTACCTCTCTCTCAGTCAAGGTTGAAGGTTAAACTCTGGACTAATGCCAGAGAGAAAGCAATGAATTGACATTGAATATTAAAATGTTGATTAGACAGACAGGGCAATATGGATGCACATCTCAGTGAATAATAAGCATCACATGTTTGGCCAAATCAGAGATGCAGCTGATAACATTAATTTATAGAAAATATCTATAATTTAGAGATGGCAATGCTTAAGTTCATCAGTAATGTGGATGTGTCATCAGCCAGTCACGATAATAAATCCACATCCAGCCTCAGCTAGTACGGAGCACAGCCAGAGATGAACAGCCAGCATCTGATACAAGCAGCTCAGACCCTAATGGAACAGTTGCTGCTCCACCACATTACCCAGCAGATTGGCCCCAGTCTTTTCAGCCAAGAGGTTTCTATTCAGGCTTATTGAAGGGGGATTGTAAGTGAGAGTATTGTGGTGTCAGGTGTGACTGTGCAGCACACCGGCTCTGTTTTTGCACTGTGACTCGCAGCCAGTTTGTGACAGAGTAGTAATGTTGCTGGTAGAGTTTTGTAATATAAACATCTAAAAAACTGAAGCCAACCTTCCTCTGTTTGGAACTGCGAGCTCATAAAGTCCATCAGTGGTGCTGAATGCACAAGAACTCACAAAACAAGCTGGACCAGCTAACCAGCTCCTCTCACTGGGCCCTGCTGTTCACAGACTAAGGGAGCTCTCACAACTCAAGGAAGAACACTTACTAAAGCCGCCAGGGCTGCAGCGTTTAGCCTGCTGTTTAATACCACAGAGGAAAAAATGTTCCCTCTCTGTCCAAATAAATCCAGTGAACCACACTAAATGCTGTTTACTAAACAGCAGATGTTTTTAACTCTCAACTCTTAGTTTCTGGAAGAAAAGGCAGCCTCAGCAGTCACAAAGCGATAAGGGTAAAGATGATAACCATTGGCATGATGGGATGTGTGCTAGTGACATACCTGACATGAAGTAGTGCAGAAAATCTTTCAAAAAAATCCGAAGCAGTGAAACCACCGAAAGCCAGGACTAAAAGGGGCAAACACGGGAACCATAAGCAGGAGAACTGTGGCCAAGAATGAAAATTGGTTATTTGGGAACCAGAAACAAAAGAACATGACCTCTGATGTATACCTACTGTAATATTCCTCCAAACCGCTATGAAGTTGAACAGTAAGTGCTATGTGTAAGTGTACCAGTGCAAGTTGACCATTGTACTCATTGCACTAATTTACTGACTCCCTGGTGATCAGAAGTGGTCATGGACTCACAACTCACACTCAAGTACAAGCAAAAGTAATTGTCAAAGGTAAAAAAAAATCTGCTAGAAGTACAGTATCATATCAAATTATTATTAGGTCCAGAATTGTTGAAATTCCCTGTCAAAGCAGTTTATTCAAGTATTGCATGGGGCAGATGAGAGTAAACACAAAACAACTTTGTTGTCTGTAAATTAAAATGTTTTTCTTGTTACACAAACATTCATCAATTTTAGCACATTATAACATTACACATATAATGTGTACACATTATAAAAGTGTTGTTTTCAGTAATACCTTTATCAAGGGAGTCCCTGTTCCGAGTGGCCAGCCTAAGGCACACCTGTGCAATACCCATGCTGTCTGAGCAGCATCTTGATACGCTTACACCTGTGTGGTGGATGGATTATCTTGGAAAGGAGAAGTGCTCACTAACAGATTTTGACATATTTGTGAACAATATTTGACAGGAAGAGCCTTTTGTGTACATACAGAAAGTCTTAGATCTTTGAGTTCAGCAACAAAAGTGTTGCTTTTATAATTTTGTTCAGTGTAACTTGATCAGGTGATCAGGTGAGCAGAGTGGGCTTAGCCAATGCGTGCTGACAAAAAAACATCACCTAGTCAGCCATAAGGACAATTGGCTATGCAACTGCATTAGTGAACATTAGCTACAAAAAACAATGTCACATAGCTTATTGCTAAGCTATTTGACATTGACTAACAGAGAGATCACCAGAATTAAGTGATGGTCTCACTTTATCGTAGCATTATGATTATATTATCATCTGCCTTAATTAAAGTACTCATAATCATCATCATTATGGCACGGCACACACCCTACCTTCCTGCTCCTTCCCTACAGGTCCTATTCATGATTGCTACGTCCACCTCCACTCTCCTCCTGCTCACTATATCCCTCTGCTTCCCTCTGTCATATGTCTCTTCCTCTGCCTGGCAGTGGCCACAGCTATCCTTTCCTCCTTCAAGTGACTGTGGCTGCACATTGTCAGGTCCTGCAGCTGATGTTGAAGCTACAGCCCCGGTAGCAAACACATCATTTATTTTGGCATATTTTTGAATCCGGGCGTTTCACACAAGAAACAGAGGGCCAATTTCAGTATAGACTTGAAACCTTGTGGGCTGCTGCCAGTCCCTGCTTTTTTGGCAGTTCAGTGGCATTTTCAATAATTAACTTCTAGAACAGAACTTGGAAGTTTGTGTTCAGCTCTCTGCAGCAGTTGTTTTAACTGTCAACTCTTTTGGTTTCTGGAAGAAGTGAGCAAACTCCATAACAAAGAGCGACAAAGGTAAAGATGCTAACCATTGGCTTGATGGGTAATGTAGTAGTAGTGACATACCTGAACCGACCCCATACTTGTGATTTTCGGAGAAGTGCAGACCTGTAACACCAAGTGCCAGGAGGACAGGAGAGCGAAGAACCAGAAGAACCAGGAGAACTTTGCACCAGTATGGAAATTGTTCTGTGGGAACCAGAAACATAAAGAACATGACCTCTGACCTTTAACCCGTGATCGTCAGCGACTGACCTCTGCAGCAGTTGTTTTAACTCTTTTACTTTCTGAAGAGGTGAGCGGCAGTCTGCCTCAGCAGTCGAGGAGCTTCAAGGGTAGGGGCGATAACATTTGCATGTTGGGAAGTATTGTTGTAGTTACATACCTGACACGAAATAGTGCCGAAAATTTATGAAAAGATGTCTGGCAACAATAAAACCAACAACCAGGGGACCCATGGAAAACAGGAACCAGGAAATAAGTTGTCCTGTGGGAAACAGAAAATATACATGAACATAAAGAACATGACCTTTGACTTCAGACCTGTACCTCCACCTGGTAGACTGAGAGGACAACAAAGCACAACATCAGCTGTACAGACAGCAGCAGGAACTCTGAAATATGTCCCATTGTTCCATCTAACAGAGACAGTGTTGTCTTTGGTGTCTCTACAATCAACAGCACAACTGACTGTTTATTAAAGGTCCAGTGTGTTATATTTCTGAGGATCTACTGACAGAAATGCAATTCAATATCCATAACTATGTTTTCAGTGGTATATAAAGACCTTACATAATGAACTGTTATGTTTTTTATTACCTCAGAAACCTGTAATTTCTATCTACATACACCACGGGTCCCCTTACATGTATATGGTAAGGTATTACCATACGTAATATGTAAGGTAATACCTTACATATTACGTAAGGTATTTTTGTGTCTTTTTAATGCAAGCAACAAAAAAACCCTATTATATTTATCATATTTATTGTACTGCAAACAAAAATCAAGTTTGTAATGAAAAATAAACAGGCCTCACAAAATGTTTTAATTGCTATTGTGTCATAATATTTGATTACAAGTCAAAAAGTTTTCCTTGTGAGTCAGAACGTTTTGCAAGTTAATAAATTTTGCAGTTTTGCAAGTTGAAAAGTTTTGCAAGTCAAAAAATGTCTAAATAAGAGATTCTCCTTTTTTAGAATGATATGTATTACAGTTAGCTAACGTTAGCTGTCTTGGCATGAAGCTTGACTGGCAGTGCATTTGTTCACTCAGACATGACTACCGACTCATGTTTAACACATTGTACATGATATCCAGCAAAACCAGTTTTCAGTGACTGTGGTAGTTTATGGTCACACAGCATAAACTAGATTTTAGATCGCTGATATGACATTGAAAATATAGACATTATCTAGATATTTTGAGGTGTTGCTGCCAGTGCGCTCCAGGATATAAAAGTCCCACCTTCCATTGTGGCTGGCTCTCTCCCTGACAGCACCTTACTGCTTTGCTGAACCATTGTTTTTATTTTTACTCCACAAAACCTTATCCCACAGTGTATGAACACTACTTATTTAACACTGGCCTCCTATTCATAGGTTCCTGTCACTCACACATTATTTCATTTACTGAAGTGTAATAATTGTACACTATTTAAAGTCATACAAAACAACTTTAACTTTTGTATCCTTTTTTGATGATGTTTTCATGAATGCAGGAAATTATTTTAATTTATTTAACAGTTTCTTGTGTAGTGTAATCATATTTTAAATACAATCAGGCAAGACTATTCATCAGTTCCCTATGTTAATTGGAAATATAGTGGTGATCTAAACTTTTAACAAAATACAATGGTTAATAGTTGTAAATGAAAATGATGAGATGGTCTTTATAGTTTAACATTTTGCATTTTTTGAAACATTGCAATAAATGATACTGCCTAGTGGGATTCATAATTACTCAGTGTGCAGGTCTTTCTTATTTTTTCAGTCTAAGCCCTTTTATTCAGCACTATGTGAGCATGGTTTGTTGGATGTGCACACGTTCTTGTGTGTCTGAACTAGACTTACAGTATATCAGAATGTGAAATCTATCATTTCCAATCAGTATTAAAGACAAAAGGAGTGCAAATATATAAATACAATTTATTGCAAAATAAAACGTGTTTTTTTTAAATGTTCACAAATGTGGACATGTAGTAAACACATTTATTCAAATAAACAGACTGGGCCTGTGCAAGTGGTAACAGCTACAGTATTTCCAGCATAGGTCCAGAGTACAAAGGGGGGAAAATGTGGGAGTGTTATTTTTTTTAACAACCATTATGAACATAAATAAACATTAGCCATGGCGGTCAGCTGTGCTATGGCAGAAAAAATGGGTCCTAAAGGCCAAATTCAAAAGCAGTGACACTGCCAACTGAAAGTAGTTCACTGCATTTGGAGGTAGCCTTTGAGGCAATTAGCTACTATACTTAAAAACATGATTATGCTAGTGAAATAAACTCCATTTTTCAAATATATCCCAGGACTGCCATGGCTGATGCGAGGGTTCTTAATCATGGAATCATTTAAGCTATAAACAAATACAGACATAACATTGTTCACTGATCGGCACCAGCCTTCCACCAACACTTTGGGTCACAGATGAAAATAGGATCTTCGTGCCAGGTTGCTGGAGGTAAAGGCTGGTGCAGGTCGTCCTCCATGTTGACCAGCTTCACGCTGCTGACCTCCCCCACGCTGTTGCTGTCACAGCGGATGACGAGGACATCTGATGTTGCACTTCTTCGCAGGGTGGGGAAAAGAAGGGGAGAAGTCAGCCAGATCAAGAGACATCCGGCAGGGTGAAGATGCTTCCTCAGCTCTCTGCAGCTCTCTGTCCACCATGCTGGACAAAGCTGTCACCAATGATCCACACTGTAACTATGGATGGAAAATAAATGAGTGTAATAAATGCTTCTATGTAACACCTAAAAGGAGAAAATGTAATAAGTCAGCAACACCTCAAAATATCTAGATAACAGTATATATTTTCAATGTAACATCAGCGATCTAAAGTCTAGTTTATGCTGTGTGACCATGAACTTCAGTTACCACAGTCACAGAAAACTAGTTCTGCTGGATATCATGTACAATGTGTTAAACACAACTAGCTAGGCTAAGGTTAGCTACTCATGTTTGAGTGCACAACTGCACAAATGCAATGCTAGTCAAGCTTCATGCAAAAATGGCTAATGTTAAATAACTGTTACACATGTCATTCTAAAAAAGGAGACCGCAACTTACCTCCATCTAGCCTCTACACCTTACAGCTCCGTCTCCAGTAGAGCTACATGCTGCTCGGAGTCGTTGAAGCAAGGGGATTGTAGGCGTGGCCATGCGGTCAATGCAAACTCATGATTGGTCAGTCAAACCCGCCAATAGAAAATTTTCTCGCAAAACCTTTCAACTCGCAAAACTTTCTGACTTGCAAGGAAATCTTTTTGACTTGTAATCAAATAATATGACATAATAGCAATTAAAACTTTTTGACAAAAAAAGTAATTTTTATTTATAATTACAAACTTGATTTTAAACTAGAGCCCGACCAATGTGGGTTTTGGGGGGCCGCTGCCGATTTATGAGCCAATATTCAGATTTTTAAGAATTATTTGGCTAGTAGTCCCCTTTACTGTATAAACTACACCTAGACAAGGTATTGAAAGCTGGTATGTATGTGGGCTATAAAACCTTTAACACTTTCTATGAAGGTCATCACTACAATGACTACAATGACTTATGCTTGTATTTATAACACGATGCATCGTATAATGCATCCATAAGACATTATAACAGTTATTATAATCACTTAAAAACATGCATTAGGCGCTATAGCAAAGATCATAACGTATTTTGACCTTTTGATTTAATGTTTTATAACTATTAGTCAGACTACTTTATATCAATCTGCAGCAAGAATCTCCGACCCTGTTCCATAACACATTATAACCACGGACTCTGCCTCGTTATAAATACACTTTAGTCACCTTTTAGTGATTAGTGAATTAGTGATATAAAATGGAATAATAGCTTATAGTATTGTTTAAAGTTATATAGCATGTCTTTGTTTGCTTTAAGTGGTGCTAATTAGCAGAGTTTCAGGAGCGGACCACACATTAACCACGTCATCACCCGCATTTCCATAAATACCCACACGTCCTAACGCCTCCCATTCGCTCTCGTATCCTGCACAGCTCTCGCATTCAGCACCCGAACCGAGACCAAGCAACAGCTTGTCGAGCACGCTAAGCTAACGCTGCTAACTCACAATACGAACCATCACAAGCTGATCCATTCATCCACATACCTCTTCGAGAAGTATGCATACATCGCCATCGGACGAAGAATTATTCGGACAAACAGTCAGCAGATCCTGCACCAGAATCCGATCTCTCCTCCTCCGTCTCCGTGCTGAGACACCGTTTTCCAATCGTAAAGCCGTCCAGCTAGAGGGTGAGTCCGGCATTAACTCCATCTCTCCATGGTCCGCTTCATCGCAACAGTCCGGAACTTTCACCCGAGATTCATCCGACTTACAGAACAGCTGATCACAGCGTTACCTCGTTGCAGCGAGACCCCGTGTCAAAACAGTCTTCACAAACGATTTCGACATGGACTATAGCCTCTCTTTAGAAAACCGTTAAAGACGTAAGAATCCCGTTTACAGAACAAACGATACAGATACAGCAAACTTTTCCACGATATTATGGCAGCATGGCATGCCTACATTTCCGTCAACATCAGCTCCCTTCCGGGTAAAGCATTACGCACGCTGTGACGTCAGCGCTACTGTTAAAGGGGCAGTAGACATTTCCTTCGGCTCGCATTAAGTGTAACAGCAACAGCAGTGGGTCTCCCGGCACCATCTCTCCCACTCATACACGACAGCTGCCTGGGCACCGGGATACCTGGGTCCCCAGCTGCCTACCATCAACCAACTTCAGTTGGGGCTCCGGGCACCGGGATGCCAGCGCCCCCAGCCTTCTACCATTGACCAGCTTCAGTCGGGACTCCGGGCACCGGGATGCCAGGGCCCCCGGTCGCCTGCCATCGATTGGCTTCAGTCGGGGCTCCGGGCACCGGGATGCCAGCGCCCCCAGCTGCCCACCATCAACCACAATAACCAATAGCAATTACACCTCAAGCACCTCAGCAGCCGCCTGCAGTAGGAGTTCGGTACCGAGATGCCAGCGTCCCCGCCGCACCCCACCACTAGCCTCAGCAAAAGGTGTCAGTAGGGACGCCGGGCACCGAGATGCCAATAGTCGCTCGAGCTAACATTGAGCTATTAGTCGCTTCAGCTAACATCAAACTAACTAATAGTCGCTTTGAACTAACATCGAAGCTAACAGCCGCCTTATGCCTACTCGAGCTAAAAGCCGCCTCAGCCTACGCCGAAGCTAGCAGCCGTCTCGCGCCTACTCCGTGCTAACAGCCGCCTCGAGCTCACTCGAGCTTAAGAGCTGCCTCGAGCTCACTCGAAGCTTAACAGCAGCCTCGAAGCTCGCCGAGCTTAACAGCCGTCTCCGCTCGCTCGAGCTTAACAGCCGCCTCGAGCTTACCTTGTGCTACAGCATTCCGTTTTGTAAGCTTTGCGCTCACTTCAAGCTAACAGCCGTATCGCGCTTGCCTCGCCCTACAGCTATTCCGTTCGTAAGCTTTGCGCTTACTTCGAGCTAACTAATAGTCGTTTCAAACTAATATCGAGCTAACAGCCATTTCGCGCTTACTTCAGCTAACATCAACATCATACCTCGAGCTAACAGCCGTTTTGAGTTTACTTCGAGCTAACAGCCGTATCGCGCTTACCTTGCCCTACAGCTATTCCGTTGGTAAGCTTTGCGCTTACTACGAGCTAACTAATAGCCGTTTCAAACTAATATCGAGCTAACAGCCATTTCAGCGCTTACTTTCAGCTCACAGCTGTCTCGCGCTTACTCCGAGTCAACAACCGCTTCACACTTACTCTGAGCCGACAGCTGTCTCGTGCTTACTCCGAGTCGACAGCCGCTTCGCCCTTACTCCGAGCCGACAGCCGCTTCGCGCTTACTTGAGCCGACAGACGGTTTGCGCTTACTTCGAGCTACCTTGAGCTAATGGCCGTTCGAGCTACATAGCTCTAGCTACGTTAGTCTCGAGTAAACGGTCATTTTCAAGCCTAGTCGCTTTAAGAAAGAGTCTCTATCTAGGTGTCTTTATTGAAACCACACGGTTCAAGCACACAGTCATATCTAGCCAAGTAGTTATCGCTAAGCCATTTCATGCCATAGTGGTCTCGAGCTAACACTCTTGAGCCAACAGACATTTCCTTGCTTAGCCATTTTCCGAGCAAGCCATTCCAAGCAGTCATCTTCTAGTTAATTCAGTCGAGATATAGGCGTTTTCAGGTAAACATTCGTTCTCCTTTCAAGCTAACAGTCGTTTCATGCCATCGTCCGGTTCACGGTCGCTTCGTGCCATCGTCCGGTTCTCAGTCGTATCAAGCTCACAGTCTCTTAAAGCTCCGTTGTTCAGAGTTAACATCAGCTCTCATTCGTTTCGCGCTATCGTCCAACTCTCAGCCGTTTGTGCTCACAGTCGTTTCCAACAAACATAAGGGTAGTAATCTCGGGCTCACAGTAACTTAAAGCTCTGTGTTTTGAACTAACATTCCGTTCTCAATCCTTTCGTACCATCATGCGGCAACAGTCCTTCGAAGTCACTTCAGTCACTTAAACAGCATTTTCTAGCTAAAATGTTCTGAGTCGTCTTTGGCTAAATTGGTATAATCTCTTCAAGCAACCAGTAAGTTCTAGCTACATCGTCATCACGGTAAGTAGTTTCGGCAAACGCCGAGCCGACTGTCTTTCGAAAGCAAACGCCGAAGTCCTCCGACCCAACTGTTGTTAAACTAAAATAGTTTCGAGCCAACAGTCATTTCAGGTAACATCCGCTCCCGGTTGTTCCAAGCCAAACATCTGGCTCAGTCGACTCGAGCCAATATCGGCTAACCGTCGTTACAACCGACATCCGGTCACGATCACTTGGAGCTTACATATGCAGCTCGCAGTCGTCTCAAACTCACGGTCATTCCGAAGGCTCATACATCGGGCTCCACGGTTTGCAAAGCGACCAAGTCATCCTAAACCAATGTCGTTTCAAGCTCAGTCGCTTCAAACTTGCTCGCTCAAGCTCACATCGAAGCTAACAGTCGCCTCCACCAAAGTCAACCTAAGCTAAATCATTCACTTTGCGCTTAAAGTCAGCTTCAGGCTCACGTCAAGCATACAGTCGCTTGTGCGACATCAAACTTACAGCTTTCAAGCTATCGTCGACCGACCACATTTCATCCGGATTGTTGTTTCAATCCAAAACCATTCGAGTAAACAGTCTTTCAAGCCGACAAGTGTTTTGAACAAACATTCGAGCTAAAGTCGCTACAAGCTTAAATTTGTCTCGAAGCGAGCAGTTCTTTCAAGCAACTTCGCTCAAGTGACTTCGACAGTCCAGCTAAAATCATTTTGAGCGAGCAGTTCGCTCAAGCAACTTCGCTCAGCTGACTTCGACAGTCCAGCTAAAATCATTTCAAGCCAAGGAGTCGTTCGAACAAGGGCTTCGGCACCGGATGCCAGGGCCTCCGTTGCTCGCTCCCAGTCCAGGGTTTGGGGTTCTAGAAGGATAGATAGTTCACAACGAAACGGTCGGCAAAACCTTAACAGCATAGCCCTCTCCCTGTCGTGCTTCAGGCCATCTTGAAAAGCTCTTGCCATCGTCACGACTCAGTACAATACAATCGCATCACTCAGTCGTCCCGAACCTAAGAAGCCACGCTTCACACCCGCCGGGCTCATTTCCTTTATCTCCCCTTCGCTTTGACCTTTCGCATCATTCAGATTCATTCTCCACACACGAAGTCCATGACCTCGAACCCTCGCAAGACCCTCGTGGAACCAATCGCAACTCTGGGATCACGGAGTGCAACGCCACGTGGACGCCAGATCATCTCCGAGTCCATTCCAGTGGCCTTTCGATTCCTGGTGCCACTGCCGCTTCCGCCAAGCACTCTTTCTTGTCATGCTTTCTCCCAGCCATTACCTCCTTCAATATCAGAGCTACGCTCTCAGCCTCTCACGCCATTCCCGAAGCACCTGCTACATCATGCGATGCGGGTCATCCCAAACGTACTATCATCACAATCATTCAGATCCCAAGATCTCCGAAAGCAACCAATGCTCTCACTTAACAAGAAGCTTTTGGGGTCCGTCGTGTCCGGGTGCTACGGGCGGATTTCCCTATCGTAGCTTCCCCAAAACGCTTCAAACGTCTCTTCGGCAACCGCAAGTCTCGTACATCATCTGTTCCGATCATCAATAAATCATTTAATCATACCTGGTGGTTGTGTGGTCCTTGCTAGTGAAGTAAAGTGTTAAAATATCTATCCCTGTATAATATATTACAGGTGGACATGAACTAATTATAAGACCTTATAACATGTAATTGTTTGCTTTAAGGAAAGTGACACATTTTGCGCAGGAAAAAAATGAACATGTAAACAATTGCACATCAATAAATTTTTGCTGCTGGAAGGTGCAACTTTTTCAGCAATCTGTAAACAGAGAATAAGCATTAGGGATGAGCGAGTACAGCATTATCTGTATCTGTATCTGTATCTGTTAACCATATGAATTATCTGTATCCGTATCCGTACTCGGACTGGGCGGGGCCTAGCCCTGAAGTGGGCGGCATTTAACCAGGAAGTGGTCGGGTTGTCTTGAAATGGGCGGAGTTTTAACAGTATATTATTTTAAGCATGCATTTTATATGGGTTGATCAGAAATTGTTATATTTATTGCTGATTAGAAAACTATTTACATGACAGCATCAGCAGTGAGCTTCAGATCAATGGTTTTGATCACGATAACAAACAAACTATATACAGAACAGGTTTTGCAACAATGAATACAACACATGCGGTTCAATTATGATCTAAAATGTCATGAACAAGAGTTTTCATACTCAACATGACTTTCTTTTTTTAACTTTTAATTTTTTTATGAACGGTTAACCTGCTCCGAGCAGGTTATGTTCCAGAAAAGAGATTAACTCTTAACTTAACGCCTACTGACCAATCAGCTCTCTGAAAATGACATCACCATCTGTAGGAAATCCCACAGACTATTTTAGCCAATAGGCTGCTTTCTGTTTGCAGGGTGATGTGGAGAAACTCTTGACTATGGCGATCCTACAGAGACTGATTCGAAGCCTCAGGCTGATGTTGCCTACAGGTTTTTACAGTACAGCAGGATCAGCCTACTTACTGCCTTTAAATGTCTTTAAGATTTTTTATTTGCTCCCAGGCCGTTTCACACAGCCTGACGCAGCCGTTAAATAAATGGATTTTATTTTTCTTATGTGAGGCTGAATATTATGAACAGTTTGGTATTGAAATACTAAACTTTAATATGAACGTAGGCTGTTTATTTAGGTTAGTATAGCTTTCTAAGGCCGACTACAGACACTATAGTCATGTTCCGTCCCACCTTTTGCAATGTGGGTTCAAAATGTTGAGATTCAGTCTTTCAAACATTATCTGAGCTCATTTTATGGCATGAAGGGATTTTTCCATTTCATTGCTTTATGAAGTTAATTTAGAACAATGTTTGGACACTTTGAGTGTGTTAAATAAATTAATCTGATTTTTTGAAGTGGCGTGATGTTTTTTTTTAAAGTGAGGGAGAACGGCCAAGTCTTTTAATGAGGAAGCGCCGACACACAGCCGAAGCTGAAAGAATAAGGCTGATATTTTCCGCAGCTCATAAGAACACTTTTTATCAACGCATTATTATAGACTACGTCTGTTCATTTAGACATTCACACTCAGCGCTCCTCCACTGATAAACATGGCATTAGCTTTGTGGCTAAGTTAGCAACAGGCAGCTAGCTGCTGTAACGTTACGTGATGTCAGAGAATATTTAGAAGTGATGAACTAGGGACAAATGTGGACTGTACGCTAGAACTGTCACACTGATTCAAAAAATAAATGTATCGTCATGTTTGTCAGCAGCGTAGTTTGCAACACTACTGTAGCATTAAACTGCTGTGAACTTGGAGGAAGCCAGGAGAGTGCAGAGAATAACGGGAGGGTTAGCAAATCACAAATGTTTTCAGGAGAGAAGTTATTGGGTCTGTTTTTATTATAATTATAAAGTCATGTAAGTAAAGTGACAAAAGTCTGACTCACCGCTAACACAGCCCTCTGCGTGTTTGGTTTCTACATGCAAAAGATCCGGTCAGCTGATTGTTTTCTTCTGTGGTTTTTGTGGTGAGGCAGTGTAGTTAACAGGGGCGCTTCAGCTGATGGCCTTCTGGTAGGCAAACTATGCTACACCCATGACATAAGTGAAGGATCTGACTCTCTGTTTCTTTTTTAATAGTCATATATCAGCTGTTATAAATGGCTGATGCCGATTAAATGCTTAGCTCATATTGACAGATAATATCGGCCAGCCGATAAATCGGTCTGCTCTAATATAAACACACACTGAAGTCTAAAGAACAACATCACAACTCGGGTAATGGGACCATCCAAAGACACAAGAATGCACTGTGACCCACTGGATGCAATACACAACCGTTACCACTAGATGGCAATAAAATTTTCACTCTCAACCTTTAAATCACTGAGTATTATAGTATAGTAGTATAGTCAGATGGACTCAATCAAATCTTTATTAAAGTTAGAATCTGAAGGTTTTCATTAAATAAATGTCTGTTCAGTCTCTATCTATCGTCTAATGAGGTAACACAGTGGTGACTGAGCCTGTGGCCCACTGATCAAAGTACTGCAGTATTTACATATCTGCAGTATTACCAAGGGACAAACTGCAGGATTAAGTTGCTGCTAATGCAAAGTGAACATTTCCTGCTGCTGCAGCTTCATAATAAAAGCATCTAACTGGGGAAACACCACTTTTATTTTTGAAGTCACAGGAAATACTTTTTGTCAGTAAGATTAGCACTGACTGCTATCGTTCATCAAAAACGCATCAACAAAACATGACAGTAGCCATTTTCTCTCACCAGCTCAGTTTGAAATGTTGCAGAGAACGCATGGAAGAGTCAGGAGGAGCCACAGTGAGCTTTTGTGTTGCGGGAGTGGGTGCGACGCGGTTCTGTCTCTCCTTGCTCCCCAGACTGTACCCATTGCTACAATTGTTATTACTTATTACTCTCCCCGTATGTCTCTGCTCACTTTCTCCATCAGTAGTGGTTTCATAAAGTTGCAGTGAATAATAAACTCACCATTTCAATTTAAATGCGCTGCATGTGAATTTAACCAACATGGTCCAACGGGTCCATGTCTTGTAAGTTAATACCAGATAGCATCTTTCTGTGTTTCTCTGCAAAATGCTGAAATTGGTCGCTAAAACACCTGCTGTTATTATACCTGGACGGCCCGCCAAGTAAACTGTATCTTCAAAACACTGTATTTAAGTTAGTGTGAGCTGTTAGCCTATATTTTGTAAATATTGTACTGTAAACCTATTTTTTTGTCTACCAACTGCGTGTGTCACATGACTATTTTGGTCCAGTAATGACTGAGTGATCATGCCTGCCTAGATCTGAACCAAACAATGGATTTGGTGAATCATTACCCCTAGTAACCACGCTAAAGCCCACTGTAAAGTGCTGTGAACATGTTTTCTGAAGAACAGTGGTTCAGCCTCCACAGTCAGCCATGTTTTACACACATCAGCACAGAAACAACGAAGAACTAATGTGTCTGTTCTGCAGATTTGTTTTTAACAAATAATATTTTAGTTTCTGGAAGAATTAATTGACCTCAGCTATGAAGAATCACAAGGGTAAGAAAGACAACCATTGGTATGATGGGAAGTGTAATAGTAACATACCGAACGTGTAATAGTGACGTAAATGCACCAAAACACCCCCAGCAACAAAAAGACCAACAGCCAAGATAAGCAGGAGAGGCAGGAGAACTTTGACCCAGAATGGAAATCGTTCTGTGGGAACAAGAAACATAAAGAACATGACCTCTGAACTTTGACCTGTATCTACAGCTCTGACCTCTGACACATATCTACAGCTCTGACCTCTGACCCAGAGCTCCACTTGTTTCTTCATCAGGATGTCTCTCTCCCTGCTGTAGACGGTGCAGGTGTAGATGTAACTGTCTCTGTCTGTGGGGGATTTCAGGGTCAGACTGAGGTCTCCAGGTCTCTGCAGGTTTCTCTTCATCTCTGTTCGGCCTCTGTAAACTCTGTGCTGTTCTTCAGGCTGGTCAGAGCCATTTTGACACACGTGGATCTTCCGGTTGTATCCGTCCCTCCACTCCACTCTGACGTCTTCAGGCAGGTGAACTGTGGTTTTGCAGGGCAGCAGGACAGACTCCACCCCTGAATCCACCTCCACCTGGTAGACTGAGAGGACAACAAAGCACAACATCAGCTGTACAGACAGCAGCAGGAACTCTGAAATATGTCCCATTGTTCCATCTAACAGAGACAGTGTTGTCTTTGGTGTCTCTACAATCAACAGCACAACTGACTGTTTATTAAATCACTGAGTATTATTGTCAGATGGACTCAATCAAATCTTTATTAAAGTTAGAATCTGAAGGTTTTCATTAAATAAATGTCTGTTCAGTCTCTATCTATCGCCTAATGAGGTAACACAGTGGTGACTGAGCCTGTGGCCCACTGATCAAAGTACTGCAGTACATTACTGTCACGATCCTGTCCTGTGTGCTGGGTGTTTGGGTTTTGGTTTCTGGGTTTGTGTTTCTGCATGTTAGTCTTGTCGTCTGTTCTTGAGTTTATTCCTGTATCTGTTAGTCTGTGTTTTGGTATTTCCGGATTTCAGTTCTGTTTCATGTACTAGTTTCTTGGTGTCTGTCTTGTCTAGTATGTTAGTTCTTAGATCCGTACCTTAGTTCATGTCTCTAGTGTTGTCTCTGGTCTGTTTTACTTTGTGCTTTGTCCCATGTCTTGGTCCCGTCTCGTTCATACTCCGTCCTGTTTGTCAGTTGCCATGTTTCTGGTCTTGTGTTCTGTTAGTTCAGTGTCTCAGTTCATGTCTTTGAGTTTACTTCTGGTCTGTGTTATTTTGCCCCTATCCTTGTGTTATAGTTGGTCAGTGCTTGTCTGGTATTTTGTTACATGTGTTCTGTCTGTTAGTTATTCTGCCCCATGTCTGCCTGTCCAGTGTTCCGCCTGTCCCCTTAGTTATCTCACTGCCTGCCAGTCTCTCTCTCTTTCCCCCTGCTGTCTCTCTGCCCGCCTGCTTGTCTGTTTTCCATGCTGTCTCTCTACCTGCCTCGTTAGCCCTGATCCCACTCACCTGTTTTGCTCCCGCCCTGCTCGTTAGTTCCTTGTGTGTATATATACCTGTTGTTTCTGTTTAGTCCTTGCCCGGTCATTGCTCAAGTGTCATAGTGAGTCAGTGTGTTACTTCGTCTTGTCTCGTCTCTGCTCATCTTATGCTCTGCCCTGCCTTGTCCTGTCTTGCCCTGTCTTCGGATTATTGGAGTTACCTTTTGAGTTCTGTTCTGGATTTTGGATTTTCTGTTCGCATTCCTGTGTTTGGACTCTGTTATCAGCCACTCAGCCGTAAGTGTGCTCGCCCTTTGTTTGCCAATAAATCCTTTTGAACTGTAACTGCTCAGCCCTGTGTGTCCTGCATTTGGGTCCACAACCTGCTACCTTGCACTCCACCCTGCACCCACCGTGACAATTACATTTACTCATTTAGCTGACGCTTTTATCCAAAGTGACTTACAATAGCTATACATGTCAGAGGTCTCACGCCTCTGGAGCAAGTAGGGGTCTTGCTCAGGGACACAGTGGGGATTGAACCCGGGTCTCTCACACCAAAGGCGGGCGTCTTAACCATTGCGCCATCCCACCCCTACCAGTATTTATACAGTACTGTGAAAAGGTTAAGGATAAAATGCTGTGAAGTCAGAATGCTTTCAAAAATACATATGTTAAAAGATTACATTTATCAACAAACAAAATACAAAGTAAGTCCACAGCTCTGACCTTTGACCTTGAGCAGGACTTGTTTCTTCATCAGGATGTCTCCCTTCCTGCTGTAGACGGTGCAGGTGTAGATGTTACTGTCTATGTCTGTGGGGAATTCAGGGTCAGACTGAGGTCTCCAGGTCTCTGCAGGTTTCTCTTCATCTCTGTTCGGCCTCTGTAAAGATCGCTCTGTTCTTCAGGCTGGTCAGAGCCGTTTTCACACACGTGGATCTTCCGGTTGTAACCGTCCGTCCACTCCACTCTGACATCTTCAAGCAGGGGAACTGTGGTTTTGCAGGGCAGCAGGACAGACTCCACCCCTGAATCCACCTCCACCTGGTAGACTGAGTGGACAACAAAGCACAACATCAGCTGTACAGACAGCAGCAGGAACTCTGAAATATGTCCCATTGTTCCATCTAACAGAGACAGTGTTGTCTTTGGTGTCTCTACAATCAACAGCACAACTGACTGTTTATTAAATCACTGAGTATTATTGTCAGATGGACTCAATCAAATCTTTATTAAAGTTAGAATCTGAAGGTTTTCATTAAATAAATGTCTGTTCAGTCTCTATCTATCGTCTAATGAGGTAACACAGTGGTGACTGAGCCTGTGGCCCACTGATCAAAGTACTGCAGTATTTATACAGTACATTTATCAGTAAACAAAACACAAAGTAAGTGAACGGAAGAAAAATCTAAATCAAATCTATATTTAATGTAAGTACCCTTTACCTTCAAAACAGTATTTATTATTCTAGGTAAAAAAGTCAGGGATATTGTAAGCATATCACCAGGTTTATGATTAATCAATTATACCAAACAGGTGCTAATGATCACCAACTCAACATGCAGGTTAAAACAATCATTAACTGAATAAGAGACATTTAGTATAAGACTAATTGCAGTTGATAAATTGAAATATAGCGTGCAATATTTCAGTTCATCGATATTGAAGGAACTAGAAGGAAAAGTTGATGTTTTTACAATAATGCAATAAGTTAATTGTTTGATTTCTCAAAAAAAGTACCCATAAAACATGTGGATAATTTAGAATGCAAAAATATTATTCATATTACATATGTTATATTTGACTGCTATGATTGTTGTTTCCTTTTAACTAAATGCACCTTTAATTAGCAAGGGAATAATCTTACAAGAAAGTTTTGGGGAGTAATCTTAGGGAGCAGTCAGGCAAGCAGAGAGTATCTAAGTTAATGTATACATTTTACAGAGTGGTCCTTTGGGTTTATTGCTGTTGATATGGATCAGGGGAATAGTTACAGTGTCAAGCTAAGGCTTCATTCAGTGGAAACAACAGGTAGGAGGAATGCAACTGGGTAAGGAACAGCCAAACTCAGCTAGCAAGGTGAGCTGTTAGAAAGGCAGAGGCTGTATTCAGAACCGCCTGCTATATACTACTCATAACTGCAGAATGCAGTGTGTAGTATGAAACTGTTTGATTTCTTTTGCAGTATGCTAAGCCAGGCTTTTCCAGTTTGTAAATCTTATGTAAGGACAACAAGGCTGCAGCCGATCTGTAGCAAGTGTTTGCTTTAGTATATTGGTGCATAAATAAGAATTCTATAAAATAAAAGCAAATAAAAAGCAAGTACTGCAACACAACTGTAACATTACATGAATAATGGTAATAATAAAGCCACAAGAGCCCCCTTTTAAACTTCTTCTGTTATTTATTTTTTGTTTTATATCAAACTGCTTCTAAGTTACACAAGCCTGTCCATCATGAGCCATATGTCTCTTGATTTTAGAAAACGTTACATTGCTAAGAATGTTAAGACAGAATAACAACGGTACAAACATTTAAACTGTCTCACAGAGACACATTGTTGCTGGACTTCGCTGCTACGTTGGTTGTAGCGGTCTGTATGGCTGTGGAACCAGAGGGCTCCGTGAGCTGACTGGCCAGCTTGTAAGATAACCCCACGGGCAGGGTGATTAGCTTTCCCTGCTGCACTTACAGAGCTTCTCAACTCCGAAAACCTTCGCGCACATTTTTGATTCCACAACAATTTTTGTAAAACTGCAGATATTTGAAATCTACACTGATTTCTGCCTTAAAACTTAGCATATGAAAACTGTAAAACAAGTTCTGTTGTTGTCTAAAGAAAAGACCAGTTGTTGTTACTATTCTAGTGCTTTGCATCATGGGACACAGTACATAAGTTAGACTGGTCAAATGCATACTGGAGATTTTTTTCCAAATGAGTACACCATCTGGTTATTTTTGGCATACTGCAGATTTTGCTTTTGTTTGCATACGGCATAATACATACTACATTATGGCCAAATCAGTACGTACTACTAGTATAATTGGCTGTTTCGAATACAGCCAGACAGATTTGGATGGTAAAGAACATTTCCTACTGCTGCACTAGTTGACTAAATTTTCATCCCTTCAAAGTGGCGAGAAGCTGCTGAGATTTTACTGAGAATCGGAAAAGCTGCTCAAAGACAAACCAGAGGTCGGGATAGAAACACAGCATTTACTTCTACACAGTCCTCCACTCAGCAGCTGGTATTAGTGACTGATTCATTCTCAGGTTGTTCCTGATTGCTTCCTCACTCCTTCCTTGGTAACTACTCAGAGCACCCTGTAAAGTGCTGCAGACATGTCTGATGAACAACAGATAGTAGTTTCTCAGCCACTTTTGACCAGATGGCAGAGCACAACTCAAGGAGGAGCATTTACTAAAGCTGCTCCTCATGACTGTCAGGGCTGCAGCGTGTAGCCTGCCGTTGAAAACCACAGAATAAGAAATGTTAAGCATGTCAAGATAAATGCTGTAAACCACACGACATGCTGTTTACTAAAGTTACATTGGAGAGATGATTTTTCTTAAACAAAACCTGGAGTTTTAGTTTTCTGTTGCAGTTTTTTTTTTAAAACTCTTAACTCTTTTAGTTTGTGGAAGAAGTGAGCTGCAGTTTGTCTCAGCAGTCACGCAGTGACAAGGGTAAAGATAAGTCAGTAGTAGTGACATACCTGACGTGAAGTACCGCCAGAAAAGTAGGCCCACAACACCAACAACAACGCCAACAGCCAGGATAATCAGGAGAACTATGGCCCACAATGGAAATTTTTCTGTGGATACAAGAAACAATGAACTTGACCTCTGACCAGTATCTACAGCAGGTGTTAGGTTTTCTTGCTCACCTTTGACCTTCAGCTGTATATTTCTCACTCTCTGCTGACCTCCTATTCCTCTGGCGGTGCAGGTGTAGCTGCCGCTGTCAGAGAGCTGGAGTTTTGTCAGCTTGAGGCTGAGGTCTCCAGTTTCCAGAGCGTCAGTTTTCATGGATGTTCGGCCGCTGTAAAGCTGGTTTTGGTCTTTAAGTTCATCACCTTCCTGCTGACGCTGGTGGACGGTTGGAGGATTGAGATCGTAGCGGCTCCAAACCACTGTGGGGTTGTTCATCTCAAAAGTCTGAAACTCACAGGGCAGCAGGACAAACTCCTCCCCCTCATACAGCTCCACAGCTGAGGCATGCTGGAAAACTGTGAGGTCACACAGACAGAGAGGTTCAATCACAGCAGCCTTATTTCATGTCTTATTCCTCCTGGATCCTCAGCTGACCCAGAAACCAACCTGGTCCTGTCTGTGATTGGACGCTGCAGCTGATCAGCTGCTGTGAAACCAAAATCAGCACAGTTTAAAACCAACAGCAGCTGACAAAGAACAGAAGCACCTCAGCTGTGATGTTGCTCTCACTGTTTAGATGGACTCTGTTTTCTGATTGAACAAGGTGAGTGAAGTTTACAGCTAGGATAAACCCCTTGAGATGAACCATCTCATTTTTTGAGGGGTCCTAATACACAACACAATACAGAACAAGGGACAAAAAAAAATCAAACACATTACAAAAAATAAGACAACAAAAACAAAAGGAAACATAAAAAGATAAGTATTTTGGTGAATACAACCACTTGATTGCCACATAGAGGCTGTGAACAAATACTTGCCAGCAAAAAAACATAACAGAATAAAGAATATAGAGACTTGTAGAATTATATAAGAAGAAACTATTTTTAAATATGAGAAATTATGTTAAAGATCAGATGTTTGAAGGTAACTTATTCCAGTCGGAAAGAGCCTTAAACATAAACGCTGTCTTTCCTATTGCTAAAAGAAGTATTGTGTAGAATGCCTCAAATTATGTATTGAAGAATACGGTTGTCAGGGTTGTGTGTAGAGAGGTGAAGGACCCAAACGCAGGACACGGAGTGGAGCAGGTATAGTTCACGGTTTATTAAAGCAAAACAAAAGGCGAGCACACTTACTAAGTGGCTGAGAATCTCCCAGAGAATAATAGTCCAACAAAACAGAAAATCCAAACAGGGGCAGATCCAGAGCAGAGACGAGACAGGGCAGAGACAAGGCAGGCACAGAGCAACACATGACAGCGCATCAACACGCAACAATGACCGGACAGGGAATTAACAGAAACACCAAACATTTATACACAGGGACTAACGCTGCAGGGCAGGAGCAATACAGGTGAGTGGGATCAGGGCTAACGAGGCAGGCAGAGAGACAGCAGGGGAAAGAGAGAGACACTCACAGATGCAAAACACAAGACCATACATTAACTGGAACACAAAGTATAGTGGACAAGTGAGCAGAGGGAATACAGGGGAACAGACACAAGCAAACAGATCACAAATAACCACGAACAAGGAGCACAGACTGAAGCAAAGATAACACAAAACGTGGAGCAGACATGGGCAAAATAACATAGTATACAGATCTGAAGTAAACACATAGACATGAACTGAGACACAGAATTAACAGAACACAAGACAGGAACATGACAACTGACTAACAGGACGGAGTACGAACAGAGACGGGACCAACTGGAAAACAGGACTGGGAACTAAGACATGGAACCAACACAGACTAAATAACAGAATAATGAAACTAAACAGATCAGACACGCCCACAAACAGGGGCAGATCCAGAGCAGAGACAAGACAGATCCAGAGCAGTGACAACGGTACCAGAAACAGCTGTAGATATTGAGAATAGTTGTACATAAATGTACACATTTAAATATGAGTTGCAGCCAATGTGTGTGTCTGTGAAGGTTCTCAGTCATCTAGGTCACAGTTATCCAAAGAAGGCTAAAGTCAAGGGCAACAGGACTTGGTTGAAGATACTAGAAGACGTTTCAGTCCCTCATCCAAGGGATTCTTCAACAAACACAACATCCCTGTGTTTTTAAACCCAAGAACACACTGAGGCAGATACTGGTACACCCCAAAGACCGCACACCCAAACACAAGAAAAGCAATCTAGTGTATGCGGTCCAATGCAGTGAGGAATGCACAGACCTGTATATTGGGAGACTAAACAACCACTACACAAACGCATGGCCCAACACAGAAGGGCCAACTCCTCAGAGTCAAGACTCTGCAGTCTACTTACATCTGAAGGACAGAGGACACTTTCGTTATGAGGACCAGCAAGTGCACATTTTAGACAGAGAGGATGAAAGGTTTGAAAGGGGGGTCAAGGAAGCCATCTACACCCCGGGTTAAGAAGCCATCATTGAACAGAGGAGGGGGTCTACGCCACCACTTATCCCCCACTGAAAATGCTGTCCTTTCATCACTTCCCAGGAAACTCAACAAACGTAACCTATTGGTTTAAGGTGAAGAAACCAACGATGGTCGTTCAGGCTTGGCCTCGGGTAGTCCTAACGACTGTCGTTACAGCAACCAGGAACACTAACGAACCAGCAGTATCGACGATCCTGGCAAACGACCCCACTGAGGTTAAATAGCTGAGTTTCCCTTCCAGTCAGTCAGAACTGAAGAAGTTCCTTGGATGAGGAACGAAACGTCTTCCAGTATCTTTCAACCAAGTCCAGTTGCCCTTGACTTTAACCTTCTTTGGATAGCCAATGCATGCGTCTTCATATATTGAGTGAAGGCCATTTAAGTGAGTTATACATAACACAATGATGAGTATTTTAGGAACATCCAAAAGAAAGTCTACAGATATTATTGTATGCTGTATTAAGGGGTTGAAGGCTAGTTTTAGATGCATTTTGATAAACAACATCAGCATAGTCAAAAAATGGCAATATAAGTTGTGTGGCAAGTTTTTTCAGACACCAAGTGTAAAAAAAGTTTCTGGATTGAAATAAAACACAGTTTGCAAAATTTCTTTGTGAAGAAGGTGATAATGTTATGAGTGCAGAAATATTTTTTGGTTCATTTTGAAACCTTGACAGGAAAAATCAGGGGCTTTCACACCTGAATGTCCGCAGCAAAGGTCCAAATCAAAGTTTATGGTTTGATACATTTTGATACAGTCGTTTGGTTTGGTTTCAGACTGCAATTCTCGCGAGCACACTACTAAAGAACTTTACAGGACAGACTTAGCGTCCCTGTTGTTTATTTAGGCTGCGTCTCCCCATACTTGACAATGAATTGGTTTATTGATTAAACAGTTCACTGGGTAGCTTTGACAACAATGTTATAATCGAGCGTCTAGTAATGAAATTTGCGGGTAAGTTCCATGACCACCCTGTGGTTTGTGAAGAAAACCCACAGAGGAACCTCGTAGTAATTTTCCTTACAAAAAAATTATAAAAGGAATAAGATAGTTTGCATCTTTTTTTGGTAAAAAGGTCATTTCAAAATTGAATCACATCATATCATGTTAGACACATAGGTGTCTAACAGGGGCGTTTCCAGGCTCTTGAAACATTGGGGTCTTAGCCCAGCCCAGAAATCTTCCATGGTTTCACCCCCCTGGCTCCAGCAACCCTGCGCAGGATAAGCGGTTGACGATAGATGAATGGATGGAATATTTACTAGAAAATTTGGGGCTTTAAATACTTAATTTCCTGC
>JALXJV020000002.1:41487850-41506144 GCA_024633595.2 Lepomis macrochirus
ATCTATATATATCTATATATATATAGATATATATAGATATATATCTATATATATCTAGATATATATAGATATATATAGATATATATAGATATAGATATATATATATAGAGATATATATATAGAGATATATATATATATAGAGATATATATATAGAGATATATATAGATATATATATATATATATATATATATATATATATATATATATATATATATATATATATATATATAAAGGACAGCATTTTAAGTGGGGATAAGTGGTGGCGTAGACCCCCTCCTCTGTTCAATGACGGCTTCTCAAATCGTGTGTAGATGCTTCCTTGACCCCCCTTTCAAACCTTTCATCCTCTCTGTCTAAAATGTGCACCTGGTGGTCCTCAAACGAGTGTCTTCTGTCCTTCAGATGTAAGTAGACTGCAGAGTCTTGACCTGAGGAGTTGGCCCTTCTGTGTTGGGCCATGCGTTTGTGTAGTGGTTGTTTGGTCTCCCCCATATACAGGTCTGTGCATTCCTTGCTGCATTGGACCGCATACACTAGATTGCTTTTCTTGTGTTTGGGTGTGCGGTCTTTGGGGTGTACCAGTATCTGCCTCAGTGTGTTCTTGGGTTTAAAAAAAACAGGGATGTTGTGTTTGTTGAAGAATCCCTTGGATGAGGGACGAAACGTCTTCTAGTATCTTCAACCAAGTCCTGTTGCCCTTGGCTTTAGCCTTCTTTAGATAACTATGACCTAGATGACTGAGAACCTTCACAGACACACATATTGGCTGCAACTCATATTTAAATGTGTACATTTTAACTATCCTCAATATCTACAGCTGTTTCTGGTACCGTTGTCACTCCTCTGGATCTGCCCCTGTTTGTGGGCGTGTCCGATCTGTTTAGTTTCATTATTCTGTTATTTTGTCTGTTATGGTTCCATGTCTTAGTTCCCAGTCCTGTTTTCCAGTTGGTCCCGTCTCTGTTCTTACGCCGTCCTGTTAGTCAGTTGTCATGTTCCTGTCTTGTGTTCTGTTAATTCTGTGTCTCAGTTCATGTCTATGTGTTTACTTCAGATCTGTATACTATGTTATTTTGCCCATGTCTGCTCCAAGTTTTGTGTTATCTTTGCTTCAGTCTGTGTTCCTTGTTCGTGGTTATTTGTGATCTGTTTGCTTGTGTCTGTTCCCCCAGTACTCCTCTGCTCACTTGTCCACTAAATACTTTGTGTTCCAGTTAATGTATGGTCTTGTGTTTTGCATCTGTGAGTGTCTCTCTCTTTCCCCCTGCTGTCTCTCTGCCTGCCTCGTTAGCCCTGATCCCACTCACCTGTGTTGCTCCTGCCCTATGCGTTAGTCCCTGTGTTTAAATGTTTGGTGTTTCTGTTCATTCCCTGTCCGGTCATTGTTGCGTGTTGACGCACTGTCATGTGTTGCTCTGTGCCTGTCTTGTCTCTGCTCTGGCTCTGCCCCTGTTTGGATTTTCTGTTTTGTTGGACTATTATTCTCTGGGAGATTCTCAGCCACTTAGTATGCTCGCCTTTTGTTTTGCTTTAATAAACCGTGAACTATACCTGCTCCACTCCGTGTCCTGCGTTTGGGTCCTACACCTCTCTACACACAACCCTGACAACCGTATTCTTCAATACATACAGTAATTTGAGGCATTCTACACAATACTTTTAGCAATAGGAAAGACAGCGTTTATGTTTAAGGCTCCTTCAGACTGGAATAAGTTACCTTCAAACACACGATCTTTAACATCATTTGTCATATTTAAAAATAGTTTCTTCTTATATAATATCCTATATAATTTACAAGTCTCTATATTCTTTATTCTCTGTTATGTTTTTTTTGCTGGCAAGTACTTGTTCACAGCCTCTATGTTGCAATCAAGTGGTTGTATTCACCCAAATACTTATCTTTTTTTATGTTTCCTTTTTGTTTTTGTTGTCTTTGTTGTAATGTGTTTGTGGTATTGTTTGTCTTATTATTGTAATGTGTTTGATTTGTATTTGTCCCTTGTTCTGTATTGTGTTGTGTATTAGGACCCCCTCAAAAATGAAATGGTTCATCTCAAGGGGTTTATCCTAGCTGTAAACTTCACACACCATGTTGAGTCAGAAAACAGAGTCCATCTAAACAGTGAGAGCAACATGACAGCTGAGGTGCTTCTGTTCTTTGTCAGCTGCTGTTGGTTTTAAACTGTGCTGATGTGGTTTTACAGCAGCTGATCAGCTGCAGCGTCCAATCACAGACAGGACCAGGTTGGTTTCTGGGTCACCTGAGGATCCAGGAGGAATAAGACATGAAATAAGGCTGCTGTGATTGAACCTCTCTGTCTGTGTGACCTCACAGTTTTCCAGCATGCCTCAGCTGTGGAGCTGTATGAGGGGGAGGAGTTTGTCCTGCTGCCCTGTGAGTTTCAGACTTTTGAGATGGACGACCCCACAGTGGTGTGGAGCCGCTACGATCTTGATCCTCCAACCGTCCACCAGCGTCAGCAGGAAGGTGATGAACTTAAAGACCAAAACCAGCTTTACAGCGGCCGAACATCCATGAAGACTGACGCTCTGGAAACTGGAGACCTCAGCCTCAAGCTGACAAAACTCCAGCTCTCTGACAGCGGCAGCTACACCTGCACCGCCAGAGCAATAGGAGGTCAGCGGAGAGTGAGAAATATACAGCTGAAGGTCACAGGTGAGCAAGAAAACCTAACACCTGCTGTAGATACTGGTCAGAGGTCAGAGTTCATTGTTTCTTGTACCCACAGGACAATTTCCATCCTGGGCCAAAGTCCTCCTGGGTATCCTGGCTGTTGGTGTTGTTGTTACTGCTGTGGGCCTTTTGGTACGTTTCCGGCAGTACTTCATGTCAGGTATGTCACTACTACTGACTTTTCTTTACCCTTGTCACTGCGTGACTGCTGAGACAAACTGCCGCTCACTTCTTCCATGAACTAAAAGAGTTAAGAGTTAAAAAAAAAACTGCAACAGAAAACTGAAGAGAAACTCCAGGTTTTGTTTAAGAAAAATCAGCTCTCCAATGTAACTTTAGTGAACAGCATGTCGTGTGGTTTACAGCATTTATTTTGACATGCTTAACATTTCTTATTCTGTGGTTTTCAACGGCTACACGCTGCAGCCCTCACAGTCATGAGGAGCAGCTTTAGTAAATGTTCCTCCTTGAGTTGTGCTCTGTCATCTAGTTGAAAGTGGCTGAGAAACCACAATCTGTTGTTCATCAGACATGTCTGCAGCACTTTACAGGGTGCTCTGAGTAGTTACCAAGGAAGAAGTGAGGAACCAATCAGGAACAACCTGAGAATGAATCAGTCACTAATACCAGCTGCTGAGTGGAGGACTGTGTAGAAGTAAATGCTGTGTTTCTATCCCGACCTCTGGTTTGTCTTTGAGCAGCTTTTTGTGGATTCTCAGTAAAATCTCAGCAGCTTCTCGTGAAGGGATGAAAATTTAATAAACTCGTGCAGCAGCAGGAAATGTTCTTTACCGTCGAAATGTGTCTGGCTGTATTCAAAACAGCCTACTATACTAGTAGGACGTACTGATTTGGCCTTAATGTAGTATGTATTATGCCGTATGCAAACAAAAGCAAAATCTGCAGTATGCTGAAAATAACCAGATGGTGTACTCATTTGGAAAAAAATCTCCTGTATGCATCGGACAGTCTCACTCACGTACTGTCTCCGATGATGAGTGTTTGGAATAACGCTGTTTAAAAGAACGGCGTTAGGTAATGTATTTTTTCAGTAACAGGGTTATCTAACTAATTATTTTTCCAGTCTTTACAACGTTACTGGACATTAAATGCGGTGCGTCACTATATATTGATTGAATAAACTGTGTAATCCGAAAGCACCACTTCCTCACACAGCTAGTGAGGAGGTGGGTTAATAACGAAGTAAGCGCTTATGATTGGCTAAGGCAGAGTCATGTTTCATGGCAGCCAATCACAGCCAGTGTTTTTACACACATGCCAGCACACGCGCCACACACACACACACACACACACACACACACACAACAGCTAAACAGAGATTCGATGAAGCAGCAGAGATGGCGTGTCAGGAGGAATCCGATGAAAAGTTGGCATTTTAAAGGTGGAGATATAAGCACTACTTCAAATTCATTGTGGTCAAAGGCAAGAACGTGCATGTGATGTGTACATTATGTCCAGGAGCGAAGACCCTGTCGACATCCATTGTCCATCCATCCATCCATCTTCATCCGCTTATCCGAGGTCGGGTCGCGGGGGCAGCAGCTCCAGCTAACTAATTACTTTTTAAAAGTAACGTTCCCAACACTGCCCATGATGCAAAGCACTAGAATTGTAAGAACAACTGCTTTTTTCTTTAGAGGACAACAAAAAAACTTGTTTTACAATTTTCATATGCGGTTTCATCGCTAAATCCACTTCTACCAAGTTTTGAGGTGAGAAATCAACTTTGTAGATTTCAAATATCTGCAGTTTTACAAAAATTGTTCTGGAATCGAAAATGTGCTTGAACGTTTTCGGAGTTGAGAAGCTCTGTAAGTGCAGCAGGGAAAGCTAATCACCCTGCCCGTGGGGTTATCTTACAAGCCGGCCAGTCAGCTCACGGAGCCCTCTGGTTCCACAGCCACACAGACCGCTACAACCAACGTAGCAGCGAGTCCAGCAACATTGTGTCTCTGTGAGACAGTTTAAATGTTTGTACCGCTATTATTCTATCTTAACATTCTGAGTAATGTGATGTAACGTTTTTCTAAAATCAAGAGACATCTGGCTCATGATGGACAGGCTTGTGTAACTTAGAAGCAGTTTGATAAAAAATAAATAACAGAAGAAGTTTAAAAGGGGACTCTTGTGGCTTTTTAATTCTCATTATTTGTGTAATGTTACAGTTGTGTTACAGTACTTGCTTTTTATTTGCTTTTATTTTATAGAATTCTTATTTATGCACCAATATACCAAAGCAAACACTTGCTACAGATCGGCTGCAGCCTTGTTGTCCTTAAATAAGATTTACAAACCGGAAAAACTGGCTAAGCCTTGCCTAGCATACTGCAAATCAAACAGTTTCATACTACACACTGCATTCTGCAGTTGCCAGTAGTATATAGCAGGCGGTATAATAGCTCACCTTTCTAGCTGAGTTTGGCTGTTCTTCACCCAGTTGCATTCCTCCTACCTGCTGTTTCCATTGAATGAAGCCTTAGCTTGACACTGTAACTATTCCCCTCATCCTTATCAACAGCAATAAACCCAAAGGACCACTCTGTAAAAATGTATCCATTAACTTAGATACCCTCTGCTTGCCTGACTGCTCCCTAAGATTACTCCCCAAAACTTTCTTGTAGGATTATTCCCTTGCTAATTAAAGGTGCATTTAGTTAAAAGGAAACGACAATCATAGTAGTCAAATATAACATATGTAATATGAATAACATTTTTGCATTCTAAATTATTCACATGTTTCATGGGTACTTTTTTTGAGAAATTAAACAATTAACTTATTGCATTATTGTAAAAACATCAACTTTTCCTTCTAGTTCCTTCACTATCGATGAACTGAAATATTGCACGCTATATTTAAATTTATCAACCGCATTTAGGTTGATTGAGTTAATGATTGTTTTAACCTGTATAAATACTGCAGTACTTTGATCAGTGGGCCACAGGCTCAGTCACCACTGTGTTACCTCATTAGACGATAGATAGAGACTGAACAGACATTTATTTAATGAAAACCTTCAGATTCTAACTTTAATAAAGATTTGATTGAGTCCATCTGACAATAATACTCAGTGATTTAATAAACAGTCAGTTGTGCTGCTGATTGTAGAGACACCAAAGACAACACTGTCTCTGTTAGATGGAACAATGGGACATATTTCAGAGTTCCTGCTGCTGTCTGTACAGCTGATGTTGTGCTTTGTTGTCCTCTCAGTCTACCAGGTGGTGCAGGTGGATTCAGGGGTGGAGTCTGTCCTGCTGCCCTGTGAAACCACAGTTCTCCTGCCTGAAGATGTCACAGTGAAGTGGACAGATAGAGACGACAGGAAAGTCCATGTGTATCAGAACGGCTCTGACCAGCCTGAAGAACAACACAGTTTTTACAGAGGCCGAACAGAGATGAAGAGAAACCTGCAGAGACCTGGAGACCTCAGTCTGACCCTGAAATACCCCACAGACATAGACAGTAACACCTTCACCTGCACCGTCTACAACAGGAAGGGAGACATCCTGATGAAGAAACAAGTGAAGCTCTGGATCAGAGGTCAGAGCTTTAGATATGTGTCAGAGGTCAGAGCTGTAGATACAGGTCAGAGGTCAGAGGTCATGTTCTTTATGTTTCTTGTTCCCACAGAACAGTTTCCATTCTGGGCCAAAGTTCTCCTGCCTCTCCTGCTTGTCCTTGCTGTTGGTCTTTTTGTTGCTGGGGGTGTTTTGGTGCATTTTCGTCACTATTACACGTTCGGTATGTTACTATTACACTTCCCATCATACCAATGGTTGTCTTCCTTACCCTTGTGATTCTTCATAGCTGATGTCACTGAATTCTTCCAGAAACTAAAATAGTATTTTGTTAAAAACAACCCTGCAGAACAGACACATTAGTTCTTCATTGTTTCTGTGCTGACGTGTGTAAAACATGGCTGACAGTGGAGGCTGAACCACTGTTCTTCAGAAAACATGTTCACAGCACTTTACAGTGCGCTTTGCGTGGTTACTAGGGGTAATGATTCACCAAATCCATTGTTTGGTTCAGATCTTGGTAGACAAAAAATAGGTTTACAGTACAATATTTACAAAATATAGGCTTACAGCTCACACTAACTTAAATACAGTGTTTTGAAGATACAGTTTACTTGGCCAGGCCGTCCAGGTATAATAACAGCAGGTTGTTTTTAGCAACCAATTTCAGCATTTTGCTAAGAAACACAGAGAGATGCTATCTGGTATTAAGTTACAAGACATGGACACGTTGGACCATGTTGGTGAAATCCACATCCGACGCACTTGAAATGGAATGGTGAGTTTATTATTCACTGCGACTTTATGAAACCACTACTGAGGGAGAAAGTGAGCAGAGACATGCGGGGAGAGTAATAAGTAATAACAATTGTAGCAATGGGTACAGTCTGGGGAGCAGGGAGGGACAGAACCGCGTCACACCCACTCCCTCAACACAAAAGCTAACTGTGGCTGCTCCTGACTCTTCCATCGTTCCCTGCAACATTTCAAACTGAGCCGCTGGCAGAAAATAATAATAATAATAATAATAATAATAATAATAATAATAATAATAATAATAATAATAATAATCTTTATTTGTATAGCACCTTTCATACATAAAATGTAGCTCAAAGTACTTTACAACATGAGCACTTAAGTAAAAAGTACATGAATAAATAAATAAATAAAATAAAAATAAATAAATAAAACAAACATAAAATACAGCAACATGTAAATCTTCCACAAGCACAAAACACAGGTATAAAGCTGGAAAAGGTAGCAGCCAGGGCTATAGCCTGAATTATTATTATTATTATTATTATTATTATTATTATTATTATAAACAACTATAATCTGTTAAAAGCAAAGGCATAAAAATAGGTCTTGAGCTGCTTCTTAAAACTATTGAGAGGTTGCTTCTCTTATTTGTAATGGGAGTTTGTTCCAAGCCATTGGTGCATAATGACATTATAGCCGTCGTATTGTTTTGTAGACGCGTTTTTGATGAACGATAGCGGTCAGTGCTAATCTTACTAACAAAGTATTTCCTGTGACTTCTTCAAAAATAAAAGTGGTGTTTCCCTAGTTAGATGCTTTTATTGTGAAGCAGCAGCAGCAGGAAATGTTCACTTTGCATTAGCAGCAACTTAATCCTGCAGTTTGTCCCTTGGTGATACTGCAGATATGTAAATACTGCAGTACTTTGATCAGTGGGCCACAGGCTCAGTCACCACTGTGTTACCTCATTAGACGATAGATAGAGACTGAACAGACATTTATTTAATGAAAACCTTCAGATTCTAACTTTAATAAAGATTTGATTGAGTCCATCTGACAATAATACCAATAGTGATTTAAAGGTTGAGTGTGAAAGTTTTATTGTCATCTAGTGGTAAGGGTTGCATATTGCAATCAGTGGGTCACAGTGCATTCTCGGGTCCTTGGATGGTTCCATTTCCCGAGCTGTGATGTTGTTCTTTAGACTTCAGTGTGTGTTTATATTAGAGCCCGACCGATTTATCGGCTGTCCAGTATTATCTGTCAATATGAGCTAATTGCATTTAATCGGCATCAGCCATTTATAACAGCAGATATATGACTATTAAAAAAGAAGAGAGTCAGATCCTTCACTCATGTCATGGGGTGTTGCATAGTTTGCCCAGCAGAAGGCCATCAGCTGAAGCTCCCCTGTTAACTACACTGCCTCACCACAAAAAACACAGAAGAAACCGGATCTTATACACAGCATGTAGAGACCAAACACGCAGAGGGCTGTGTTAGCGGTGAGTCGGACTTTTGTTACGTTACTTACATGACTTTATAATTATAATAAAAACAGACCCAATAAGATAAGAAAACTTTATTGTCTAGCACAGGGGTCGGCAACCCGCGGCTCCGGAGCCACATGCGGCTCTTTCATCCTAAAACTTTCACCCTAATACTGCCTCTATGGAAACATGTTTCCTCCGTAATCGCCTCCGTTTGCTGCCATGAATTAACTCCGGATGGATCTGTGTTGTTAAGAGGGGTGCCTGCAATGGCTCTAAGTCAAGCCGGCTCAGCTCCAACAGATCGTTCCGCGTGTAAGCAAGCCTGCCTGGGTTGGTGGCGAGAATCTGGTCCTAAGAAAAGTCCGTTTACACGACATAGACTCACAATTGCGAGCCAAATATATGCTAAATTCAGCACTGCAGTTATTGACATTTTGTCCAACGTGAACACACACTATAGAACACAACGCGGAATAACAGAAAAACACAGAGCCTGACCGTGTTGTGAGTTGTTGGTGGAAGCGCCCCGTCCAAGCGACAGATAAGTCATCACTTCTCCTCTCCTGAAAACATTTGTGATTTGCTAACCCTCCCGTTATTCTTTGCACCCTCCTGGCTTCCTCCAAGTTCACAGCAGTTTAATGCTACAGTAGTTTTGAAAGCTATGCTGATTACAAATGTCACGGTACATTTATTTTTTGAAACAGTGTGACAGTTCTAGTGTGTTTCTGCATTTGTCTCTAGTTTATCACTTCTAAATATTCTGACATCACGTAACATTACAGCAGCTAGCTGCCTGTTGCTAAATTAGCCACAAAGCTAATGCCGTGTTTATCAGTGGAGGAGCGCTAAGGGTAATGAGCAATTAAACTATAGTTTCTGGTGTATTATAAATACATCTGTGAGCCACCTGTCTGCATTTAGTTGGCATGTGTGAAATGATTAAACCAGAGCGGACATGTAAATAAACATGAGCTGAACAAGAATCTAACACGGCTTCCTGTAGCTCCTCTATTTGTGGTGTTGTAGATGTGAAACGCTGTCAGAGCCATAACGACTCTGGTTGTAGTTATGACGTTACCCAGCAAGCAATTTCACGGTTAAAAGACGTCTAATAGACGTCTAAACAGAGCCCAGACGTCTAGGCTAAAACATGGCTGAATTTGGGCTGTCAGTGAAAGTTTGGTAGACGTCTAACCACAGCCCAAGAATAGACCAAATAGACAGTTTTTGAATGACTACATATCTTCCTCTAACAGACAACAGAATAGTGGCTAAAGGATTGTTTTCACTCAAACAAAACAGGTTCTGACAAATGGTAATCCGTCCAAACAAATTAAATGTAAAGATTTTATTAAGACAAAGGATTACAACATAGACAACTTAAGATAATACAACATGATGGAAATATAAATGAATTATTGCTAAAATATTATAAATACAGAACAGTTCGAATGTATATGAAAATTCAAACAATGTTAACAACATGTGGTAATAACAACATAAATAATGACAAAATAAATTTGTTGGCCACATCCAAATCTAGATCTTCATCTACGCTGCTGCTTGATACAGGAAGAGCAGCAGATGGGTCTCGGTTGGCCCCAGTCTCTCGGGTAAATGGGATCCATAACTGTTGAATATGTAAGAATATGAATATAAAGTAAACATTATCATTTGACTATGTTCACTGTTTTCCCATAAGACATGACCACTATCAAATGATTTTAAATGAAAACATACAGTATATTTCTAATTATCATTCTAATGAAGGTTAATAAAATCATTTATAACGTTTCTTTCTTTTTAATTTAAAAGTATTTATTACAGACCCATTTATCTCTACGGAAAATATAAAGGTACTTGAACAGGACACATGTTGCATTAGAACAACCAAATAGAGAAAGTTGCTTTCATTCTTTTGAGAAAGCTTTGTGCTGTGAATCTAAGTGTTCTGTTCTGAATATTTATTGCTGTCTTTGCTGCCTGTATGCTGGAGAATTAGCAATAAATATTTAGTGTCAAAAGTCAAAAACTCATATTTTCATATCATAATGATCTAGTGAGTAAAATGTGTGGCTTTCATTACAAATTATAATGGGTAACGTTAAGGTTGTACATGTTTCATGTTCACCCCTCTGAATTCAGATAATAGAGTTTTTAAGGGCACGAGGAGGAAACCTGTGGGGATCAACGTTAAGTTACACCTGCATGCAGCATGTTAACCACAACGTGCCTAACTTACTCTACACTGTTACCCGCTGAAACGTCACGGTTTCTACACGTTAACATATAATGTAGATAAATAATGAAGACATGTCAAACAAAGACGCAGATACTTACAAGACCAAAGTAAACGTCTTTTCACTTCCAGTATTTGCAGTAAACTCTCGCCCGTTGCTCGCTGAAAGGCTGAAATCGTAACGTATCCCTAGTTTAAAAATGGCAGATGTCTTTATCGCGAGATCTGGCCGTCCCTAAAGGGCTCTGCTGATGTCTGACTTTCAAGTCTCGCGTTGCCAGTAGTCATGTCTCAGTAGGGCTACAGCTGCCATCTAGCGGTTGAAAATAGTAATTGCATTTTGTTTTAAATTAACATGAAAGTTTATGTAGTGAACGTTACAGCGAAAATAAAGATATTTTAAATGTTTCAAACGTTTACTTGCATTTGTCACGCACCTCAACAGCTGCATGGGTGAAAACTACATGTAACCAGTTTCGTCTGAAACACGGCTACAGCCAAGCCGTTGATATTAGACCACTGATTGCCTCTATTTCGCCGGGTGGGCTAAAAGCAGGCTACACGTAGCCTGTCCAAATAAGAGCTAAATCGTGGCTACAGATAGACTATTACATTTTAATGACAATAGCTTGTTGATATTATTGACATTACAAAAGGTCTATAGCAAACCTAGACGGCGAAATGACGGCTATTGCTTGCTGGGTAGTTAAATGAAATCTCAAAGTTGCAGGTCCTCATTGTAGACAGTCATGTAGTATTAGATACATTCAACAGCAGCTCACTGCATCATAGATGGCATGATTTAGATTGATGATGAGACATAGTTTCAAGTAGCTTTTCATTAGAATTAAGAATGTTGGTAAAGGAATGTGAATATGCTACATTGAAATTATGGCATATTATGTGTAAATTGAAATACACATGCTTATTCTCTGTTTACAGATTACTGAAAAAGTGTCACCTTCCAGCAGCAAAAATTTATTGATGTGCAATTGTTGTTCATTTGAAAGTGTTACAAAATAGTCTTGCCTGATTTTATTTAACATATGATTACACTACACAAGAAACTGTTAAATAAATTAAAATCATACCCTGCATTCATGAAAACGTCATTAAAAAAGGTTACAAATGTTAAAGTTGTTTTGTATGACTTGAAATAATGTACAGTTATTACACTTCAGTAAATGAAATAATGTGTGAGTGACAGGAACCTGTGGATAGGAAGCCAGTGTTAAATAAGTAGTGTTCATACACTGTGGGATAAGGTTTTGTGGAGTAAAAATAAAAACAATGGCTCAGCAAAGCAGTAAGGTGCTGTCAGGGAGAGAGCCAGCCACAATGGAAGGTGGGACTTTTATATCCTGTAGCGCACTGGCAGCAACACCTCAAAATATCTAGATAATGTCTATATTTTCAATGTCATATCAGCGATCTAAAGTCTCTTTATGCTGTGTGACCATAAACTACCACAGTCACTGAAAACTGGTTTTGCTGGATATCATGTACAATATGTTAAACACAAGTTGCTAACCTTAGCCTAGCTAGTCATGTCTGAGTGAACAAATGCACTACCAGTCAAGCTTCATGCCAAGACAGCTAACGTTAGCTAACTGTTATACATATCATTCTAAAAAAGGAGAATCTCTTATTTAGACATTTTGGACTCGCAAAACTTTTCAACTTGCAAAACTGCAAAATTTATTAACTTGCAAAACGTTCTGACTCACAAGGAAAACTTTTTGACTTGCAGTCAAATAAAATATAACACATTGAGCCTTGAATAAACAGTCAGTTGTGCTGTTGATTGTAGAGACACCAAAGACAACACTGTCTCTGTTAGATGGAACAATGGGACATATTTCAGAGTTCCTGCTGCTGTCTGTACAGCTGATGTTGTGCTTTGTTGTCCTCTCAGTCTACCAGGTGGAGGTACAGGTCTGAGGTCAAACGTCATGTTCTTCATGTTCATGTATCTTTTCTGTTTCCCGCAGGACTCCTTTTTTCCTGGTTCCTGTTTTCCCTGGTTCCCCTGGTTGTTGGTGTTATTGTTGCCAAACAGCTTTTCATAAAATGTTTGCCCTATTTCGTGTCAGGTATGTAACTACTACAATACTTCCCATCATGCAAATGTTATCATCCTTACCCTTGAATCTCCTCGACTGCTGAGGCAGACTGACGTTCACGTCTTTCAGAAACTAAAAGAGTTAAAAACAACTGCTGCAGAGGTCAGTGCTGAAGATTCTGAAGAGGTTATTGGTCATGTTCTTTATGTTTCTGGTTCCCACAGAACAATTTCCATACTGGAGCAAAGTTCTCCTGGTTCTTCTTGTTCTTTCGGCTCTCCTGTTTCTCCTGGTACTTGGTGTTGTATGTCTGCACCTTTCTGAAAATCTCAAGTATGTGAACCTGTCAGGTATGTCACTACTATTATATTACCCATCAAGCCAATGGTTAGCATCTTTACCTTTGTCGCTCTTTGATTGCTGAGTTGCTCACTTCTTCCAGAAACCAAAAGAGTTGAGAGTTAAAAACAACTGCTGCAGAGAGCTGAACACAAACTTCCAAGTTCTGTTCTAGAAGTTAATTATTGAAAATAAAGAAAATGTGCCAATGAATGGCCCATAAAGCAGGGACAGGCAGCGGCCCACTGCTTTCAAGTCTTTACTGAAACTGGCCCTCTGTTTCTTGTATGAAACACCCGGGTTCCAAAATGTACCAAAATAAATGATATGTTTGCTACCTGGGCTGTAGCTTCAACATTAGCTGCAGGACTTGACAATGTGCAGCCACAGTCTCATGAAGGAGGAAAGGATAGCCGTGGCCGCTGCCAGGCAGAGGAGGAGACATATGACAGAGGGAAGTGGAGGGATATAGTGAGCAGGAGGAGAGTGGAGGTGACGTGGCTATCATGAATAGGGGCATGTAGGGAAGGAGCAGGAAGGTAGGGTGTGTGCTGTGCCATAATGATGATAATTCTGAGTACTTTAATTAAGACAGATGATAATATAATTATAATGCTATGATAAAGTCAGACTTCACATAATTCTGGTGATCTCTCTGTTTAGTTAATGTCAAATAGCATAGCAATAAGCTATGTGACATTGTTTTTGTAGCTAAAGTTCACTAATGCAGTTGCATAGCCAATTGTCCTTATGGCTGACTAGGTGATGTTTTTTTGTCAGCATCACGTTGGCTAAGCTCAGTCTGCTAACCTAGGTCCCTATGTATCATGATCAAGTTACACGGAACAAAATTATAAATGCAACACTTTTGTTTTTGCCCCCATTCAACATGAGCTGAACTCAAAGATCTAAGACTTTCTGTATGTACACAAAAGGCCTATTTCTCTATATTGTTCACAAATCTGACATAATCTGTGTTAGTGAGCACTTCTCCTTTGCCAAGATTATCCATCCACCTCACAGGTGTGTCTTAGGCTGGCCACAATAAAAGGCCTTAGGCTAGGCACTCGGAACAGGGGCCCCTTGATAAAGGTATTACTGTACAAAATAGACCTATTAAACAACACTTTTAGCATAATGTGCTAAAATTGATGAATGTTTGTGTAACAAGAAAACCATTTTAATTTACAGACAACAAAGTTGTTTTGTGTTTACTCTCATATGCTCCATGCAATACTTGAATAAACTGCTTTGACAGGGAATTTCAACAATTCTGGACCTAATAATAATTTGATATGACACTGTGACTTCTAGCAGAGTTTTCTTACCTTTGACAATTACTTTTGCTTGTACTTGAGTAGGAGTTGTGAGTCCATGACCACTTCTGATCACCAGGGAGTCAGTAAATTAGTGCAATGAGTACTCTGGTATACTTGCACTGGTACACTTATACATAGCACTTACTGTTCAGCTTCATAGCGGTTCGGAGGAATATTACAGTAGGTATACATATTTAAGAGGACTGCAAGGATGATGAATTGGTGAGGGCATGTCTGACCAATTGTGATGGGCCGCCTGGCCCAAAACTCCATGGGCCGATTTATTGAGCCATTCTAGACCTAACAGAAACCATTACTTCCTGTTCCTCGTATTTTGGCAATAACACATTTTTCTATCCTTACTCAGCCTCTGAGTTCATGCAGAAGACGTGGCAACTAAGACCTGTCTGTCTCCCTTGCCATACACTGATTTGCTAATATGTGTCACATGGCACCTTTCCACTGCATGGTACCAGCTCGAATCTCCTACAACACTCTCCTCGCCTTTTTGGGTTTTCCATCGGAGAAAAGTTGTACTTGTACCTGCCAAATGGTACTTTTTATGATATCACCTCTGTCGAGGTTCCAAGCGAGCTGAGTGCTCTGGTCCCACAGTCACTTAGACCACTGCAGCCAATGCAGCAGAGACTCCAGCAACAACGACAGAGGAAAACACAGCTGTAAGACTCTTGTGAGCTTATCTGTCTTTACATTCTGAGTACTGTCAAAGCGTTGTAACTTAAATCAAAAGACAGCTGGTGTGTGTGGATTACTTGTGCGTGTCACGTTGAACATTATGTTGCAGCAGTTTCGTGTGGTGTTGCTATGAAAACAAGCTACATCGAGGGGTACTATCTGCATGGAAAACAGAGGACAGTGGGTCAAAAGTGAGTCGGGGCGAGTTGAGCTGGTACCAGCAATGGAAAAGTGCCAATATGTATTATGTTATTACATATCGTACATATGATGGAGGTCAGAGGTCATGTTCTTTTTTTTTTCTTTTTGTTTCTTCTGGTTCTTTCGGCTCTCCTGTTTCTCCTGGCACTTGGTGTTGTAGGTCTGCACTTCTCCGAAAATCTCAAGGATGGGGCCCTGCCAGGTATGTCACTCCTACTATATTACCCATCAAGCCAATGGTTAGCATCTTTACCTTTGTCGCTCTTTGATTGCTGAGTTGCTCACTTCTTCCAGAAACCAAAAGAGTTGAGAGTTAAAAACAACTGCTGCAGAAAGCTGAACACAAACTTCCAAGTTCTGTTCTAGAAGTTAATTATTGAAAATAAAGAAAATGTGCCAATGAATGGCCCATAAAGCAGGGACAGGCAGCGGCCCACTGCTTTCAAGTCTTTACTGAAACTGGCCCTCTGTTTCTTGTATGAAACACCCGGGTTCCAAAATGTACCAAAATAAATGATATGTTTGCTACCTGGGCTGTAGCTTCAACATTAGCTGCAGGACTTGACAATGTGCAGCCACAGTCTCATGAAGGAGGAAAGGATAGCCGTGGCCGCTGCCAGGCAGAGGAGGAGACATATGACAGAGGGAAGTGGAGTGAGCAGGAGGAGAGTGGAGGTGACGTGGCAATCATGAATAGGGGCATGTAGGGAAGGAGCAGGAAGGTAGGGTGTGTGCTGTGCCATAATGATGATAATTCTGAGTACTTTAATTAAGACAGATGATAATATAATTATAATGCTATGATAAAGTCAGACTTCACATAATTCTGGTGATCTCTCTGTTTAGTTAATGTCAAATAGCATAGCAATAAGATATGTGACATTGTTTTTGTAGCTAAAGTTCACTAATGCAGTTGCATAGCCAATTGTCCTTATGGCTGACTAGGTGATGTTTTTTTGTCAGCATCACGTTGGCTAAGCTCAGTCTGCTAACCTAGGTCCCTATGTATCATGATCAAGTTACACGGAACAAAATTATAAATGCAACACTTTTGTTTTGCCCCCATTCAACATGAGCTGAACTCAAAGATCTAAGACTTTCTGTATGTACACAAAAGGCCTATTTCTCTATATTGTTCACAAATCTGACATAATCTGTGTTAGTGAGCACTTCTCCTTTGCCAAGATTATCCATCCACCTCACAGGTGTGTCTTAGGCTGGCCACAATAAAAGGCCTTAGGCTAGGCACTCGGAACAGGGGCCCCTTGATAAAGGTATTACTGTACAAAATAGACCTATTAAACAACACTTTTAGCATAATGTGCTAAAATTGATGAATGTTTGTGTAACAAGAAAACCATTTTAATTTACAGACAACAAAGTTGTTTTGTGTTTACTCTCATATGCTCCATGCAATACTTGAATAAACTGCTTTGACAGGGAATTTCAACAATTCTGGACCTAATAATAATTTGATATGACACTGTGACTTCTAGCAGAGTTTTCTTACCTTTGACAATTACTTTTGCTTGTACTTGAGTAGGAGTTGTGAGTCCATGACCACTTCTGATCACCAGGGAGTCAGTAAATTAGTGCAATGAGTACACTGGTACACTAAATACATAGCACTTACTGTTCAACTTCATAGCGGTTTGGAGGAATATTACAGTAGGTATACATATTTAAGAGGTCATGTTCTTTTTGTTTCTGGTTCCCAAATAACCAATTTTCATTCTTGGCCACAGTTGTCCTGCTTATCATGGTTCTCGGTTTGGTCTTTTTATTCCCGGTTTACGCTTGGATGTTTTTGAGTGATGTTCGGCGCTACTTCGTGTCAGGTATGTCACTAGCACACATCCCATCATGCCAATGGTTATCATCTTTACCCTTATCGCTTTGTGACTGCTGAGGCTGCCTTTTCTTCCAGAAACTAAGAGTTGAGAGTTAAAAACATCTGCTGTAGCGCTCCAACATAAGTTTAGTAAACAGCATTTAGTGTGGTTCACTGCATTTATTTGGACAGAGAGGGAACATTTTTTCCACTGTGGTATTAAACAGCAGGCTAAACGCTGCAGCCCTGACAGCTTTAGTAAGTGTTCTTCCTTGAGTTGTGAGAGCGCTCCTCAGTCTGTGAACAGCAGGGCCCAGTGAGAGGAGCTGGTTAGCTGGTCCAGCGAGTTTTGTGAGTTCTTGTGCATTCAGCACCACTGATGCACTTTATGAGCTTACAGTCCCAAACAGAGGAAGGTTGGCTTCAGTTTTTAGATGTAAATATTACAAAACTCTATCAGCTACATTACTACTCTGTCACAAACTGGCTGCGAGTCACAGTGCAAAAACAGAGCCGGTGTGCTGCACAGTCACACCTGACACCACAATACTCTCACTTACAATCCCCCTTCAATAAGCCGAATACAAACCTCTTGGCTGAAAAAACTGGGGAGCCAATCTGCTGGGTAATGTGGTGGAGCAGCAACTGTTCCATTAGGGTCTGAGCTGCTTGTATCAGATGCTGGCTGTTCATCTCTGGCTGTGCTCGTACAGGCTGAGGCTGGATGTGGATTTATTGTGATCGTACTGGCTGATGACACATCTACATTACTGATGAACTTAAGCATTGCCACTCTAAATTATAGATATTTTCTATAAATGAATGTTATCAGCTGCATCTCTGATTTGGCCAAATATGTGATGCTTATTATTTACTGAGATGTGCATCCATATTGCCCTGTCTGTCTAATCAACATTTTAATATTCAGTGTCATCCAGATGTTTCATGCTGGAATGTGCAAGTTTCATTTGTGCATGAGTGCATTTAGAGGCACAACACGGTTATGTTTTCCAAGTTACAGGGTACACATAAATACTCGCTTTCACCTTAGACAGGAAAGTTTTACATTTGTTTTTCAATGTTGCTCCACTCATGTGTGCTGCATGCTTTTCTTT
>JALXJV020000002.1:41506644-41543548 GCA_024633595.2 Lepomis macrochirus
CAATTACATTTTTTATTTTGCAAAATTATGTTACTTGTAACTCGTCACTACCCCCCCTGCAGCAGGCGGGTGACGTCTCCAGGTAGAAAAAGCACAAAATAAACATAATATTGAGGCACTTTGCTGCACCTGCCTGCAAACTTTTTTTTTTTCTCCCTTAACTTTTCAGCACTGCATATGCGATGTGTCGTATGTCTTCTATCAGTCTACAAGATTTCTGGCTGCATTTAAGCATTTCTGACACAGAGTGTGTGATTGATTAGTCACTCAAACCACCTGGCTATGAGACAAATCCAAAATCGGCAAAAAAGTGAGAGGGACAAAACACAGATTTTGAAATGTGGGGGGCATGTCCCCCTCACGTATAAGGGCTCCTACGCGTATGCTTTGTGATATTTAATAAAGTAAGAATAACAGAGTGATTCAGCTGAAGGGCAGAGCTCAGACACCAGAGGGCTGTTAGAGAGTCTGACCCAGAGAAACAGAGAAGACATTAAATACTAAAGAATAATTGTGGAGTCTAACAGAAAAGCCTTTCTCAGCCTTGAGCCACAGTGGAAACTCCTGTTGCCATTACAGTTCCCCCTTCAGCCGTCCCATGCTCGTATTAAATAAATAAACTGACAGTAATAAATAAACTGCAGATGGGTTGCCATTCATCAGTTCACTCTCAAAGACACATTTGAATGTAAAGGCAACTACTTTAGCATTTATTGAAAACTAAACTGACTCACAATCATCTGATTCAGCTGTCAAATGTTTTAAGGTGCAGCAAATCCAAAGTAAAGAACAACGACACTGGGGCTGATAATGTGCAAATAATAAAATGTTTACATTTCAACAAATACAACTGTTTTATTCTGTTCTCTCCTTTTGGTTTGCAATATGCAAGTATTAAACTTAAAATGCCGGGTACCTACACGTTACAGTGCTAGTAAACAGACCTGAATGGTTTACAAAAAGAATGACCTCCTGTGGCATCTATTAATTCATCATGGTATTTTTCCTCATTTGTGATGTCCTACCAAAATAATATACTAATGAAAGGAATTTAATCAGAACAATCGTATCGCAGCACATTTCAAAATAAAAGTGAGCTTCTGCTGAACATAATGCAATTGGTGTGGCAGAAACGATTGAATAAATAAATAAATGCTTAAGACAACACAAGTATCTAAAGAAAGTATTACATTTTCACAGAAAGATTACTAAATTCAGCCAAGACCCAAACTGATAACTGAACTGAAAAACTCCAGACTCATTTTACTTCACAGTGATAGAAGACCACCTCGGGGGTGTCCCTCTGTCAATATAAAAAACTTTTTTGGTAAGATTTTGAGTTTTCAAACACTTCAACCTTTCAGCACTTTATTTTCAGTTTTGATTCATGGCAGGATATTCATCCCAGATGCTCTCTTCAGGTAAACAAACTGCACCGTGGAGGAACACCTCACCACCAAAACTTCGTAAGAGGATGAGCACTAGTGAAGGAAAACTGAACTCCAAATTTACTCTGATCTCTACAGAGAGTCTCCACAAATACTATTTAGAGCTGAAACATGCAGGACGATCATTCAGAGGATAATAATGCAGGCGGACTGTTTGTCACTGTGAGAAATGATCAATCAGTGTTGAGATTGTCCGTACGTCACCGAGGCTTCAAAGAAAGCGAGGAGGTTGAACTACCTGGTGAGTTCAGAAACATGTGTCTGTAACTTTATTCCAGCTGTTATTGTACTTGACTGTGACCACGTTAGCATAGCATAGCCCTGATCGATCCGAACTCCATTCAGAAAACAAACATTTTAGAAGTTGTTGTCCTGCTGTCTTGCTGACAGACCTGACAAAGCATGAATTCATATGTTTAAATACGTTTATTGCTATTTAATCACAGCAAAATGTTTACTTTGGGTTCATACAGCGTTGGTAATGCTAAGTTGTGTTTATTCACGTTACCGTGTTAAAATCGCCTTCTCACGTTGTGTGTGAACACTTGTAGTGAATGTACTCACGCGAGGAGAAAATTTGTGTTTGGTCTGATTGCCGCATTACACATGCTGCCCCACGTATGAGCAGATCGGGAAACAAAGAAAATAGAAACACTCGTGAGTTTTCTTTCAGCTTCCTCTCTTCAAGATGAAAACAGGAATCACGGAGACACTTTGGAAATCAAACCACGTCAACACAAACCCTGGAGCGGGTTTTCAGGGTCTGATCTCTAACAACAGAATGAACGGATGATGTGACTGGTGGACTTTGTTGTCCTGGACTGAGTCTGGATTCTGTCCTTGGAAGCAGAGCCCTTTAAAGAGAGAGTCGCGTCATCTCCATTCACTCCAATGGACCAGTTTTTCACAGCAATGGCAGATCATGGAGCATCTGAATAGTTCCCAGAAGTTAGCATGAAATGCTAGCAGCGCAGCAGCGCAGCGATAGAAAATGCTATCTGGGATGCACGTTTGAAAGGTAAGACGTGTAAAAAATGAGATTATATATTTTTAGCAAAACTGAATTAGAAGATTTATTAGAAAATTAGAAGATTTAGGGACATTTGGAGTTAACAAATTAACATACTGGCAATGGATAAAGTTAGCAGCAGACAATAAACAGGGGGCAGCCTATCAATTTATTTTAAGATACGTATTTTTGGGGGGTGGTATTTGATTTAATTTAAATATATTAGTGGAGTATGTGTGAATAAAAGATTTTAAAGCTAAAAGTAGAATAACGTTACTAGCATATTATAAAAACAATTATCATAGTAAACATTAATTATATTAGAGCAGTAGACTCTGGAGGTGGAGGAGCAGTGAAGAGTACTAAGTGGACCATGGTGAGATAGAAAACAACACATGATTATACCATTTATAAGAAATATATATACTTCTTATACTTTCCTTCCTTTCTCTCAGTGTCTGCATCTTGTCTTAGCTTATGAGCTTATTTTCCACACATTAATTACTTATTTACCCACATTAATATTGGTGAACACTCAGTTCTTACTAGATGTGTTTACTCTAATTACATAATTACTTTGTACAAATTCATATCACATCATTATCAAAGTTCCTCTATGTGAGAAATGTTTAAAAAACATTCACTAACAGCTTACACAGTAACTGATGCAACATCAGCTGCAAAAGCTGTTAATGAAGTTCCAAAATTTAACAATCCATAACTTTCTCAATCAAACCTGCAGCTGTTTACAAGAAAGGTTGAACTGAGAGCAACTGGACTTCTTCTGAAATGTCCAGATGCTCCCAATTTAACTTTTCTTGGATAAACATGACCTGGATGAATCTTTACAGATGTGTAGGTTTGTCTAACCCTTTCTCTTGTTCTCCCTCTCTCAGCACAAGAATCACAGGGGATCAGTGGAGCCTGAAGATGATCTGATGTTTTAATAAAACAAAATATAAAGCCAGTGATGTGTTATTTCTTTGTGGAAAAGTACCTCACATATTTTATTGTTAGCCTCTTTAGTGATTGTAAGGTCGCTCCTGTTGACCTGATTCTACCATTTTTTCCTCCTCTCCACGTCAGCTGGGAAACCAAACGTTCATACTCATTTTTCTGACAGACACAAACCACTTAACATGCTGTTTTCTAAGTTTATTGGAGATTTATTAAATTAATACATGACAATCATTGGCAGTCACCTCTCTGTTCTATCTTAAGTCATGAAGATACATCAGTCAGTAAGCTCAATTAACCCTGGTACCATGGAATTGTTAAAAGGTAGCCTATGCTAGAAAGGTAAATCTCATCTGAATTTTAAACATGTTTGCAACACTTTCCAATGTAAGGTTTGCCAAAAATGTCAACAAGGTAGGTGATTGTAGCTGTTATTGTAAAAACTATATGTCCTCCTTTTAAAAAAAATAGTAATGTAACTACAGTTACGTGTCAGTGTGCTGTACACATGTTGTAAATCAACACATATTGTATAAATTACCAGAAATCCCTTAAAATCGCCGTTTTGTCCTCTCTCACGCTCATTTTGAATTGCCCGCCTAGGACTTCCGGGAACTATCTGCGGTCTGCATGAACCACGTGACGATGTAGCATTTTGGACCCCCGCTGACGCAACTATCTCTTTAAAGGGCTCTGCTCGGAAGTCTTCCGGCTGTGATACAGGAGTCTCTGCGCCTCGCCCGGCCCCCTAGTTACCGCCGCTAAGGCCGTGTAGAAACAATGGCTCCTTGATTTCAGCAGAAGATGAAGTTTAGTTAGTTGGTTTCCTGAAATCAGCTGATCATATTTGATGTGTATGAGGGAGTGAGCTTCACACAGAGCAGATTTTTAATGAAGCGCTTGTTGTTATCACATCAGAGGCTCATGAAAATATCCTGCTGAAGCTTTTTGGACAACAAAGACAGAAAGAACTTCCTGTGTTACATTTAATGTTGAATTTACAAGAAGGCAGAATCATTCAGAATTAGTCGTAGACAGCGTTTCACAGAGTTTCTAAAGTTACCCCAAACTCAACAAGTCACTAAACTGCACGACTGTTGAAGGGAGTCTGGGACTTTCTCCCCGGGACACAAAGGAGCAGCTTTATTACGGTTACTGTTTAAATGATGAAATCAGATGAGACAGACAGTTTGTTCACAAACATCTGCTGCTTCTCTCGGCAGCTCAGAGAGTCCAAACACATCATTAACATCACAGTGAAGCTGTTTGTTCACTTAACGGGCCATCGTGTGTTTGTCCAGGTCGCCTCTCTATTCAAATGGCCATCAGCTGCTTGAAAAGGCGACTGATGCACATTTTCACCTCTCTTCAGGTGATCAGCTTGAACAGGAGGCAGAGAGCTGAACATGTGGACATCAGCTGGCTGTTCAGCTGCATTAATGAGCAGCCCAAACAGATCAAACACAGAGCCACTGAAGGAAAACTGTGTGTTGTGAATGTAGCCTGCAAACCTCTTTAGTCCCCGTTAATACAGAAGATATTAGAACTATAACAACAACATGTTAATAACATGTTAGTGTGATGTTCACTTAATAAATAAATACTGGTAGTTGGGAATAATATTTGGGGAGGATCTCTTCTCTGAGGCAGTGGTGGATATTAAGGCAAAGAGAACAAACAAACAAACAAACAAACAACATACAAACAAAGCAACACATACCTGATAGACGGGCAGCAAAAATTAAATTGAAGCTCCAGCAGCTGCTGGAAGTCCAGGAAACATCCTGTCCAAACCATGGCCTAAACACAGAAACAGGACTCTGCAGTGGACAGGTAGACAGATAGGTGGAGAGGGAGAGGGACACGGATGAACAAGCAGGATGGCACCAGTGTGTGCGGCGAATCGTCTGCTCAGTGTTTTCTTCGCTGTTTCTCTGTGTGTGCCGCAGAGATGTCTCCGCCTTATTTGTGTACGATCGCCAAGCTCTTCTTAACATCCTAGCCTAAGTGGAATCGTTGCTTCCAAAATACAATCTGGGGGACCAAACTTCAAACCTCCATCCCTTCTTATCCAGTATAACTATAGGCCTTCGGCGCTTACCCAGTGCCTATTCGCCTAAGAAACGTCTTAGAAGACGGGGAAAGTGGGGAGGTGTACTGGTGAGATCCAAAGCCTACCTGATGCCCACCGATGCGATCATTCCTCGCCTCTGGAGCGATGGATGGTACTGTCACTCTGCTGTCTACTCACCGGACTTCAGAGGCCGGTGGACCCGGGATATTACTCCCGCTCAAACTGATGACTGCTACCCATCGATCGAGGCTCCTGTACCCCGGCGGATGGGGGCCTGTGGTGACGGCGTGAACCATGAGAACCTTCGGTCATTAGGCCGTGCTTCATCATCAGCAAGCTGGGAGCTTGTCCTTTGCATGGCTCTGATCAACGCTAGATCAGAACTTGATTTCTGATGCACCTCAGATCAAGTCCACAAGACTCCTTCCAATTCAAGGCTCTTACAACCCAAGAACTGAACACGGAAAAAAGTCCTTCATGACAGCTAGTCCTGAGGCTAACAAACACCTTTCTCAAACGAGCCCTGCTTTACAAACTCAAGTTAGAGTAAATCAAATGATCAAATATACTTACACTGGGAGGGCGAGACTACAAACCAACACAAACTAGATTGTTATCTGGCCCTGAACAGAGATTATGAAATGGCTGAATATCTCTCTGCTGTCAGAGATATCAAGCAGCTTCTTACCAAGTTCAGACTCAGTGACGCTGAAACAGGAGACATAAAAACCTAAAGAACACAGAGTCCGGGGCTCCCTGCAGGTCGGAGCATGGCCAAATCCAATCAGCTGATGAGGTGAGAACTTCCTGTAACTTACCAAGTAAAAGCACTGAACCTTACCAAGTAAAAGGAGGAATATAAACACACAGTAGACAGACAGCTGACCTCTGACCTCTGTCCTGCAGGATTGAGGAGGAGCTCGGAGACAAGGCCAAGTTCGCCGGAAAAGACTTCTGTCACCCAAAGATCTAAATATCAAAGCTAAACTAAAGCTCTGTCCTGACTTCCTGTCTGTCACAGTAACAACTGACTGACACCTGATGACCCCTGACCCCTCCTCCCTAAAGCTGGGGGGGTGAGAGGTCAGAGGTCATGGCAAGTTCCTATAATTCCATTAATGATGTTTTCTATATAAAACACAATAAAGACTGAAGAAGAAAACACATCTGATCTTATTCTGTGTATTTTACTCTGGGGACGGTTAATAAACATTAAGTCTCTTTATGAAAACCACTAAAAGGAAGTTCAAGTGTACAAGTCTGTGGTTTGCAGAGTAACAGAACTATCTGAAGCTAGGCTGGTTGATTTTTACCAGAAGACCATTAAAGCCTCCTCTTGGCCAAGGACTCCAGGAGTCTCTTCAAGGACCCAAACAAACACAGTTCCATCACTGCAGAGGACATTACATTCACTCACATTTTATTTCCCGGAGAAGTACCCGAACCCTAACCTCAGTGCTCTAACACACAAAACAAAAACAAAGGGTTTAGTTTGCTTCTGTCAGACTGCTGGAAACCTTTTAAAACATTTTAAAAGGATGTTGTGAAGCAGCAGACACTCCCAGGCTGAACCTCCAAATTCAGCCACTCAGAAAGAGACACCCCTAAGAACCTCGCAGGCACAGAGCATTGTTTCTGGCTGTACCAACGCGGCTTTCTGCCCAGGCGTATTAGTCATTAAGATAAAAGTCAACAAGCACATGCGGAGATGGTTGCAGATTCCCAAGCTTCTCTTATGTGGGCCTCTACATCTGCTCAGGACAGCTGCAGCTTTCTCTCACTTCTGACGTGGAGAAATTCAAGGTGGCAAAATGTAGAGTTTTGTGGTCGACACACATCCAACAGTTTCTGACTGGACAATGCCTTGCTTAAACATGAATCAAACATGGCATTGTCCAGGAAGAAATTAGAGCTCAAGAGGAAGAAAAGTGGCGCCACGATTAGGTGCTTCTTTCCCTCGCCAACACAATAGAGAGGGAGAGATGCAAGAAGCGGCCAGGTGGCACAATCACAGGGAAGATCCTCCTCCTTCATCAAGTAGGGAGCCAGACCCTACGTAAGCAAAGCCCAACCTGCTCCCGGGAAATGAGAGTCAACATCGGATGAAGCTGCAGTTCTGTGGTCAGCTGAAGACCTCAAACTCATTTAAATCAAGCTGATTGTGCTATGGGAGGAGGGCTGTGATGAGTCCCATGACAGGAAGGCCTTGAAATATTACCCTCTAATCTAAGGGGTTATTACCCCCCTCTAAGGGATGGCAGGCATGGCTGTTGTCTGTGGAAGTAGGATACAGAAGCTTTCCTGCCAAATCAATATGGCAGCTGCTGTTGGCTTTAGACATGGTTCAGAAGACCAAGAAGAAAATATGTTGGTAGGATGGGAGGCTGATGGAGCTTCATGCTGGATATGGAGCAAGAGAGAGGACAGCTGGAAGCCAGGGGCGAATTGGCAGTGATTTGGCCAACACTGCCACCTACAAACTGGAGGGTGTTGAGGTTAAGGGTCAAAACACTCAATGAAGGTACAGGCAGAAAGCCATAGTTACGTAATAGGGTAAGCGAGGAAAGCACCAGGTGTATTCTGCAATTTCATTTCTCTAATACAGCTATTGTCTGCAAAGTTTGTTATACTTGTCTGCTGATTCTGTTCCTCAACTCAACATGAACATTCAAATTCATTTGCTTTAAACATGAGGTTTATGATATATTTGTTCACATAGGAGAGATTACTTGAATCTGACTTGAATGAACAAACCTGACAGAAAAAGTTTTGAGTTTTAGGAGAGGAACAGAGTATTCCATTGTCTCTCTTTCCTATTTCTTAATTACATGGACTGAAATAAAACAAATGAAAAAGAAACAAACATTTCTTTCCAGAAACTGTAACTCTTACTCTTCTTATGACCTAGCCTACTCTTTCTATTCCATTCCAACTACACCTCCTCAGTGTTCATGTAAATGTTACGCAACTGGTCAAATCAGAAGTAAAGTTTTCTCACAGTGTCAATGGGAGGGGAGAAGAGGGTCTCTGGATATCATTAGACCAACAAAACACTGCATAATGACCCATAATGACCAAAAATACCAAACACGGGCACATTTGTGTATTTGGTCAGGAATGACCAAATACACAAATGTGGTTGGCTCATAAAAGAGTGTTCACTGCTAGCAGGTGTGTTAGCAGTTAGCTCAGCAGCCACACCTGTCTGTCACAATAAAGTTGGTATGAGAGCTGCTCAGCCTGTTTCTTCACATTCCAACAGCTGTTTCGGTTACAACAGTTTAAAGTGAAAATACAGTTTTCTCCTCAGCAGACTATAGACTTCCTTTAGTGAGAAGCAGATTAAAGAGGACTTTGTGCTTGTTGGAGTTTCTACAGGAAGATGAAGATGTTTGTGGTGTTTGTGATCCTCGTGCACGGTAAGATAACCTTCCTCCCTGTGATCTGATCATCACCTCAGTCCAACTTCACCTCTTTAATCTGGTTTCTGTCATCTAACTGACTTCATTGCTTTGCCCCAGTCTGGATACTTACCTTTAGTACACGTCCATGTGTACATGGTGCAAACTAAGTTCCTGTGTAGTGTGTGAATGTGGACGAGGTAGTGTGTCTTAAATCAAACATGGCTGTTGTGCATTAACCACAAATTAGATTTGCAATAATTGACTTCTTCTTTGTTCATGGTGCCAAAGAACATAAAAAGAACTGGCTAAATGTCCGCTGCAGAGGCTCTTTCCACCTGGATGAGTATAAATTAGTTTATTACAACAATAGTATTGCTAGGGCATTAATTAATGCAGACAATTATATTATTGCACATTAAAGATTCAGTGTGTAAGTTTTAGTGATATCTAGTGGTGAGGGTTGTGAATTGCATCCTCCCCCTCCCCTATCTAAGCGAGTTGTATAGCTATGGTGCCTGAGACAGGACAAAAGATGTTATCTATGAGATAGCAAATAGTTGCTAGTAAAGAAATGAGGTTTCTTTAGATAGATATATTAAGAATTTATATTTACTTTAATTATTCAGTAAAAACATGTTTTTTTTAATATTATTGTTACTTGTTAAATTAATTAATAAACAACAGTCACATGAAGAAATAAAGTGCAACATGATGTCTCATACTCCTGGGGCCGTATTACAGAAACTTCCTAACCGGCAGATCCTATCCTAACTGCTCGGTAACCATGGTTATAAGGGTTAGGAACTGATTTAGGAAAAAGGCCATTACAGATTAACAGCATTTAGAATGTGAAAGTGAAAAATACACAATTGAGTGTATAGTGGAAAAGCAATATCTAAAAAACTTTTTTAAATGCAAATTCTTTAAGTATTCATTATTGGTCACTTGATAGGCACACGGTCTTGTTATATATCACTATAAGCAGTGAAAAGAAATACACGTTTTTCACCAGGGCAGTAAACTTTGAAGCTTAGATGCTGATGATTGCTGATGCTAAGCTTCCCTGCTGTTACCATTTCATTACAAATAATATTCATCATCTGTCTCAGGATCATCTGTCCACGTAACAAAGACATAACAGAGGCTGGAGAAGAACTACATGAAGTTACAATGCAAATCCATATTTTTTCTACCAGTGCAGTAAAAGTTTAGCTGTCTGATCTGAGCTTTGATGCTGGAAGATGCCTTCTCAGCTGATTGTCTCACGAACATAGCAAAACCAAAACAGAGCTCTGCAGAGAGAGATTAACTACATAAAACTAATCCAACAACATATTTTACACCACAAGCTAAAGCACAGTGCTGGAGAATAAACCAATGCAACTAACATTGCATGATTTTTCTCAGGGCAGTGAAAGTTTAGCTGGCTGATGCTTCCATACTCTAAGTTAATGGCTAAGCTAGCTTACGATTTAATGGCCAATATTGCCAATTAACATTACTGACCAGTTGATTGTCTAGCTAACTTAGCCAGCAAAGCCAACCCTCAGGACCTGTGTCCACCAAAGTGTTTTTTGCCAGCTGAAAACGCCACCTGCTGTTAAAAAAAGACAGCGCTCCGCAAGTAAACGGCAGGCACTCTATGGCAACGGCTTCTGTGCGCTACACAGATGTAGCCTATTTAACTTAAATTAAAAATATAAGCTACATAACTTTACCTGATAGGCCTTGATCTAGTTTTGCGGGGACGCTCTGCCATGTGAATTCCCTCCGGTTGATGCCCTGATAACTATTTAGATTCTGGAAACTCAAACAGCGAGGATCAGTCTCTCTTCCAATGATTTGTGCTGTACAAAAAATGAAAAGACAATTAAACTTCGGCATTGGCGGCCGTGTTCATTAGGTGAGCACCAGTGCAACAGTTTCACGGGAACACACCGCTTGTCGCTACACCTTGTGCTCAATCCCTTCACCAACAGGGACACTTGCTACTGAACATGGACTGTTTATGCTGCTCCCTCAAAAGAAAAATGTTTGTGCAAATACTTGTTCAGAGAAAAAAACAAGTAAACTGGACTCTGATATTAACTTGTTTTGCAAACATGATGTTGCACTTTTGTGTATATAGCAGTACATTTAAATTAAAAGTGCAAAATACATTACTTTAGAATTCATTATTCAGTTTTGCACATAACAATGAGAATAATCAAAATAATCTCAAGAAAATCATGCAATTAATCATGATTAAAAATGTTAATGATTGCCCTAATTATAACATTAAATAAAATCTTTAATGTTACAGTAATACATTACATTTAGGTTACAGTTACACTGTTGCCACAACCAACCAGGATCACAAAAGAGACTTACAAAAATCTAATAAACAACCAAACAGGCAGAGATAACAAACCAAGGCAGACAGGCAGAATCGTGACAGACGTTGCTCTGTCAATGGTCCATATGGTGGTCAGTCTCTAATTTATTAATGCTAAGTGTTCACATGTCAATCATAACCATTCATGCAGAACATATCAAGTTTGCTGTTGGCTTCAACCTTGTTATAATGTACAGCCCCATCCGGTCTATAATTGGGTGTCACAAAAAAGTGACATTGATGAGCAACTTTATGCAGACACTTTGATCAAAAACCGACACCTGATTTTCTCCCCATTCCATCTCTGTGGGTGGAGAAGCCAGAAAAGAGTAGCTGCAGTTCTGGAAGCCAAAGAGTAGATATTATAAGTACCGGTGGTCTGTCGATACCTACAAGCGTTTCCATGCCCATAAATCCATGCAGCCTTGCTAGCGGGCATGCCATTGAGACTGTGGCTGACTGTGAGCAATATATAAAAACATAAAAAAGTAATTTCATAGAAAAAGAAATCGGTCACACTGTGGTGCCTGTCTGCTCTGTTTAGTTAGTCCTCACTCGGTTCTTTTAGTCTGTTGTGTATCTGTTATTTAGTATGTGTTTTGGGTTTCAGTCCTGTCTACCTGTTGTCTTGTGTCCAGTCTGCTAGGTGCTAGTTTACTTACTGTTGCCTGTATGACGGCACAGCTGTAGTGATGTGGGAGTGTAGGCAGGGATTGGCTGAGCGGACGCGGGAGGGTTTAAAGCTCCGTCCTCCCGCAGTTGCGGCCTCTCTCCTCGCTTCACTGACACAAGCGTTTGCCGTTTTCCCCTCAGCGCCGATTGCCGTCTGTTCACTGGTAAGGAGATTGCCTAAATGTGTGTTGTTGAGATCGGTGTTGGTGCGTTGTTTAACAGTAAGTTGATTGCTCGCAGGCTCCTCGTCCTGGCTGTCAGGATCAGCCTCAGTCTCCCCGCTGTCCTGCCTCTCAGCGACAGTTGAATTGCCTCCTAATTTGAGTTGCCTCTTATAGTTCGGCTGCTCTTTAGGGCTGATAGATTTAATTAATTTTTAGCTGGACTTGCGTTTATGCCTTGTTCTTCTGACTATGCTACTCTATTAATTTTTGTTTATGGGTTGTTGTTGTTTTTTTGCTTTAACTAATAATTTATTTGTTTGCATTATTGGTTTGCTTTGTTTGAATTTATTTGCCTTAATTAACTTTTGCTTTAAAATTATTTGCCTGAATTAATATTGTATGCCACAACACTCAGCTGTTGAACTGTCAGAAAAAAAAGCCAGGATAATTCATGCTCCCCTTTCCAATATTACACATGAATTTAGCTACAGACTTTAACTTGGCCAACGGATGGATTTATCATTATCCGAAAAATACAAGATAGCACAAAATAGCATTAAAGATTTCCAGAACAGAGCGTCACTAGTTCCCCTTCGAGGGGAACTCGAACTGCGTCGGTGACGACACTATGGGAACGCCTTTAGGCGTGGCAGGGCTGAATGTGAATGAAAACTACTCCAATCCTATTGGCTTAATGAGAACGGTAGCATGTGACGCGTAACCGTGGCATTATATAAGCACGCCGGCACATAGGAATGCGTTAGCTTTTTCTATTCAGCAGGCACTTTGGTGAATGTTGTTTGTGAAAGCTCCCACATCCAAGAAGAAATGGCTAGTAATACTCACCTGGAAGTCGCAGCGTGTCCTCTGAGTCGAACCAGTTCCGCAGATGTGTGCATTCCTGCAGAAGGCTTCTCACGGTAGGAGATTCTCACGAACTGTGTGCCGCACGCTACAGCAGCTCTCGAGGGAGCTGGCTGTGGTCATTGCGAGGCCCTGCTCATGCGGGTACTAGGTCCTGCATGGCACTCTTCTCAGAGGACTGACGGGATCACGCTCTCCCGTGGCTTAGAGCCCCGCGGTTGCCGAGGCAGACCGGCGGCTTCGGTCATGGGGATTGTAGCAGGACCTGCTGGAGGATCTTGAGACGGCTGATGCCCTTTCTCTGCCTTCATCTGCTGATTCGACTCTCCTCATTTCCGTTCGGGAGCCCGTTCCCGGCTTTCTCCGTTCGGCGAGACAATGCACTCTAGCTGTGAGGAGCTAGATGTGTTTAAGCGTCATGGCGGAGGAGAATGACTTCCGGGTGTCGGGCCGACGTCATCAGAAGAGCGCCGCGGCCGAAAGATAAGCTGCTGGAATTGTTGACGCGGGCTGTGGCTCATCCCTGATTGGCCACAGGCTGTGAGGAAGCTTAATGCCGGTACACTGTAAAAATTATCAGTGTAGTAACTGGATGATCGCTTCCTGAGGAACCACTTGGCATCCCCATGCCGTCTTTTTCCAGACTAAAATGCATAATGAGTTATGTAAGTATTGGGATAACATTCTCCGCCCAGCTGTCTACTCCCCAGCTGCTGGAGTACAGCGAGCGGCGGGGATCAAGGACGGCGGCTGCGGGACGATGCCGCAGGTAGAGGGCGCTCTGGGACTAGCGCTGTTTCCTGCAGCTGAGGCTCGGGGCGCTAGCCTTCACCATTCTGCTGGCCCAGGGCGCAGTCAACCAGAAGGTCGGCTCCCCAGACTGCAGTTCATCGGCGGCTTTTTCCTGGCAGCCCACTTCAGGGGACCGTCTGAGATCGTCTAGGAATACCGGCCACCAGCCCCGAGGGGTTGGTTCCGCCGGCAATGTCACAGAGGATGGAGCATGATGGTCGAACTAGATCCCCTCCGTCATGGCAACGGGTGACATTATCCCGGCGTTTACACGTTCGGGACGCAGAACCATTGAGTCCACACCGTACTGCCTGTCCCGAGGGTCTGCAGTCAGGCGGCATCCAGACTCACTCACCGTGGGTCTTCGGTGGCTCTCCCCTGTCGTTCTGGCACTTCAGGGGTCCACCTGGATACCGACCACTAGCCCCGAGGGGCTGGTTCTGTTGGCGGACTTTGCAAGCAGAGTGTGGTTTCTCACGGGCCCCCTTGAGCAGCTTGGGACGCGAAGCGACGCGAGGAGGTCCTGACTCTGTGTTTCAGCCCCGGAGGCCGACTGAGGTCCCCTCCAGAGTGGCCACTAGCGCAGTTTCCCACCGCCGAGGCGCTCGGGACGCGCTAACCACCACCGAACCTCGCCATTCGGCCGGCCCCGAGGGGCAGCTGTCGGCCAAAGGTTCGGCTCCCAGACTGCGGGTCTCCTCGGGGTTCCTTTCCTGCCAGTTTGCTTCAGGAGACCTTCCGAGACCACCACGAGGGTTGGTCCCGCTGGCGGATTTCGTGGAGACCTGGCGGAGCATGTCAGACATATCTCCCGGGGTCCTACGCACCGTCATCGAGGGATACAGACTGCAGTTCCGGGTCCGTCCCCCCCAGGTTCTATGGGGTGGTCCAGACCAAGGTACTCCCGGAGCAGCGCTCGGTGCTGGGACAGGAAGTGCGCACGCCGCTGGAAAAAGGGGGCGGTGGAGGTCGTTCCCCCACTGGAAGGCGAGCTTCACAGCCGGTACTTCATCGTCCCCAAGAAGGACTGAGGCCTGCGCCCGATCCTAGATCTGCGGGTCCTGAACCGATCTCTGAGGAGATACAGGTTCAAGATGCTCACCATTCTCCCCCCCCCCATCGTGAGTCACATCCAGTCCGAAGACTGGTTTGTCACCATAGATCTCAAGGATGCGTCCTTCCATATCCCCATCCATCCATCCATCCCACAGGAAGTTCCTGAGGTTCCTTCCCTTCGGTCTAGCACTCTCTCCTCGCACCTTCACCAAATGCATGGATGCAGCACTAACCCCCCTGAGACTCCAGGGCATCAGAGTGCTCAATTATATCGACGACTGGCTAATCCTGGCGCAGTCTCGGGAGTTGGCGGTTCGGCATCGAGATGTCGTTCTTGCTCATCTTCAACGTTTAGGGCTGAGGCTCAGCGTGAAGAGAAGTGTGAAGCCCACCCAAAGAACTGTGTTCAGTAGGGGTGATGTGGGACTCAGGAGCGATGCAGGCACAGCTGTCTCCAGCACGTATCCAGTCCATCTTGACCACAGTAAAGAGAGTGAAGTTGGGCCGCGCCATCACAGGAAAAAACACTTCCGGAGGATATTAGGCCTCATGGCAGCAGCTTCCAGCGTAATACCTTCTGGTCTACTGCACATGAGGGCCCTACAGTGGTGGCTGAAGACCAAGGGATTCTCCCGAGGAAATCCGTTCCGCCTGATCACGGGTCACGCACAAATGTCTTCGTGCCCTATCAGAGTGGAAAAAGCCTTGGTTCTTGTCCCAGGGACCCAAGTTAGGGGCATCTTGTCGCCCGTGTAATCGTTTCGACAGGCGCTTCCCTCACTGGGTGGAGCGCGGTCATGGGAGACCGCTTCGGCGCAGGAGCTCTGGCAGGAGCATCATTCGTCATGGCACATCAATTGCCTCGAGATGCTGGCGGGGTTCCGGGCTCTGAGGAGCTTCCTGCCCGAACTCCGGGGTCACCACGTTCTTGTCAGGTCCGACAACACGGCAGTGGTGGCCTATCTGAATCACCAGGGGGGTCTGCGCTCGCGCCCTCTTTGCGGACTGGCGCACCAGATCCTCCGGTGGTCCCGACGGAAGCTACTGTCCATCAGAGCGATGGAGCTTTGCTCCCGGGGATCCTGGAGAGGGTCCGTCAGGACGGTATTTGGCTACTACTAGTAGCGCCGTTTTGGCCGACCCAGGTGTGGTTCTCAGACCTGCTGGATCTCCTGGACGGTCCGCCATGGCAGGTCCCTCTGAGGAGAGACCTGCTGTCCCGGGAAGGGGGCCGGGTTCTTCACCCTTGCCCGCCCTGTGGCGACTGTGGGTCTGGCCCTTGAGGGGGCACAGTACCTAGAGGCGGGCCTAACGACAGGAGCAGTCGAGACACTCCTTAGCTCTAGGGCCCCATCCACACGGAGGATGTACGGCATCAATGGAATGTTTTCTCCACATGGTGCAGAGAACGCACGCTGGACCCAGTTACCTGCCCGGTGGTTCAGGTGCTGGAGTTTTTGCAAGACCGCTTCTCTGCAGGCCTTTCCCCATCCACCCTCAAGGTGTATGTGGCAGCTATATCAGCTTTCCACACCCTTTGTAGGGATGGGTCTTTGGGGAGGCTCCCACTAGTCCGTGGGACCCGGAGGATGAGACCTGTGACTTCGCCCAGAGTTCCCACCTGGGACCTGGCAGTGGTGCTTCGAAGCTTTGGCTGAGGCCCCTCCGAGCCCTTGAGTGCGGCTGAGGCCAAGTAATTGACCCTGAAGATGGCTTTTCTCCTGCGCTATCACTTCTCTGAGGAGGGTGGGGGGACCTCCAGGCTTTGTCAACTGCTCCACAGTGCCTGGAGTTTGCCCCAGGGAATAGGAGGGCCATCCTGCACACTTTTCCAGGATACATTCCTAAGGTGCAGTCCAGCGTAATGGGTCCCGATGGTACTGCAGGCATTCCATCCTCCACCTCATGTGACGGCAGAAGATGAGAGACTGCATTTGCTCTGCCCGTCAGAGCACTGAGTGCGTATACTCAGAGGTCCTCTCAATGGAGGAAGGCAGACCAATTGCTGGTGTGTTCGGGTCCCCAAGGCTGGGCTCCCGGCTCCAAACATACGATCAGCAATTGGATTGTTCAGACTATCTCCCTGGCTTATCAGGTGCGCAACTTGCCTTCACCTATGGCTGTAAGGGCTCACTCCACGAGAGGCATGGCAGCCTCCACGGCTCTCCTCTATGGAGCATCAGTCTGGACCTTCCCTCCGCACCCGGCACCTGTGCGCTCTCTCTCTAAGTCGTGCCCACTGGTTGCCTGCACGCTAGGGCAGGCGGGGGTTCGATCGCGGCATAGTGGGTATCTCGTTCCCATAGTGTGCGTCACCGGCGCGGTTCGAGTTCCCCTCGAAGGGAGCGTCTCGGGTTACGTAGGTAACCCTTGTTCCCCGAAAGGGAGCGAGACACTGCGTCGGTTCACCGCACCTCTCCCCGCCTGGAGTGCCTTGCTTCATAGTAAGAGCTAGCGTACCTATGTGCCGGCGTGCTTATATACGCCTACGGTTACACCGTCACATGCTACCGTTCTCATTAAGCCAATAGGATTGGAGTAGTTTTCATTCACATTCAGCCCTGCCACGCCTAAAGGCGTTCCCATAGTGTCGTCACCGACGCAGTGTCTCGTTCCCCTTTCTCGGGGAACAAGGGTTACCTACGTAACCAGAGACGTTTTTCATATTATCCTCTATAAATACTATATCACCATTTAGTCTTCAGTCTAGTTTTTGTGTGTAAAGTCGCTGCAGTGAACAGACGGTGCTGTCAGTCGCACAGACTGCACTGAGATGCCGCAGTGGCACACAAACAGATTTGCCCTCTCAACTCAACCGGCACATCTTTTGGCAGTTACAGATCATTCACCACCTGTACATATGGACTGTGTAAATTAAAATGGAAATAAAGCCAGCTGAGCTTAACAAAACTAACAAAAACAATGTTCTCACCTGTCAAACCTCTATCTTCACATGATATCCAGGGTGGGGGATACCACTGACTGAAGCCATCATTTTGGCAAGGTGTGGAGTACTCTGTATAATTGCTGCAAACATACACTGAAAAAAATTATAAACACAACACTTTTGGTTTTGCCCCCATTCATCATGAGCTGAACTCAAAGATCTAAGACTTTCTCTGTGTCACTTGAAGGCCACTTGAAAATGTGCACACTCCCTTAAAAACTTGCAACAACTGTGGCATTGTGCTGTGTGATGGAACTGCACATTTTCGTGTAGTCTTTTATTGTGGCTAGTCAAAGGCACACCTGTGCATTACCCATGCTGTCTGATCAGCATCTTGATATGCCACACCTGTGAGGTGGTTGGCAAGATGATTCAGCGAAGAATAACTGAAGAGTTCAAACTATCAAATAAAATACTTCTTCTCTCCTCTACTTCAGTGATCAGCACCTTCATCTCACACTTAGTGAAGTTTCTCTTTTTCACCTATTGTTCAGCAAGATTTGCCATTGTTATTTGGACCGAAGGAGGTAACGTTGCCATATTTATGGTAATTTGTATAGTAATTTATGGGAGGAGACAAAGCTGGGTGGCTTGTACATGTGCGTTTTAAATTCATGTGATTGGGATATATAAAGGAAAGGTACACAGGACCTGGGGTACGCCTGGTTTTATACAGCTAGATATTTCTGTGCATAAGTAATTTTCAAATTCTGTGAATACGCCATCATCAAAACTGTGTAGTCTTTTATACATGAGGCCACAGGTTGGTTTCTGGGTCACCTGAGGATCCAAGAGGAATAAGAAATGAAATAAGGCTGCTGTGACTGAACCTTTCTGTCTGTCTGTCCTCACAGTTTCCCAGCATGCCTCAGCTGTGGAGGTGTATGAAGAGGGGGAGTTTGTCCTGCTGCCCTGTGAGTTTCAGACTTTTAACACATACAACCCCACAGTGGTGTGGAGTCGCTACGACCTTAATCCTCCAACCGTCCACCAGCGTCAGCAGGAAGGTGATGAACTTAAAGACCAAAACCAGCTTTACAGCGGCCGAACATCCATGAAGACTGACGCTCTGGAAACTGGAGACCTCAGCCTCAAGCTGACAAAACTGCAGCTCTCTGACAGCGGCACCTACACCTGTATCGTCAGATCATCTAGGGAAGAAAAGAGAGTGACAGAGATTCAGCTGAAGGTCAAAGGTGAGCAACAAACCCTAACACCTGCTGTAGATCAGTGTTGTTGATAGTAAGTAAGTAAGTAAAGTTTATTTATTGATCACCCTTCACAGACAAAGAAAGGTTACAAAGTGTTTTACATTAAAAATTCAATTTAACAATACAAAAACATTTTAGCTGTACATATATTATAAAATACCATAACAATTTGGAGAAAACTAAACCACATTGCTTATTAAAAGCTTGTCTAAAAAGATGTATCTTTAGTTGTTTTTTTTAAAAGTTTCCACAGAATCCAGTCCAGGTGTATGTAGATAGAAATGGCTCATTCTAAGGTAATAAAACAGTTCATTAAGTAAGCTCTTTATACACCACTGAAAACATTATATTGGATTTATGTGAATATATCTTCCTAAATACACACTGAACCTTTAATAAAGTTTCTTGGAATAGTCAAAAGGTCTTGGCCTGAAGACCTAAGAGACCGACCAGGGGTGTATGTAATAAATCCTGGATGCATCGGGTAGCTTGACCATGCAAGGCTCTGTTAGTACTGATTGAAATTTTAAAATGCACTCTAAAGCCAGTTGGAAGCCAATGAAGGGCCTTATGTGGAGTAGTGTGCAATCTCCTGCTGGTCTTAGTCAAAAGTCTTGCAGCTGCATTCTGTACAACTTGTATCTGTCCATGGAAGATTTGTTACAACAAGTGTACTGTACATTGCAATAATCCTCTCTAATAATCTCTTTTCATGAAACTACTGATCATATCTTAGTAATGTTCCTCAGATGAAAAAAGGAACAAACCACAGATGTAACATGACTGTTAAAACAAAAATAAGAGATTTGTCAAAAATGACAATGAGATTTTTTATACACCCCACAGCCTCCCTAATCTTAGGGGTAATGTTGTCTGGGGCAAAAATCATGCGCTCAGTTTTATCTGTATTAAGTTGCAGAAAGTTTTCTGCCATCCATTTTGTTTATGCTTAACCTGTCAGGGCTAAAAGATCTTTATAATTAGGTGTCATCCACATAGCAATGATATCTTTCTTTAAAACTACTAATAATCTTGCCAAGAGGAAGCTAATAGAGGCTGAACAGCAGGGTGCCAAGCACACAACCTTGAGGCACACCACAGGAAAAAGGATTCTGAAAAATAGGAGGAAAACAAAAGTTCTTCCAGAAATGGACACAAATATTTTCAGTCTATCAGTGCAGTGATCACCAGTACCATAAGCTGCACTGAGATCTACTAAGACCAGCATAGAACATTTACCCACATCAGCAGCCATCAAAATATAATTTACATTTTAAGGGACACATTGGTGGATGGGTCACAGTCGGGGATTGAAGCCGGGTCTCTCACACCAAAGGCACAGTCTTAACCATTGCGCCATCACCACCAATTTAAGAGCCTTAGGAGGGCAGTCTCAGTTGTTTGGTTTTTATGAAAGCCAGACTGAAATTTATCAGTTATTATGAGCCCCCAAAACATATTTTAGCTGCAATGCCACCACCTTTTCTAAGATTTCAGAGATAATAGGATATTTGGAAGTAGGCCTGTAGTTGTAGCTGCATTAGGACTGTTCTCTTTCAAGAGAGGCTGAAGAGATAAGTTTTAATTTAAAACAAAAATGGGCCAATAGATATGGTGATGGACAAAAGCAGAGGTTGATGCAAAATATCTGAAGGGATTGGGGAGGTTTCATCGTACCCACTTACCTAAGGATGTTGTGCAGAGAAATAAGGCAAAAAAATCCAGTATTGGAAGTCTCTGTCTGGTAATTATACAGAGGTTTGCTGATGGTACAAAGCCTGCCCTGACAGCTCTAACTTTGTCCACAAAGTCACCATTTGAAAACAAAGGGACAAGACATGTAGGAGAAAAAAACAAAGTTGTTAATAGTCTCAAGCAGAGTTTTCTTTTTTTCTGTGTTCTTAGTTGCAATTTAAAACAAAGAAAAAATACACAGTCTCACCCAGTCGCAGTCGACTAAACTGGCAGGTTTTAATGTTGCAGACCACATTTTTTTTGCAAGTAGTTTAAAGTTGTAACTCGTATTGTTGTGAATCTTTGGTGTAAAATCGCTTTAGATCAACAAACGCCCCCCAAAAGCAGCTCAGTGCCCCCCTTTCCAAAATATGGCTTCCAGCAATATTGAGGGGGAGAGAGAGAGAGAGAGAGACAGAATTGAATTTTTACCACCCTATTCCATAACTTCATACTGTGTTCCTCAGTACTTACATATATGTATTGAAAGATACCAGAGATGTGGACTCGAGTCACATGACTTGGACTCGAGTCAGACTTGAGTCACAAAAATGATGACTTTAGACTCGACTTGACAAAAACAAAGAAGACTTGCAACTCGACTTTGACTTTAACATCAATGACTCTTGTCTAGTTCACACTACACGATTTTTAGCCTAATTTGCTGGTCCGAGAGCTCGGCGACCGTCAGGCTGCGATCAGGGGTAAATCAGCAATCTATTGGTGGTCGACAGACTATGTGTGAACTACTCAACAACAGATCAAAATGCCTCCTCAAAAAATCGCTGAAATCTGCCAGATATCTAGCATGCCAAATATCTGGAGGAGTTGGCAAATTCGACGTCTACATTCCACCAAAAAGAGTATTCAATTGGCAGAGCATCCAGATAATTTTTCACTGCAAAACACTTTTTACTCACCTCCAGCTCTCTGTAGCTCAGACAATCCCTGCTACCTGTGTGTAATAATCCATTCTTTCACTCATATTCTTTGTCTTTATAATTGGTATCTTTACAAACAACAGTTGTTTCGTCTGTAGCTTTGTGTCATTTCCATTTCACATGTGTTTTCTTGACAAAATGTGGTTTGGAGACCAGCCTCTGTCAGCTTGTGTAATGTGTGACCCCCCCCCTGTCACCAATCAGTCACGTATTGTGAACACCACAATGACTTCCAGACTCCCATCACAAGACAGCAGGTTGTGTAGTGTGAACAGAACGGCCATCGGCCAATGCTGAAAGTCATGTCAAGTCTGCATGAGCCTTAAGGATCCAGGAGGAATAAGATAAGAAATAAGGCTGCTGAACCTCTCTGTCTGTGTGTCCTCACAGTTTCCCAGGATGCCTCAGCTGTGGAGCTGTATGAGGGGGAGGAGTTTGTCCTGCTGCCCTGTCAGTTTCCTTATTTAAAGATGGACGACCCCACAGTGGTGTGGAGCCGCTATGATCTCAATCCTCCAACCGTCCACCAGCGTCAGCAGGAAGGTGATGAACTTAAAGACCAAAACCAGCTTTACAGAGGCCGAACATCCATGATGACTGACGCTCTGGAAACTGGAGACCTCAGCCTCAAGCTGACAAAACTCCAGCTCTCTGACAGCGGCAGCTACACCTGCACCGTCAGAGGGTTAAGAGGACAACAGAGAGTGAGAAAACTACAGCTGCAGGTCAATGGTAAGCAGAAACCCTAGCACCTACTGTAAATACAGGTTAGAGTTCAAATGTCATGTCCTTTATGTTTGTGGTTCCCACAGAACGATTTCCATCCTGGTCCAAAGTTCTCCTGGTTCTGCTGGTTGTTGGTCTTGTTGTTGCTGCGGGTCTTTTGGTACATTTCCGGCAGTATTTCATGTCAGGTATGTTACTACTACTACACTTCAGAATCTGAAATACTGTATTGATCCCTGTGCAGATTGGGCTCACCTCGGCCCATGGACTATAAAATCTGTCCCATGTATTCAGTGGGTTCTCTCCGTTTCTGTAGCTTTCACCCATGATGTAGCATCTTGTTTTGTGTTTGTGTTTAGTTTAATAAATTATGCTTTAGGTTTTAGGTACCTCTAAGTACCTTGCGTGGAAACCCTCTTTGTCACATTCCCTGAGCCAGTTTGTGACATCCCCAAGAGGAAATTCTGTCACATTTGCAAACATTGCACATCCAGGCATAAAGGAATTTAAATGATAGAAAATTGGTAATTGTTAGAATGATGTTGTAATGATGAAAAGAAGTAGTGAACAAAAAGTAGTAGTTATTTGAGGAGTAGGCTAGTTAAAAATCTAAAATTTGTCTCCACCATTAAAACAATCTTTGCCAAAATAGACCACAATTTGGTGTCCAAAACTTACTGGCGTTATAAATTGGTGCAAAGACAAAGCAAACGTCATTGTCTCGGGGTTCTCTTCCACAACTCCTCAAAATAGCGAAAAACACAGGCGTAGTCGAAAAACAGTGGCGTGATTTTTATTTGCCGGCTTCTAAAGTGCCAACAGTGAAAAACTTGCATAAAGAAAACAAAACTAAAAAAACATTTGAAAAAAAAAATAACTTACTCAATAATAACGTTACACCAAATTACAAATCTCTAGTTACCTCCTCTGTAACCAGACCAAGACTGCCCTCACAGGCCCAAAGCTGCGACCTTTAAAGACAGTAGCCCCTCCCACTAGGCTTAACCATTATTTACACAAAATAATAAATAGATTTTTACTAACTTCACAAAAGGATTTATATCTATTACACTTCAACATATTTTTAACAATAATTGTATCCATCTCTTCAAACATTTTCCTTCCCCTGGAACAGTTATTTACATCAGAAATTATTACTACAACCAAAACCATAATTTTGCAGTTCACATGACCATGAAAGTGCGTGAGAACAGGCTATTTGAAAGACGGAAATGTGTTGCCAAACTAAATGGGAGACGGAGTGTGTGTGTGTGTGTGTGTGTGTGTGTGCGCGTCCCGCACTCAGTGATGGAAGCTTTTTCTACAACGTATGGAGCTACATGAAGTACTCAGTACTGGCCAATCAGAAGACAGTGGTTTTTGAGATGGGGGGCTTAAACAGACCGGAGCATACAGCTTGTTCCAGACAGAGGCTGAAATGAAGGCCTAAATGAAGGGACAGTATAAGATAGATTTTTTAAAACTTTGAATCATGCAAAGCTGCTAAACAGGAGTCACAAAACTACAATACAGGACAGAAATGTGAAATGACTTGATGTCTATGGGAGTGTTATTTGATATACAATTAATAGCTGCCCCTAGATGCTGATTCGCACAAAATTTCACACTGCCTGTCGGGAGGGCATGAGTTTGGTGAAGATCATCCATTCCAAACCTAAGATTTGACATGACGTGTTTTTAGCGGGTTTTTTTTCTTTTTTCAAACATTTGTTATATTTGGCACATTTTGAGTTGGATCAAAATTCAATCTACAAACTTATTTTGGCTTGGTCCAGAGATGGTCCGTGCCAAGTTTGGTGCCGATCGGACTTGCAGCTTTGGAGGAATTAATTAAAATAGGTTTGTCAGATTTCACGATTTAGTGAAATGAAAACTAAAATGTTTATGAATATGCGATATACTGGCGCATAGTTATGAGACAAAATGTCCTTAGGTTCAAAATCCCATAGAAATGAATGGGATTCTCTGACAGTAATTGAGCTTCGATTATAGTGCCACCTTTACGTCAAATTGAACCAAATTTGTCAGGTGCCAGTGCCTCAAAGGGAACAAATGACCCAAATTTGGTATCAATCGGACTTGTGGTTATGGAGATATAAAATGCATGTAAATCAATATGATTTTTTCCCCCATGTTTTTAATCTGTAATAACAGCGCCATCTATGAGCATATTTGGTTGAACTTTTGTGCCTGGAGTGAGGGGACCATGCTTAACACTTCCGCCCAGGTTTCATGTCAATGTAAACTGTGGTTGTAGAGGAAGAAATCTTCTGATTAAATAGCACCACCTAGGGGCTAGTTGCACGAAATTTTGCACAGATCCTCAAGGGGGCATCCCACGTTATTGCTCCAAATTTGGTATCGATCGGCCATTTACCACCTTTCCTGTTTTAGCGTTTTCCGCAAACATATTTTAGCGTATAATTGCAACAAGTTTTGTCGGATCAAAATTCCCTCTACAAATTTTCATCAGCTTGGTCGAGAGATTATCCGTGCCAAGTTTAGTGGCGATCGGACTTGTGGCTTTGGTGGAGTTCATTAAAATAGGTTTTTCAGTTTTCACGTTAGACGTGGCCTATATAACGAGATTCAGCCCAATTCCCCAAACGCGTGGACATAAGGTTTTTGATATTCGCCTTCATAGGCGGGAGATCAAGCCCAAATGCGTTGACCTTACTTGTAGCTTGTACCTGAGGCATGTGCAGTGGTTTGGACCTACCCTATGAGTTTTGTGTCTGTAGCACTTACCATCTAGGCTGCAGGATTGGAATTAGCAGTGGAAGAAGAAGAAGAAGAAAAATCTTTGCAAAAACAATAGGGATCCCAGCTCTGCTCGTACTCGGAACCTCAATGCTTTGCATTTGCGGGTTCCTAGGCCACTCGGGCTTGGACCCCTAATAAAATGGTTTAAGGAAAAACCAAGTCTACACAACAAAGAATGTTCTGCTTACACCATGTAGCAAAGTCACCCACTACAGCCCTGTACTCAGTCTAACCTGGCCATGACAAATGGAAAGAGGACACGGAGAATTGAAAAAGTAAACATATTTATTGTAACAACTTAAATAACTAAACTAATAATCAACAATGTAGAGTGTGTTAGTCAGCGAAATCAGTGGTGTAGATGTGGATGAGTGACAAGTATGGCGCTTGTGTGTTGCTTGTCAATGGAGTGCTGCAGGTGCTGCTGCTGGCAGGAGTGGGACCAGATCAAAGAGAGCAAGAGCAAAAGGGCCAGAGTATTTATTCACCCACAGCGTCTGGCCCAGGTGCTCCCAATCTGGTTTATGGGCGCTGATACCTTCAGGGACAAAAGGAGAACAGTGAACTGCCCAACACCACACAGTTAAACACCCCACTAAAACTGAAGAAGTCAAATAACAGTATTTGGGGGAGCGGCTGTGGCTCAGGAGATAGAGCGGGTTGGCCGTTAATCGGAAGGTCGGCAGTTCAATCCCCGTGTCGAAGTGTCCTTGGGCAAGACACTGAACCCCAAATTGCCTCTGGCGGCTGTTCTGCCAGTGTATGAATGTGTGTGAATGTTAGTTTGTTTGAGCGCTTAGGCTCAGTGAGTGAATGTGTGTGTGAATGGTAACTCACTGAGTCTCGCCTCCATGTCTACAAATAAACTACACTTGTTACACGTACCATTACCGCTAAAGGAGGTAGAGGAGTATCTGAACATCTGACAAACCACGCAAGAGAAAGCAGGAGAGAGAGAGGGAGAACGAGAAGCCACCGTTAGCTGCAAAGCTAAAGTCGCTAACGGCTAAGCTAAAGTACAGTAGCGTTGACTACCCAAACTTTTGAAAACAGCTATGAAATTGAACAACAGTCACTAAATGTGTAAAGTGCTTAGGCAAACTTACTGTAAGAATAACTGTTTAGCAGACAGTTGGCCGCTGTAATGACAAATCTAACAAATTGATGAACACGCAACCAACACACAAGCACCAGAAACGGAAATGAGTCAAGACGCTTACTGCAGTACATCAGCGTCCAGTCCAGACTTTTGAGAAGTATGTTAACGTGCCAATAACTGCAGAAAATCCCACTTTTCATGCAGTGTTGGCCTTGCTTCCATGTCATATACATGAGATTTTCGACCATTAGAACAGACTTCTCCAGACAGTAGATGGGTGTACCAGGGTGCCACTGTTTACTGCCAGGTCTGAGCTGATGGCACTGTTGGACATCTTCCAATTGCAAACGCAAGTAAACATGATGCGTCTTTCATTTGCAACAGTAAGTTTCCATGGTTAAGCACTGCATCTACTTAGTGTTACCTTGTGCTTCTTCAAAAGAGCACATCTGAAAATCAGAGACATTTTTCCCTCTGATTCATTTACAGCAGCAATATGCATTATTTTTCAAGCTGTTTGAGATAATAGATGATCTGTGAATTATTTTTATTAAAAAACATGATAGTTGCTCATGAACACAATCATCATGTAGAGTCCACATCCTATTTTGTATTTAATTGTCTCTAACGGTCTCACTTACTTTCTACTCCTGCCACCTAAATAGAGGCAAAATCGTCTCGCTATTTTTTTATTTATGTAACATAGGAAGGAGATCTAATCTCGACACCTTATTTTATTATACTGCGTTGGAGTAGACTTCAGAGCATAAATGTTAAGTTTAAAAATCTATTCAATTTATGATTGTGTTTTACGTACATATTGAATTGGTGATCATAATACTTGTTTGGGATAAGTGTTTAATCATACACCTGATGATTTGCAGACAAAATACCTGACTTTGTGCTATTCTACCTAGAAGAATTGATTTGATTTAGATTTTTCTTCTGTTCACTGACTTTGCATGTTAAAATCTATAAACATTATTTTTTTCCACACTCGCCTAAAACCTTTGCACAGTGGTGCATAGGATCAGTCACCTCCGTGTTACCTCATTAGACGATAGATAGAGACTGAACAGACATTTATTTAAATGAAACCGTCAAATTCTAACTTTAGTAAAGATTTGATTGAGTCCATCTGACAATAATACTCAGTGATTTAATAAACAGTCAGTTGTGCTGTTGATTGTAGAGACACCAAAGACAACACTGTCTCTGTTAGATGGAACAATGGGACATATTTCAGAGTTCCTGCTGCTGTCTGTACAGCTGATGTTGTGCTTTGTTGTCCTCTCAGTCTACCAGGTGGAGGTGGATTCAGGGGTGGAGTCTGTCCTGCTGCCCTGCAAAACCACAGTTCACCTGCCTAAAGACGTCACAGTGGAGTGGACGGATGGAGGAAAGAGGAATGTCCACATGTATAAGAATGGCACTGACCAGTCAGAAAAACCGCACCAGTTTTACAGAGACCGAACAAAGATGAAGAGAAGCCTGCAGAGACCTGGAGACCTCAGCCTGACCCTGAAATACCCCACAGACAGAGACAGTCACATCTACACCTGCACCGTCTACAGCAGGGAGAGAGACATCCTGATGAAGAAACAAGTGAAGCTCAAGGTCGAAGGTCAGTGCTGTAGATACAGGTCAGAGATCAGTTTTGTAGATATAGATGTTCCAGTTGAAACAAACAAAACGTGTTGAGAGATTTGAATATTTTATTATTTTTATTTCTAAAGAAGGTTGTTGTGATGAATATTTAATGTTTTCAGAAGGCAAGGCAAGGTAAAGGCAAGTTAATTTGTACAGCACATTTCAACAACAATTCAAAGTGCTTTACACCAAATATAAAAGAAACATAGGGAAATAGAAAAAACACATTAAAATATAACTTAAAAGGTAAATTAGAAAATAAAAACAATAATAAATACATTTACAAGGGTTTAACAGGAAATAAAAACCGGGTAAAATAGGACAGCAAAAGTCACAGTACAGTGTACAGTATTAAACGTCTCGGGTTACGTAGGTAACCCTTGTTCCCCGAGAAAGGGGAGCGAGACACTGCGTCGGTGACGACACTATGGGAGCATGCTTTAGGCGAGGCAGAGCTGAATGTGAATGAAATCACTCCAATCCTATTGGCTTAGGGAGAGCGGTAGCATGTGGCGGTAACCGTGGTGTATATAAGCACGCCGGCACATAGATACGTTAGCTCTTTACTATGAAGCAAGGCACTCCAGGCGGGGAGAGGTGCGGCGAACCGGCGCAGTGTCTCGTTCCCCTTTCTCGGGGAACAAGGGTTACCCTACGTAACCGAGGCGTTCCTGCCGAGGGGAACTTCGAACTGCGTCGGTGGCGACACTATGGGAGCGAGATACCCACTATGCGGCGCGAAGCCCCGCCTGCCCTAGCGTGCAGGCACCCTGTGGACGCGACTAGAGAGAGGCTCTGGTGCCGAGTGCGGAGGGAAGGTCCAGACTATAAAACCGGATGAAGGTGTGAGGAGTGGCACAGCCAGCTGCATCACAGATCTCCTGAAGAGATGCTCCAGAGAGGAGAGCCGTGGAGGCTGCCATGCCTCTCGTGGAGTGAGCCCACCACAGCCATAGGTGAAGGCAAGTTAGCACCCTGATAAGCCAGGGAGATAGTCTGAACAATCCAATTGCTGATGCGTATGTTTGGAAGCGGGGAGCCCAGCCTTGGGGACCCGCAACATACCCGCAATTGGTCTGCCTTCCTCCATATATGTACTCAATGCTCTGACAGGGCAGAGCAAATGAAGTCTCTCATCTTCCGCCGTCACATGAGGTGGAGGATGAAACGTCTGCAGTACCACGTGACCCATTACACTGGACTGCACCTTAGGAATGTATCCTGGAAAAGTGTGCAGGATGGCACTCCTATTCCCGGGGCAAACTCCGGCATTGCGGAGCAACTGATAAAGCCTGGAGGTCCCCACCCTCCTCAGAGAAGTGATAGCGAGGAGAAAGGCCATCTTAAGGGTCAGGTACTTGGCCTCAGCCGACTCAAGGGGCTCGAAGGGGCCTCAGCCAGAGCTCGAGCACCACTGCCAGGTCCCAGGTGGGAACTCTAGAGGCGAGTCGCAGGTCTCATCCTCCGGGTCCCGCGGAGGAATCGATGCGACCAGCGGGAGCCTTCCCAGGACCCATCCCTACAAAGGGTGTGGAAAGCCGATATAGCTGCCACATACACCTTGAGGGTGGATGGGGAAGAGCCCATAGAAGCGGTCCTGCAAAAACTCCAGCACCTGAACCACCGGGCAGGTAACTGGGTCCAGCATGCGTTCTCTGCACCATGTGGAGAAAACCTTCCATTTGATGCCGTACATCCCTCCGTGTGGATGGGGCCCTGGAGCTAAGGAGTGTCTCGATTGCTCCTGTCGTTAGGCCCACCTGTAGGTACTGTGCCCCCTCAAGGGCCAGACCCACAGCCGCCACAGAGGCGGGGCAAGGGTGAAGAACCCGGCCCCCTTCCGGGACAACAGGTCTCTCCTCAGAGGGACCTGCCATGAGTGAACCTTCCAGGAGCTCCAGTAAGTCCGAGAACCACACTCGAGTTCGGCTAGAAGCGGTGCTACTAGCAGTAGTTGAATACCGTCCTGGCGGACCCTCTCCAGGATCCCGGGAGCAGAGCAACTGGGGAAATGCGTTACAGGCGTAGCCTACGGCCCACGGAGTGTACTATGGCGACCCGGCCCTAGTGGGGCCGGGGGTGTCAGGGAAAACCATAGAGGACAGTGCGTGGTCTCTTGAGGCGCATAAACAAATCCACGTCTATGGGCCCGAACCTTCCGCTACAATGATTCCACCACCTCCGGGTGGAGTCTCCATTCCCGGGCCTCAGCCCCTGTCTCGACAACAAGTCTGCTCCCTGATTCTCAAGTCCCGGAATGAACATTGCTCTGATGGACAGTAGCTTCCGTCCGGGACCACAGGAGGATCTGGTGCGCCAGTCTGCAAAGAGGCGTGAGCACTGAACCCCTGGTGATTCAGATAGGCCACCACTGCTGTATTGCCGGACCCTGACAAGAGCGTGGTGACCCTGGAGTTGGGCAGGAAGCTCCTCAGAGCCGGAACCCTGCCAGCATCTCGAGGCAGTAGATGTGCCATGATGAAAGATGCTCCTGCCAGACCCGTCGCCTGGCGGTCTCCCATGACCGCGCCCACCCAGTAAGGGAAGCGTCTGTCGAAGCGATTACCGGCGACAAGATGCCCCTAACTTGGGTCCCTGGGACAAGAACCAAGGCTTCTTCCACACTGATAGTGCGCGAAGACATCTGTGCGTGACGCATTATCAGGCGGAGCGGATTTCCCTGGGGAGAATCCCTTGGTCTTCAGCCATCACTGCAGGGCCCTCATGTGCAGCAGACCAGAAGGTATTATGCTGGAAGCTGCTGCCATGAGGCCCAATATCCTCTGGAAGTGTTTCCTTGTGATGGCAAGGTCCAATTTCACTCTCTTCACAGTGGTCACGATGGACTGGATACGTGCTGGAGACAGCTGTGCCTGCATCGTTCCTGAGTCCCATACCACCCCTCACGAACACAGTTCTTTGGGTGGGCACCAACACACTTTTCTTCCACGTTGAGCCTCAGCCCTAAGCGTTGAAGATGGCGAAACGACATCTCGATGCCGAACCGCCAACTTCGAGACTTCGCCAGGATTAGCCAGTGCGTGCGATATAGTTGAGCACTCTGGCGCCCTGGAGTCTCAGGGGTTAGTGCTGCATCCATGCATTTGGTGAAGGTGCGAGGAGAGAGTGCTAGTCGAAGGGAAGGACCGAGACTGGTATGCCACGCCCCTGAAGGCGAACCTTAGGAACTTCCTGTGGGATGTATGGATGGGGATATGGAAGTACGCATCCTTAAGATCTATGGTGACAAACCAGTCCTCGGACGGATGTGACTCCACGATGGCGGGGATGGTGAGCATCTTGAACCTGTATCTCCTCAGAGATCGGTTCAGGACCCGCGAGATCCAGGATCAGGCACAGGCCTCCGTCCTTTTGGGGACGATGAAGTAGCGGCTGTAAAACCCGACATGCTTTCCAGCGGAAACAATCTCCACAGCCCCTTCCTCCAGTAGCGTCGCGTACTTCCTGTCCCAGCACCGAGCGTTGTTCGAGGCGAACCTCGGTCTGGACCATCCCATTGAACCTGGGGGGGGCGGACCCGGAACTGCAGTCCGTATCCCTCGATGACGATGCGTGGGACCCCGGGAGATATGTCTGACATGCTCAGCCAGCGGGACCAACCCCTCGGGGTTGGTGGCCGGGGCCTCGTGCTGGTCTCGGAAGGTCTCCTGAAGCAAACTGGCAGGAAAGGAACCCGAGGACCCGCGGTCTGGGAGTCAAAACCTTTGGCCGACAGCAGCCCCTCGGGGCCAGCCGAATGGCGAAGGTTCGGTGGTGGTTAGCACGTCCCGGCGCTTGGCGGCGGGAAAACTGCGCTAGTGGCCACTCTGGAGGGACCTCAGTCGGCCTCGGGGCTGAAACACAGAGTCAGGACCTCCTTGCTTGGCCCCTGCAGTGAGGGGAGGGTGCGCAGGAAGCGTCGCCTGCGCGTCCCAAGCTGCTTCGAGGGGACTGCGAGAAACCACACTCTGCTTGCAAGTCTGCCAGCGGAACCAGCCCCTCGGGGCTGAGTGGTCGATATCTTGTTGTGATTCCTTGGTGGACCCCTGAAGCGCCAGAGCGGCAGGGGAGAGCCACCGAAGATCCACGGTGAGTGAGTCTGGATGCCACCTGACTGCAGACCCTCGGGGCAGGCAGTATAGTGTGGACTCAATGGTGGCAGGTGCGGCCCGAGCGTGTAAGCGGCGGGATAATGTCACCCGTTGCCATGGCGGAGGGACCTAGAGTGCGACCATCATGCTCCGTCGCGCCTCTGTGACATTGCGGCGGAACCAACCCCTCGGGGCTGGTAGCGGTATTCCTAGAGCGATCTCGGACGGTCTCCTGAGGCGGCTGCCAGGAAAAAGCCGCCGATGAACTGCAGTCTGGGAGCCGACCTTCTGGCTGCTGCAGCCCCTCAGGGCCAGCAGAATGGTGAAGGCTAAGCGTGTCCCGGCGCTCAGCGGCGGGAAACAGCGCTAGTCCCGAGTGTCCTCTACCAGCGGCATCGTTTCTCCCGCAGCCAGCGGTCCTTGATCCCGCCGCTTCGCTGTCCTCCAGCAGCTGGGGGTGAGGTAGCTGGGCGGAGAATGTTATCCCAAGACTTACATAACTCATTATGCATTTCAGTCTGGAAAAGACAGCATGGGGATGGCGAGTGGTTCCTCAGGAAGCAATCATCCATTTACTACACTGATAATTTTACAGTGTACCGGCATTAAGCTTCCACACAGCCTGTGGCCAATCAGGGGATGAGCTGAGCCACAGTCAGCGTCACCACTTCCAGCAGCTTATCAAATTCGACGCGGCGCTCTTCTGATGGCGTCGGCCCGACACCCGGAAGTCATTCTCCTCCGCCATGGCGCTAAACACATCTAACTCCTCAGAGCTTAGAGTGCATTTGTCTCGCCCGAGCGGGGAAAGCCGAGCGGAAATGAGAGTCGGAATCAGCAGATGAAGGCAGAGAAAGGGCATCAGCCGTCTCAAGATCCTCCAGCAGGTCCTGCTACAATCCCCATGACCGAAGCCGTCCGGTCTGCCTCCGGCAACCAGCGGGGCTCTAAGCCACGGGGAGGCGTATCCTGCCGTCCTCTGAGAAAGAGTGCCATCGCGGGACCTCAGTACCCACATGAGATAGGCCGTGCAATGACCACAGCCAGCTCCCTCGAGAGCTGCTGTAGCGTCGCGGCAGACCTAGTCAAACAACACACAGTTCGTGAGAATTTCCTACCGTGAAAGCCTTCTGCAGGAATGCACACATCTGCGGAACTGGTTCGACTCAGAGGACATGCTGCGACTTCCAGGTGAGTATCACAAGCCATTTCTTCTCGGATGTGGGAGCTTTCAGTAACAACATTACGCCAAAGTGCCTGCTGAATAGAAAAAGCTAACGTATCTATGTGCCGGCGTGCTTATATCATGCCACGGTTACGCCGTCACATGCTACCGTTCTCCCTAAGCCAATAGGATTGGAGTGATTTCATTCACATTCAGCCCTGCCTGCGCCTAAAGGCGTTCCCATAGTGTCGTCACCGACGCAGTTCGAGTTCCCCTCGAAGGGGAACTACAGCCTTACATTTCATTTAATTAAAGGCAATGGTAAAAAGAAAAGTCTTCAGTCTTAATTTAAAAGAACCGACAGTTTCAACAGACCTGCAGTTATCTGGGAGTTTGTTCCAAATATACGGAGCATAATAACTGAATGCTCCTTATCCAGGTTTAGTTTTGACTTGGATTCAAACCAGTTTAGTACTCTGCCAGAAAGTCCAACCCTGTTTTCAAGTCAAGTAATATGTTGTGGTCGACCGTGTCGAATGCAGCACTGAGATCCAATAATATTAAGACTGATCTTCTGCCACTGTCATTGTTTAAATTGATGTTGTTGAAGACCTCGACAAGAGCCATCTCAGTGCTGTGGTGTGGTCGAAAACCTGAGTGGACGACATCAAAACAGTTATTTAGTGCTTTTTCAATGATTTTACTTAAAAATGGGAGATTTGACATGGGCCTATAATTGCTCATTAGTGACCTGTCTAGATTGCTCCTTTTTAAGAGTGGCTGTACCTGACACAGAGGTACTGATTGCTTGTCTAATTGTTTGAATTTTGTCTGCTGAAGAAGGAGGCAAATTCATTGCAGGTCTTGGAGGATAGAAATTGAGAGCCTACAGAGACATGAGGGTTGGTTAACCTGTCGACCGTAGCAAACGAGGCGTGTGCATTGTTATTGTTTTTGGCGATGATGTCAGAGAAGAAGGACCACCTTGCATTTCTCAATTCTTAATTATAAATCCGAAGTCTGTCTTTACAGACGTCAAAATGAACCTGGAGATTTGTTCCCCTTCAAGGGAACTCAAACTGGGTCGGTGATGACACTATGGGAACGCCCTTGGGCGTGGCAGGGCTAAACTATGAATGAAACTACTCTAATCCTATTGGCACTACTCTAAACTGTAGCTTGTGACGGCATAAGCACACCGGCACAATACCCATTAGCTTTTTTCTATTCAGCATTCACTCTGGCTATTTTTGAAAGCTCCAGTTCTAGAAAAGAGAAATCCTACCTGAGAGAGCTCATGTCGTTTTGTCGGTGTGTTCACCCTTGTCCTAAAGCGGTTCATCACGGACCGTGATTCACATCAGCTGTGTGTTTCCTGCCTGGGTCTGCCTCACGCTCAAGCAGCTCTCGAGGGAGCTATGTCCCTGAAGGTTCTGAGGTCTCGAGTGGCTCTCTTCACCAGCGACTGTAGGATGCACTCCCCCTGTGGCTCCGGGGTCATGAGGGTCCCAGTGTAAGCTGCCGGTCCCGATCCCTCTCTTTCCCACCCACAAGCCCGCCTGAGGGTGGCTTCTCCTGCCGGGAAATGAGTCTGGGGGCGAGCTTCATGAAAAGAAGGAGAGAGAAAAAAAAAGGTTGCTGCTCCAACGCCGCCGCCGTTCACTCACTTCAGGGAGCCGCTCAAGATCCACTGCTGTCTTCTCCCAGGGGACAGCCTCGGCAACAAGTGTTGTTTTCTCGGGGCACGCTAGTAGACGGCGAGCTCACGCCGTTCTGTCTGCCTCAAGGGCTGCAGTCGAGAGGAGCCTGAGCTTGCGCATGACACCAGCCGCCAGCCCTGGTTAGGTCTGGTGCCAGGTGCTGGTTCCGCTGGCAGATTTCGCAGAGGCACGGCAGTGCTAGGGGCACGCCAGCTGACAGCGAGCTCTCACCGATCTGCCACCTCGAGGGGCCGCAGTCTGCAGCAGAGCGAGCTCACGCGCTGTGGTTTCTCGGCTAGTCTCCCCTGCCATTCACTCGCTTCAGGGAGCTGCTCTAGATCCACTGCTGTCTTCTCAAGGGTGCTCACACACCCTGGGGTGTTGGGTTGGGGATTACCCCAAGGTCCCGTGTTGGGGGCGTCATGTCGCCGGACTGTAATTTCAACAGACTCATCACTCACAGCGTGCGAAGGGCATCATTTCTTGTGGCACATAAATTGCCTGGAAATGTTGGCAGTTTTTAAAGCTCTGGGGAGTTTTCTGCCCTGTCTTCGCGGCCATCATGACGTCAGAACCGACAACACGGTGGGCGCCAAATATGACTTCCAGACTTTTATCGAGAGCAGAGCTGAGATTGACAAAGAGCAAAGTGCCATTAAATACTATAACTGTACAGATACCTTCATGATTAAGGGACATTGTGTTAGTACTACCAGAGCTTCCCTCATATCATCATATCACAACTATCTTTCCAGAATTAATTCTCTGTTTTAATAAAGGTAATCATGCCATGTAGGAAATCAGGAGATGCGTTTGTATGTGACTGATCTGAAAAATAAAGACCTGTGTGCTGGTTTCAGGTGGACGTATCTCCAGTTACTCAGAGCTACCAGAACTTCATGATGATAAACAATAAAGCCAGTCAAAGCTCTGAGGAAATGCAGATGCAAAACAAACAATCCAAAACTTCACAAAACTCATAGGTCTACATAAATTTTGCCTTAATTTGGATTTTTACTTAGACAAAATAATTTATTCTTTGCTCTTTGTTTCTAATTCAGATAATTTTTCAACTTTGTATGACAGAATTTACTGCTTTTAAAAATAAGTAAACAATGTTTCTGATGCAGTACTTTTGGTATATACAATAAGAAGCTACAATTTTATGTGTATTTTAAAAGACTACATGTTTACAAAAAACGGAGCTTTACACACAACCTTATCAGAGCTAATGATAATATTAGTATATTTTAGCACACAAATTTAAGCACACAAATGTGGCAAGTGAAAATGCTGTGTTGCTAGTAACTTTGGAAAACCACTAGCCACATTGGCTAGTAAGCAAATAAGTTAATGTCAAGCCCTTCCAGTGTGTAATATTTAGGAAGACCTAGAAATGCAACATAAATACATAACTATGTTTTCAGTGGTGTGTAAAGACATTACATGATGGACTGTTATGTTTTTATTACATTACTCCTACACGATTGCAAAGGATCCAGTGAGCAGGGAATGAACAGTTGGTTGCAATTCACGTCCTCAGCACTTGATGCCAATAAAAACTACACACTGAACCTTTACTAAAGAATCCCTCGGTGATGTTTCTTGAATCCATTTGCAGATAAGAACTGAAGAAGAAGTTGATGTTCTCAAATGTTGCTTTAGTAAAGGGGCATTATGGAGTTTTTAGCAGTCACTAGTGGAGTGGTTTTAAGATTGTAACTAAGGTGTGTGCTCGTACGCGTGCTCGCTTGAACTCATGAGTGAGCATCATTCAAAACACAATACTTTCATACAGAAATCCTGCAATAAACGCAGAAACACCAGCATTATTATTATGTGGGTCACAATAGTTAGAGCAACTGAGAGGTGGAGAAGCTGTGTACCTAAGCATCGGTTAAACCACAATAACTCTAAATTGAATGTTATGAAGCAAACAGCAGCAGGTCCGAGCTAATGTAGCGTTAGCTGGTTATATCACTACAGGCTATTAAACAAATGGCTCCACATTTGCTTTTTATCGTTACATTCTTTCTTGAAAG
>JALXJV020000002.1:41544048-41582340 GCA_024633595.2 Lepomis macrochirus
TGCAGTTTAAAAAAAAGGAAAAGGTGCCACTACTTTTTTTATTTTGCAAAATTATGTCACTTGTAACATCGCCACAACACAGTTCAGAAACATGTGTCTGTAACTTTATTCCAGCTGTCATTGTACTTTACTGTGACCAAGTTAGCATAGCACAGCCCTGATCGATCCAACTCCATTCAGAAAACAAACATTTTAGAAGTTGTTGTCCTGCTGTCTTGCTGACAGACCTGACAAAGCAGGAATTCATATGTTTAAATATCGCTTATTGCAATTTAAACACAGCAAAATGTTTACTTTGGGTTCATACAGCGCTGGTAATGCTAAGTTGTGTTTATTCACGCTACCGCGTTAAAATCGCCTTCTCACGCTGTGTGTGAACACTTGTAGTGAATGTACTCACATGCAGGAGAAAATTTGCGCTTGGTCTGAATGCTGCATTACACATGCTGCACTCATCGCATCGCAGATCGGGAAACAAAGAAAATAGAAACGCCGCGGAGTTTTCTTTCAGCTTCCTCTTCAAGATGAAAACAGGAATCACGGAGACACTTTGGAAATCAAACCACGCCAACACAAAACCCTGGAGCTGGTTTTCAGGGTCTGATCTCTAACAACAGAATGAACGGATGATACACGGACCCTCGGTGACTCTTCCTCGTGTCTTTAGTCTCGCGATGAAGTCATGAACACTGACCTGAACATCGGTGCTATCAGAGCACGCGAGGCTGCTGTTTGGCTCCTCTGGTCCGGGTTCGGGTTCTCCATCGCCCTGCAGGTCTCCGCTGTGACTGGTGGACTTTGTTGTCCTGGACTGAGTCTGGATTCTGTCCTTGGAAGCAGAGCCCTTAAAGAGAGAGTCGCCATCTCCGCTCACTCTAATGGACCAGTTTTTTTTCAGCAATGGCGGATCACGGAGCGCCTGAATAGATGTTGTAGATGAACCCGAAAGTTAGCATGAAATGTTAGCAGCGCAGCAGCGCAGCATAGAAAATGCTATCTGGGATGCACGCTTGACTAAGGTAAGACGTGTAAAAAATGAGATTATATATTTTTAGCAAAACTGAATTAGAAGATTTATTAGAAAATTAGAAGATTTAGGGACATTTCATGGTTAACAAATTAACATACTGGCAATGGATAAAGTTAGCAGCAGAGAATAAACAGGGCAGCCTATCAATTTATTTTAAGATAATGCATTTTAGGGGTGGTATTTAATTTAATTTAAATATATTAGTGGAGCATGTGTGAATAAAATATTTTAAAACTAAAAGTAGAATAACGTTACTAGCATATTATAAAAACAATTTTCATAGTAAACATTAATTATATTAGAGCAGTAGACTCTGTGAGGTGGAGGAGCAGTGAAGAGTACTGAGTGGACCATGGTGAGATAGAAAACAACACATGAATATACCATTTATAAGAAATATATATACTTCTTATACTTTCCTTCCTTTCTCTCAGTGTCTGCATCTTGTCTTAGCTTATGAGCTTATTTTCCACACATTAATTACTTATTTACCTACATTAATATTGGTGAACACTCAGTTCTTACTGGATATGTTTACTCTAATTACATAATTACTTTGTACAAATTCATATTACATCATTATCAAAGTTCCTGTATGTGAGAACTGTTTGAAAAAACAAAACTAACAGCTTACACAGTAACTGATGCCAACATCAGCTGCAAAAGCTGTTAATGAAGTTCCAAAATTTAACAATCCATAACTTTCTCAATCAAACCTGTAGCTGTTTACAAGAAAGGTTGAATTGAGAGCAACTACCTTCTTCTGAAATGTCCAGATTCAACTTTTCTTGGATAAACATGACCTGGATGAATCTTTACAGATGTGTAGGTTTGTCTAACCCTTTCTCTTGTTCTCCTCTCTCAGCACAAGAATCATATGGGTTCAGTGGAGCCTGAAGATGATCTGCAGTGATGTTTTAATAAAACAAACAAAGTCAGTGATGTGTTGTTTCTTTGTGGAAAAAGTACCTCACATATTTTATTGTTAGCCTCTTTTAGTGATTGTAAGGTCACTCCTGTTGACCTGATTCAACCATTTTTTCCTCCTCTCCATGTCAGCTGGGAAACCAAACATTCATACTCATTTTTCTGACAGACACAAACCACTTAACATGCTGTTTTCGAAGTTTATTGGAGATTTATTAAATTAATACATGACAATCATTGGCAGTCACCTCTCTGTTCTATCTGAAGTCCTAAAGATATATTAGTCAGTAAGCTCAGTTAACCCTGGTACCATGGAATTACTAAAAGGTATGTTAGAAAGGTAAATCTCATCTGAGTTTGCAACACTTTTCCAATGTAAGTTTTGCCAAAAAATGTCCACAAGGTAGGTGATTGTAGCTGTTATTGTCAAAACTATATGTCCTCCTTTTAAAAAAATAGTAATGTAACTGTCGCTAAGGCCGTGAGAACAATGGCTCCTTGATTTCAGCAGAAGATGAAGTTTAGTTAGTTGGTTTCCTGAAATCAGCTGATCATATTTGATGTGTATGAGGGAGTGAGCTTCACACAGAGCAGATTTTTGATGAAGCCTTGTTGTTATCACATCAGAGGCTCATGAAAATATCCTGCTGAAGCTTTTGGACAACAAAGACAGAAAGAACTTCCTGTGTCACATTTAATGTTGAATTTACAAGAAGGCAGAATCATTAAGAATTTGAAATCAGATGAAACAGTTTGTTCACAAACATCTGCTGCTTCTCTCGGCAGCTCAGAGAGTCCAAACACATCATTAACATCACAGTGAAGCTGTTTGTTCACTTAACGGGCCATCGTGTGTTTGTCCAGGTCAGCCTCTCTGTTCAAATGGCCATCAGCTGCTTGAAAAGGCGACTGATGCACATTTTCACCTCTCTTCAGGTGATCAGCTTGAACAGGAGGCAGAGAGCTGAACATGTGGACATCAGCTGGCTGTTCAGCTGCATTGATGAGCAGCCAAACAGATGCAAACACAAAGCCACTGAAGGAAAACTGTGTGTTGTGAATGTAGCCTGCAAACCTCTTTAGTCTCCCTCAATACAGAAGATATTAGAACTATAACAACAACATGTTAACAACATGTTAATGTGATGTTCACTTAATAAATAAATACTGGTAGTTGGGAATAATATTTGGGGAGGATCTCTTCTCTGAGGCAGTGGTGGATATTAAGGCAAAGAGAACAAACAAACAAACAAAGCAACACATACCTGATAGATGGGCAGCAAACATTAAATTGAAGCTCCAGCAGCTGCTGGAAGTCCAGGAAACAACCCGTCCAAACCATAGCCTAAACACAGAAACAGGACTCTGCAGTGGACAGGTAGACAGATAGGTGGAGAGGGAGAGGGACACGGATGAACAAGCAAGATGGCACTAGTGTGTGCGGCGAATCGTCTGCTCAGTGTTTTCTTCGCTGTTTCTCTGTGTGTGCCGCAGAGATGTCTCCGCCTTATTTGTGTACGATCACCAAGCTCTTCTTAACATCCTAGCCTAAGTGGAATCGTTGCTTCCAAAATACAATCTGGGGGACCAAACTTCAAACCTCCCTCCCTTCTTATCCAGTATAACTATAGGCCTTCGGCGCTTACCCAGTGCCTATTCCCGTAAGAAACGTCTTAGAAGACGGGGAAAGCGGGGAGGTGTACTGGTGAGATCCAAAGCCTACCTGATGCCCACCGATGCGATCATTCCTCGCCTCTGGGCGATGGATGGTACTGTTGCTCGCTGTCTACTCACTTTAGAGGCCGGTGGATCCGGGATATTACTCCCGCTCAAACTGATGACTGCTACCCATCGATCGAGGCTCCTGTACCCCGGCGGATGGGAGCCTGTGGTGGCGGCGTGAACCACGAGAACCTTCGGTCATTAGGCCGTGCTTCATCATCAGCAAGCGGGGAGCTTGTCCTTTGCATGGCTCTGATCAACGCTAGATCAGAACTTGATTTTGATGCACCTCAGATCAAGTCCACAAGACTCCCTCCAATTCAAGGCTCTTACAACCCAAGAACTGAACACGGAAAGAAGTCCTTCATGACAGCTAGTCCTGAGGCTAACAAACACCTTTCTCAAACGAGCCCTGCTTTACAAACTCAGGTTAAAGTAAATTAAATGATCAAAAATACTTACACTGGGAGGGCGAGACTGCAAACCAACACAAACTAGATTGTTATCTGGCCCTGAACAGAGATTATAAAATGGCTGAATATCTCTCTGCTGTCAGAGATATCAAGGAGCTTCTTACCAAGTTCAGACTCAGTGACGCTGAAACAGGAGACATAAAAACCTAAAGAACACAGAGTCTGTGAGCGCTGTACAACAGGTGAGATGTTTTATCTCATTGTTTTATCTGAATTGAGAGACATAGACAGATATGTGGATAGACAGAAAAAAGTAAACAGACACAGACAAGCTGATAGACATGTAGAAAACCAAATGGATTAAAACCTAACCTCTGATTGACTGACACCTCTATCCCTCTCTCTCAGATAAAGACCGGGGCTCCCTGCAGGTCGGAGCGTCTGGCCAAATACAATCAGCTGATGAGGTGAGCACTTCCTGTAACTTACCAAGTAAAAGCACTGAACTTTACCAAGTAAAAGGAGGAATATAGGAGGAGCTCGGAGACAAGGCCAAGTTCGCCGGAAAGACTTCCGTCACCCAAAGATCAACTAAAGCTCTGTCCTGACTTCCTGTCTGTCACAGTAACAACTGACTGACAACTGATGACCCCTGACCCCTCCTCCCTAAAGCTGGGGGGTGAGAGGTCAGAGGTCATGGCAAGTTCCTAGGTATAATTCCATTAATGATGTTTTGTATATAAAACACAATAAAGACTGAAGAAGAAACACATCTGCTCTTATTCTGTGCATTTTACTCTGGGGACGGTTAATAAACATGAAGTCTCTTTATGAAAACCACTTTTAAAGTACTACAAGATGCTTATTGTACTTTTCTAAAAGGAAGTTCAGGTTTAGTCTGTGGTTTGCAGAGTAACAGAACTATCTGAAGCTAGGCTGGTTGATTTTTACCAGAAGACCATTAAAGCTTCCTCTTGGCCAAGGACTACAGGAGTCTCTTCAAGGACCCAAACAAACACAGTTCCATCACTTCAGAGGACATTACATTCACTCACATTTTATTTCCGGAGAAGTACCCGAACCCTAACCTCAGTGCTCTAACACACCAAACAAAAACAAAGGGTTTTGTTTGCTTCTGTCAGACTGCTGGAAACCTTTTAAAACATTTTAAAAGGATGTTGTGAAGCAGCAGACACTCCCAGGCTGAACCTCCAAATTCAGCCACTCAGAAAGAGACACCCCTAAGAACCTCGCAGGCACAGAGCATTGTTTCTGGCTGTACCAACGCGGCTTTCTGCCCAGGCGTATTGGTCATTAAGATAAAAGTCAACAAGCACGTGCGGAGATGGTTGCAGATTCCCAAGCTTCTCTTATGTGGGCCTCTACATCTGCTCAGGACAGCTGCAGCTTTCTCTCACTTCTGACGTGGAGAAATTCAAGGTGGCAAAATGTAGAGTTTTGTGGTCGACACACATCCAACAGTTTCTGACTGGACAGTTTCTGACTGGACAGTTTCTGACTGGACAATGCTTTGCTTGAACATGAATCAAGCAAGGCATTGTCCAGGAGGAAATTAGAGATCAAGAGGAAGAGAAGTGTTTGTCCAGCATATCAGGGAGCTTGGACAAAATGGGATCTGCCTAAGTGTAAGATTACATGGGCAGAGTTGTGGAGACTGGAGCCCTACCTTATTGTACGACACCCTACCTTCACCATCACATTTGCTCACATAGGACCTAAGAGATGACCCGTACTGTAAGATCTGTGGTAAAAAGGGGACACTTGCACACATATTGTCAGGATGTAAAACATCTTTAACTCAAGGTTCGCACAGGTGGCGCCACAATTAGGTGCTTCTTTCCCTTTCCCTACTCTTTCCATTCCATTCCAACTACACCTCCACAGTGTTCATGTAAATGTTACGCAACTGGTCAAATCAAAAGTAAAAGTTTCTCACAGTGTCAATGGGAGGGGAGAAGAGGGTCTCTGGACATCATTAGACCAACAAAACACTGCATAATGACCCATAATGACCAAAAATACCAAACACGGCACATTTGTGTATTTGGTCAGGAATGACCAAATACACAAATGTGGTTGGCTCATAACAGAGTGTTCACTGCTAGCAGGTGTGTTAGAAGTTAGCTCACCAGCCACACCTGTCTGTCACAATAAAGTTGGTATGAGAGCTGCTCAGCCTGTTTCTTCACATTCCAACAGTTGTTTCGGTTACAACAGTTTAAAGTGAAAATACAGTTTTCTCCTCACAGAGTCAGCAGACTAAAGACTTCATTTAGTGAGAAGCAGATTAAAGAGGACTTTGTGCTTGTTGGAGTTTCTACAGGAAGATGAAGATGTTTGTGGTGTTTGTGATCCTGCGTGCACGGTAAGATAACCTTCCTCCCTCTGATCTGATCATCACCTCAGTTCAAGCGTCACCTCTTTAATCTGGTTTCTGTCATCTAACTGACTTCATTGCTTTGCCCAAGTCTGGATACTTTCCTTTAGTACACGTCCATGTAGTACATGGTGCAAACTATGTTATTGTGTAGTGTGTGAATGTGGAGAAGGTAGTGTGTCAAACACATCAAACACGGCTGTTGTGCATTAACCAGAAATTAGATTTGCAATAAGTGACTTCTTCTTTGTTCATGGTGCCAACGAACATAAAAAGAACTGGCTAAATGAGGCTCTTTCCACCTGGATGAGTATAAATTAGTTTATTACTACAATAGTATCGCTAGGGCATTAATTAATGCAGACAATTATATTATTGCACATTAAAGGTTCAGTGTGTAAGTTTTAGTGATATCTAGTGGTGAGGGTTGCGAATTGCATCCTCCCCCTCCCCTATCTAAGCGAGTTGTATAGCTATGGTGCCTGAGTCAGGACAAAAGATGTCATCCATGAGACAGCAAATAGTTGCTGGTCAAGAAATGAGGTTTCTTCAGACAGACATTAAGAATTTATATTTACTTTAATTATTCAGTAAAAACGTGTTTTTTTAAATATTATTGTTACTTGTTCATTAATAAACAACAGCCACATCACATGAAGAAATGAAGCGCTACATGATGTCTCATACTCCTGGGGCCGTATTACAGAAACTTCCTAACCGGTAGATCTGATTTTATGGCCAATATTGCCAATTAACATTACTGATCAGTTGATTGTCTAGCTAACTTGGCCAGGAAAGCCGACCCTCAGGGCCTGTGTCCACCAAAGCGTTTTTTGCCAGCTCAAAACGCCATCTGCTGTTAAAAAACGCCTAGCTGGGAGCCTTTGATGTCTTTGGGTGTCTTTGATATTGATCAGCCTGCAAATCAGCCGCCGGAACAAGCAGTGGCGGGAGGCTTCGGCAGACTAGCTGGCTGCAGTGAGTGGGAGAAAAAGACAGCGCTCCTCGAGTAAACGGCAGGCACTCTATTGAGAGTAACCTTGGCAACGGCTTCTGTGCGCTACACAGATGTAGCCTATTTAACTTAAAAATATAGGCTACATAACTTTACCTGATAGGCCTTGATCTAGTTTTAGAATTCCCTCCTGTTGATGTCCTGATAACTTTTAGATTGTGGAAACTCACAAACAGGATTAGTCTCTCTTCCAATGATTTGTGCTGCGCTTCACGTACAAAAAATGACAATTAAACTTCGGCATTGGCGGCCGTGTGCATTAGGTGAGCACCACTGCAACAGTTTCATGGGAACACACCGCTTGTCGCTACACCTTGTGCCCAATCCCTTCACCTCACTCTAACAGGGACACTTGATACTGAACATGGACTGTTTATGCTGCTCCCTCAAAAGAAAAATGATTGTGCAAATACTTGTTCAGAGAAAAAAACAAGTAAACTGGACCATGATGGTGCACTTTTGCGTATATAGCAGTACATTTAAATTAAAAGTGCAAAATACATTACTTTAGAATTCATTATTCAGTTTTGCACATAACAATGCGATTAATCAAAATAATTGCAAGAAAATCATGCAATTAATCATGATTAAAAATGTTAATGATTGCCCTAATTATAACTTTAAATAAAATCTTTAATGTTAAACAGGCAGAGATAACAAGGCAGACAGGCAGAATCGTGACAGACATTGCTCTGTCAATGGTCCATATGGTGGTCAGTCTCTAATTTATTAATGCTAAGTGTTCACATGTCAATCATAACCATTCATGCAGAACATATCAAGTTTGCTGTTGCGCTTCAACCTTGTTATAATGTACAGTCCCATCCGGGCTATAATTGGGTGTTTCACAAAAAAGTGACATTGATGAGCAACTTTATGCACTTTGATCAAAAACCGACACCTGATCTTCTCCCCATTCCATCTCTGTGGGTGGAGAAGCCAGAAAAGAGTAGCTGCAGTTCTGGTAGCCAAAGAGTAGATATTATAAGTACCGGTGATCTGTCGATACCTACAAGCGTTTCCATGCACATAAATCCGTGCAACCTTGCTAGCGGGCATGCCATTGAGACTGTGGCTGACTGTGAGCAATATAATCATAAAAAAGAAATTTCATAGAAAAAGAAATCGGTCACACTGTGGTGCCTGTCTGCTCTATTTAGTTAGTTCTCACTCGGCTCTTTTAGTCTGTTGTGTATCTGTTATTTAGTATGTGTTTTGGGTTTCAGTCCTGTCTACCTGTTGTCTTGTGTCCAGTCTGCTAGGTGCTAGTTTACTTACTGTTGTCTGTATGACAGCACAGCTGTAGGAAGTGACGCGGTTATGTGGGAGTGTAGGCAGGGATTGGCTGAGCGGACGCGGGAGGGTTTAAAGCTCCGTCCTCCCGCAGTTGCGGCCTCTCTCCTCGCCACACTGAGACAAGCGTTTGCAGTATCCTCCTCAGCGCCGATTGCCGTCTGTTCACTGGTAAGGAGATTGTAGTGATGGGCAAAGCGAGGCTTTGTGAAACACTGAAACGTTTGAAGCAATTGTGCCGGAATTGTGTCGAGGCTTCGAATCACTTCAACACTCGTCTCCACGGTGACATCTGCTGGTCACTTTTGATATTGACACATCTTGGTAGGGGTTTCATTGAAAAAATGACTGACCAGCGTTTACAACTCTAAGAGTTTCATCAATAAATGACCAACAGGATTTCGGAGAAATCACCGCACAACAAACAAACGCCTTCAGAATGTCAGAGACAGCAGATAAATAAATAATAAAAGAATAAAAGTGTGTTTAAATAAAACACATCTGTGTATTTTTTCATAAAATCACTCATTAAGCCGACGCTTTTCTCAAAAGTGAATCACAATTGCCACGTCAGAGAGCTTACCTTGGGGTGTCCTGTTCAGGTACACATGTATCGCAGTGGAATCGAACCTACATCTCTCACACTCAAGGCACATATCTTAACCACTACCCTATACATTTTTACAATCGGAATACTTTATTGATCTACGAGGGTGAATTCTTTGTTGCAGATACTCACAAGGCATAAACGGAACAGAAATAATAGGTAGTTGAAATTAGTGAGTAGAGAATATAGGCTACTAAAGTAGGCCTATACAAATCATTGAATATAGTAAGAAATGTGAATATCTACAGTATGATACAGTAGATTAAAAGAGGTGTAAAGATAATTAGAAGGAAAAATATCTTCTAGTGTAATAATAATTAATGAGCGCTGGCAGTGATGAGGCGTAATAGATTAAAAATCCGTAACTGAGTAAAGTTGAAGTTGATTCAATAATGATAAATGAAAAGTCTCACATTTGTTATATGTCGAGAATTTTATTCAGAAATATTCAGGTACTTTTTTTGGCCTAGAGGTGCGGATATAGTACAGCATGTCACTCCAATAAATCAAAGGATTGTGTGTCCTTGGAACAAATCTGTCAAATGTGTTAGAGGCTGATGTGCAGTTTGTTCCAAACACTGTGAATCAAGTGTAGAAGCGGCGGCTGTGCCACCTGTTGAAACAAGAGTGAAACGCACCGAAGCCTCGCTTCACTGCGGTCACGTGACATTGACGTTTTGAACCACGCTTTGAAGCAGTGTTTTGAAACGTCTGTGTTTCGGGGTCTCGACACAGCGTCGACACGTGGGTATCAAGCGTCCCAACCCTAGGAGATTGCCTAAATGTGTTGTTGAGATCGGTGTTGGTGCTTTGTTTAACAGTAAGTTGATTGCTCGCAGGCTCCTCGTCCTGGCTGTCAGGATCAGCCTCATTCTCTGTCCTGCCTCTCACCGACAGTTGAATAGCCTCTTAATTTGAGTTGCCTCTTATAGTTCGGCTGCTCGATTTAATTAATTTTTATCTGGACTTGCATTTATGCCTTGTTCTTCTGACTATGCTACTCTATTAATTTTTGTTTATGGGTTGCTGTTGTTTTTTTGCTTTAACTAATAAGTTATTTGTTTGCATTATTGGTTTGCTTTGTTTGAATTTATTTGCCTTAATTAACTTTTGCTTTGTTTGACTTTATTTGCCTGAATTAGCTTTTGCTTTAAAATTATTTGCCCGAATTAATATTGTATGCCACAATGAGCTGTCAGAAAAAAAAGCCAGGATAATTCATGCTCCCCTTTCCAATATTACACATGAATTTAGCTACAGACTTTAACTTGGCCAACGGATGGATTTATCATTATCCTAAAAATACAAGATAGCACAAAATAGCATTAAAGATTTCCAGAACAGAGCATAATTAGTTTTTTATATTATCCTCTATAAATACTATCACCATTGAGTCTTCAGTCTAGTTTTTGTGTGTAAAGTCGCTGCAGTGAACAGACGGTGCTGTCAGTCGCACAGACTGCACTGAGATGCCGCAGTGGCGCACAAACAGATTTGCCCTCTCAACTCAACCGGCACATCTTTTGGCAGTTACAGATCATTCACCACCTGTACATATGGACTGTGTAAAGTAAAATGGAAATAAAGCCAGGGACAGCTCCCACAAAATGCAAGCCGAGCTTAACAAAACTAACAAAAACAATGTTCTCACCTGTCAAACCTCTATCTTCACATGATATCCAGGGTGGGGGATACCATTGACTGAAGCCATCATTTTGGCAAGGTGTGGAGTACTCTGTAATTGCTGCAAACATACACTGAAAAAAATTATAAACACAACACTTTTGGTTTTGCCCCCATTCATCATGAGCTGAACTCAAAGATCTAAGACTTTCTCTGTCACTTGAAGTCCACTTGAAAATGTGCACACTCCCTCAAAACTTGCGACAACTGTGGCATTGTGGTGTGTGTGATGGAACTGCACATTTTCGTGTAGTCTTTTATTGTGGCTAGTCTGAGGCACACCTGTGCATTACCCATGCTGTCTGATCAGCATCTTGATATGCCACACCTGTGAGGTGGATGGCAAGATGATTCAGCGAAGAATAATTGAAGAGTTCAAACTATCAAATAAAATACTACTTCTCTCCTCTACTTCAGTGATCAGCACCTTCATCTCACACTTAGTGAAGTTTCTCTTTTTCACCTATTGTCCAGCAAGATTTGCCATTGTTATTTGGACCGAAGGAGGTAACGTTGCCATATTTATGGTAATTTGTATAGTAATTTATGGGAGGAGACAAAGCTGGGTGGCTTGTACATGTGCGTTTAAATTCATGTGATTGGGATATAGGCCTATAAAGGAAAGGTACACAGGACCTGGGGTACGCCTGGTTTTATACAGCTAGATATTTCTGTGCATAAGTAATTTTCAAATTCTGTGAATACGCCATCATCAAAACTGTGTAGTCTTTTATACATGAGGCCACAGGTTGGTTTCTGGGTCACCTGAGGATCCAGGAGGAATAAGACATGAAATAAGGCTGCTGTAACTGAACCTCTCTGTCTGTGTGACCTCACAGTTTCCCAGCATGCCTCAGCTGTGGAGCTGTATGAAGAGGGGGAGTTTGTCCTGCTGCCCTGTGAGTTCCAGACTTTTAACACATACAACCCCACAGTGGTGTGGAGTCGCTACGACCTTAATCCTCCAACCGTCCACCAGCGTCAGCAGGAAGGTGATGAACTTAAAGACCAAAACCAGCTTTACAGCGGCCGAACATCCATGAAGACTGACGCTCTGGAAACTGGAGACCTCAGCCTCAACTTGACAAAACTCCAGCTCTCTGACAGCGGCAGCTACACCTGTATCGTCAGATCATCTAGGGAAGAAAAGAGAGTGACAGAGATTCAGCTGAAGGTCAAAGGTGAGCAACAAACCCTAACACCTACTGTAGATACAGGTCAGCGTTGTTGATAGTAAGTAAGTAAAGTTTATTTACTGATCACCTTTCACAGACAAAGAGAGGTTACAAAGTGTTTTACATTAAAAATTCAATTTAACAATACAAAAACATTGTAGCTGTATATTTATTATAAAATACCATAACAATTTGGAGAAAACTAAACCACATTGCTTATTAAAATCTTGTCTAAAAAGATGTATCCTCTTTCAAGAGAGGCTGAAGAGATAAGTTTTAATTTAAAACAAAAATGGGCCAATAGATGTGGTGATGGACAAAAGCAGAGGTTGATGCAAAATATCTGAAGGGATTGGGGAGGTTTCATCGTACCCACTTACCTAATGATATTGTGCAGAGAAATAAGGAAAAAAAAAATCCAGTGTTGAAAGTCTCTGTCTGGTAATTATACAGAAGTTTGCTGATGGTACAAAGCCTGCCCTGACAGCTCTAACTTTGTCCACAAAGTCACCATTTGAAAACACTGGGACAAGACATGTAGGAGAAAAAAACAAAGTTGTTAATAGTCTCAAGCAGAGTTTTCTTTTTTTCTGTGTTCTTAGTTGCAATTTAAAACAAAGAAAAAATACACAGTCTCATCCAGTCGCAGTCGACTAAACTGGCAGGTTTTAATGTTGCAGACGACAGTTTTTTTGCAAGTAGTTTAAAGTTGTAACTCGTATTGTTGTGAATCTTTGGTGTAAACTCGCTTTAGATCAACAAACGCCCCCCAAAAGCAGTGCCCCTCTTTCCAAAATATTGCTTCCAGCAATATTGAGGGAGAGAGAGAGACAGAATTGAATTTTTACCACCCTATTCCATAACTTCATACCGTGTTTCTCAGTACTTATACCAGATACCAGAGATGTGGACTTGAGTCACATGACTTGGACTTGAGTCAGACTTGAGTCACAAAAATGATGACTTTAGAATCGACTTGACAAAAACAAAGAAGACTTGCAACTCGACTTTGACTTTAACATCAATGACTCTTGTCTAGTTCACACTACACGATTTTTAGCCTAATTTGCTGGTCCGAGAGCTCGGCGACCGTCAGGCTGCGATCAGGGGTAAATCAGCAATCTATCGGTGGTTGACAGACTATGTGTGAACTACTCAACAACAGATCAAAATGCCTCCCCAATAAATCATCAACAAATTGCTGAAATCTGCCAGATATCTAGTATGCCAAATATCTGGAGGGGTTGGCAAATTCAACGTCTACATTCCACCAAAAAGAGTATGCAATTGGCAGAGCATCCAGATAATTTTTCACTGCAAAACACTTTTTACTCACCTCCAGCTCTCTGTAGCTCAGACAATCCCTGCTACCTGTGTGTAATAATCCATTCTTTCACCCATATTCTTTGTCTTTATAATTGGTATCTTTATAATAACAAACAACAGTTGTTTCGTCTGTAGCTTTGTGTCATTTCCATTTCACATGTGTTTTCTTGACAAAATGTGGTTTGGAGACCAGCGTTGGGTAAAACAGCCTCTGTCAGCTTGTGTAATGTGTGACCCCTCCGTGACCGATCAGTCACGTATTGTGAACACCACAATGACTTCCAGACTCCCATCACAAGACAGCAGGTTGTGTAGTGTGAACAGAACGGCCATCGGCCAACGCTGAAAGTCATGTCAAGTCTGCATGAGCCTTAAGGATCCAGGAGGAATAAAATAAGAAATAAGGCTGCTGTGATTGAACCTCTCTGTCTGTGTGTCCTCACAGTTTCCCAGGATGCCTCAGCTGTGGAGCTGTATGAGGGGGAGGAGTTTGTCCTGCTGCCCTGTCAGTTTCCTTATTTAAAGATGGATGACCCCACAGTGGTGTGGAGCCGCTACGATCTCAATCCTCCAACCGGCCCACCAGCGCCAGCAGGAAGGTGATGAACTTAAAGACCAAAACCAGCTTTACAGCGTCGAACATCCATGATGACTGACGCTCTGAAACTGGAGACCTCAGCCTCAAGCTGACAAAACTCCACGTCTCTGACAGCGGCAGCTACACCTGCACTGTCAGAGGGTTAAGAGGACAACAGAGAGTGAGAAAACTACAGCTGCAGGTCAATGGTAAGCAGAAACCCTAGCACCTACTGTAAATACAGGTCAGAGTTCAAATGTCATGTCCTTTATGTTTGTGGTTCCCTCAGAACGATTTCCATCCTGGTCCAAAGTTCTCCTGGTTCTGCTGGTTGTTGGTCTTGTTGTTGCTGCGGGTCTTTTGGTACATTTCCGGCAGTATTTCATGTCAGGTATGTTACTACTACTACACTTCAGAATGTGAAATACTGTATTGATCCCTGTGACACCCCTCCCACTGTGTAAAGCAGCAGATTGGGCTCACCTCGGCCCATGGACTATAAAATCTGTCCCATGTATTCAGTGGGTTCTCTCCGTTTCTGTAGCTTTCACCCATGCTGTAGCATCTTGTTTTGTGTTTGTGTTTAGTTTAATAAATTATGCTTTAGGTTTTAGGTACCTCTAAGTACCTTGCGTGGAAACCCTCTTTGTCACATTCCCTGAGCCAGTTTGTGACATCCCCAAGAGGAAATTCTTGTGTCACAGTTGCACACATTGCACATCAAGGCATAAAGGAATTTAAATGATAGAAAATTGGTAATTGTTAGAATGATGTTGTAATGATGAAAAGAAGTAGTGAACAAAAAGTAGTAGTAATTTGAGGAGTAGGCTAGTTAAAAATCTCAAATTTGTCTCCACCATTAAAACAATCTTTGCCAAAATAGACCACAATTTGATGTCCAAAACTTACTGGCGTCATAAATTGGTGCAAAGACAAAGCAAACGTCATTGTCTCGGGGTTCTCTTCCACAACTCCTCAAAATAGCGAAAAACACAGGCGAAGTCGAAAAACAGTGGCGTGATTTTTATTTGCCGGCTTCTAAAGTGCCAACAGTGAAAAACTTGCATAGAGAAAACAAAACTAAAAAAACATTTGAAAAAAAAATAACTTACTCAATAATAAAGTTACACCAAATTACAAATCTTTAGTTACCTCCTCTCTAACCAGACCAAGACTGCCCTCACAGGCCCAAAGCTGCGACCTTTAAAGACAGTGGCCCCTCCCACTAGGCTTAACCATTATTTACACAATATAATAAATAGATTATTACTGACTTCACAAAAGGATTTATATATATTAAACATATTTTTAACAATAATTGTATCCATTTCGTCAAACATTTTCCTTCCCCTGGAACAGTTATTTACATCAGAAATTATTACTACAACCAAAACCATAATTTTGTAGTTCACATGACCATGAAAGTGCACGAGAACAGGCTATTTGAAAGACAGAAATGTTACGCTCCTGTGTTGCCAAACTAAATGGGAGACAGACTGTGTGTGTGTGTGTGTGATGTGCCAGCTCCGCACTCAGTGACGGAAGCTTTTTCTACAACGTATGGAGCTACATGAAGCGCTACCAGAAACACTCAGTACTGGGCAATCAGAAGACAGTGGTTTTGAGATGGGGGCTTAAACAGACCGGAGTATACAGCTTGTTCCAGACAGAGGCTGAAATGAAGGCCTAAATGAAGGGACAGTATAAGATAGATTTTTTTAAACTTTGAATCATGCAAAGCTGATAAACAGGAGTCACAAAACTACAATACAGGACAGAAATGTGAAATGACTTGATGTCTATGGGAGTGTTATTTGATATACAATTAATAGCTGCCCCTAGATGCTGATTCACACAAAATTTCACACTGCCTGTTGGGAGGGTGTGCCAGATAAGGTCCCCGAGTTTGGTGTAGATCATCCATTCCAAACCTAAGATTTGACATGACGTGTTTTTAGCGTTTTTTCTTTTCCTTTTTTCAAACATTTGTTATATTTGGCACATTTTGAGTTGGATCAAAATTCCATCTACAAACTTATTTTGGCTTGGTCCAGAGATGGTCCGTGCCAAATTTGGTGCCGAAATCAGTGGTGTAGATGTGGATGAGTGACAAGTATGGAGCTTGTGTGTTGCTTGTCAATGGAGTAATGGAGTGCTGCAGGTGCTGCTGCCTCTAGCGGCTGTTCTGCCAGTGTATGAATGTATGTGTGAATGGTGAATGCAGATGTAGTGTAAAAGCTTTTGAAAACAACTATGAGACTGAACAGCAGTCACCAAATGTGTAAAGAACTGTGAGTGCTTAGGGAAAATTACTGTAAGAATAACTGTTTAGCGGACAGTTGGCCGCTGTAATGACAAATCTAACAAATTGATCAGGTATTTAGCGAGAGCAGCAAACACGCAAACCAACACACAAGCACCAGAAACGGAAATGAGTCAACACGCTTACTGCAGTACGTCAGCGTCCAGTCCAGACTTTTGAGAAGTATGTTAATGTGTCAATAACTGCAGAAAATCCCACTTTTCATGCAGTGTTGGCCTTGATTCCATGTCAGATACAGACTTCTCCAGACAGTAGATGGGTCTCACTTACTTTCTACTCCTGCCACCTAAATAGAGGCAAAATCGTCCTCGCAATTTTTTTTTTATTTATGTAACATAGGAAGGAGATCTAATCTCAACACCTTATTTTATTATACTGTGTTGTATTGAATTGGTGATCATAATACTTGTTTGGTATAATAGTTTAATCATACACCTGATGACAAAATACCTGACTTTGTGCTATTCTACCTAGAAGAATTGATTTGATTTAGATTTTTCTTCTGTTCACTGACATTGCATGTTAAAATCTATAAACATGTCTATTTTTTTTCCACACTCTCCTAAAACCTTTGCACAGTGGTGCATAGGATCAGTCACCTCCGTGTTACCTCATTAGACGATAGATAGAGACTGAACAGACATTTATTTAATGAAAACCTTCAGATTCCAACTTTAATAAAGAATTGATTGAGTCCATCTGACAATAATACTCAGTGATTTAATAAACAGTCAGTTGTGCTGTTGATTGTAGAGACACCAAAGACAACACTGTCTCTGTTAGATGTTACAATGGGACATATTTCAGAGTTCCTGCTGCTGTCTGTACAGCTGATGTTGTGCTTTGTTGTCCTCTCAGTCTACCAGGTGGAGGTGGATTCAGGGGTGGAGTCTGTCCTTCTGCCCTGCAAAACCACTGTTCATCTTCCTGTAGACATCACAGTGGAGTGGACGGATGGAGGCAACAGGAATGTCCACATGTGTAAGAACGGCTCTGACCAGCCTGAAAAACAGCACCGGTTTTACAGAGACCGAACAGAGATGAAGAGAAGCCTTCAGAGACCTGGAGACCTCAGTCTGACCCTGAAATACCCCACAGACAGAGACAGTCACATCTACACCTGCACCGTCTACAGCAGGGAGAGACACATCCTGATGAAGAAACAAGTGAAGCTCAAGGTCAAAGGTCAGTGCTGTAGATACAGGTCAGAGATCAGTTTTGTAGATATAGATGTTCCAGTTGAAACAAACAAAACGTGTTGAGAGATTTGAATATTTGAATACAGAGGTACGGCAGTGCTAGGGGCACGCCAGCTTACAGCGAGCTCTCACCGATCTGCCGCCTCGAGGGGCCGCAGCCTGCAGCAGAGCGAGCTCACGCACTGTGGTTTCTCGGCTAGTCTCCCCTGCCATTCACTCGCTTTAGGGAGCTGCTCTAGATCCACTGCTGTCTCTCCAGACAAGAGAAAAAGAAGAAGAGAAAAGGTCGGAGGAGATTGTGCTCACACACCCTGGGGTGTTGGGTCGGGATTCCCCCAAGGTCCCGCGTAGGGCGCCATGTCGCCGGATTGTAATTTCAACAGACTCATCACTCACTGGGTGTGAAGGGCATCATTTCTTGTGGCACATAAATTGCCTGGAAATGTTGGCAGTTTTTAAAGCTCTGGTCAACACTGGTCAGATTGGGCAGGGGTCCAGAAGACGGTGTGGAGCCGGACTTCTAACTCCCTGTGTCTCGCCAACATGTCTAGAAATAAACTACACTAGTTACATGTACCATTACCGCTAAAGGAGGCAGAGGAGTAACTGAACATCTGACACACTGAGCAGGAGAAAGCAGGAGAGAGAGGGAGAAGGAGAAGCCATCGCTAGCTGCTAAGCTAAAGTCGCTAACGGCTAACCTAAAGTATGGTGGCGTTGACTACCCAAACTTTTGAAAACCACTATGAGACTGAACAGCAGTCACCAAATGTGTAAAGAACTGTGAGTGCTTAGGGAAAATTACTGTAAGAATAACTGTTTAGCGGACAGTTGGCCGCTGTAATGACAAATCTAACAAATTGATCAGGTATTTAGCGAGAGCAGCAAACACGCAACCAACACACAAGCACCAGAAACGGAAATGAGTCAACACGCTTACTGCAGTACGTCAGCGTCCAGTCCAGACTTTTGAGAAGTATGTTAATGTGCCAATAACTGCAGAAAATCCCACTTTTCATGCAGTGTTGGCCTTGCTTCCATGTCAGATACAGACTTCTCCAGACAGTAGATGGGTCTCACTTACTTTCTACTCCTGCCACCTAAATAGAGGCAAAATCGTCTCGCAATTTTTTTATTTAAGTAACATAGGAAGGAGATCTAATCTCAACACCTTATTTTGTTATACTGTGTTGGAGTAGACTTCAGAGCATAAATGTTAAGTTTAAAAATCTATTCAATTTATGATTGTGTTTTACGTGCATATTGAATTGGTGATCATAATACTTGTTTGGTATAATAGTTTAATTATACACCTGATGACAAAATACCTGACTTTGTGCTATTCTACCTAGAAGAATTGATTTGATTTAGATTTTTCTTCTGTTCACTGACATTGCATGTTAAAATCTATAAACATGTCTATTTTTTTTCCACACTCTCCTAAAACCTTTGCACAGTGGTGCATAGGATCAGTCACCTCCGTGTTACCTCATTAGACGATAGATAGAGACTGAACAGACATTTATTTAATGAAAACCTTCAGATTCCAACTTTAATAAAGATTTGATTGAGTCCATCTGACAATAATACTCAGTGATTTAATAAACAGTCAGTTGTGCTGTTGATTGTAGAGACACCAAAGACAACACTGAAATATGTCCCATTGTAACATCTAACAGAGACAGAGTTCCTGCTGCTGTCTGTACAGCTGATGTTGTGCTTTGTTGTCCTCTCAGTCTACCAGGTGGAGGTGGATTCAGGGGTGGAGTCTGTCCTTCTGCCCTGCAAAACCACTGTTCATCTTCCTGTAGACATCACAGTGGAGTGGACGGATGGAGGCAACAGGAATGTCCACATGTGTAAGAACGGCTCTGACCAGCCTGAAAAACAGCACCGGTTTTACAGAGACCGAACAGAGATGAAGAGAAGCCTTCAGAGACCTGGAGACCTCAGTCTGACCCTGAAATACCCCACAGACAGAGACAGTCACATCTACACCTGCACCGTCTACAGCAGGGAGAGACACATCCTGATGAAGAAACAAGTGAAGCTCAAGGTCAAAGGTCAGTGCTGTAGATACAGGTCAGAGATCAGTTTTGTAGATATAGATGTTCCAGTTGAAACAAACAAAACGTGTTGAGAGATTTGAATATTTGAATACAGAGGTACGGCAGTGCTAGGGGCACGCCAGCTTACAGCGAGCTCTCACCGATCTGCCGCCTCGAGGGGCCGCAGCCTGCAGCAGAGCGAGCTCACGCGCTGTGGTTTCTCGGCTAGTCTCCCCTGCCATTCACTCGCTTCAGGGAGCTGCTGTTGGGTCAGAAATAAGGCCAGGCTGGGCCAGTAAAGGCCTGGACCTTACCTCCGCCAACGTAATAAACTTAACAAATAATACTCTATTAGTTTTCTTCTTTAGCTGATTCATCGTAGTTAAAAAAACTCAACTGGAGACGATCAAGAGTCGGTACAAAAGAGTTTATTCCAAAAAAGGACCAATAAACCCGAGTGACATCCTAGCAGGTCAGGATGAAACACTGAGCAGCGATCAGCGTGCATCGCCTATATTCACCTTTCGCTCCACCCACAAAGTGGGTGTCCCACCATCTGGAAAGTACCTAACAGTCCTCCCTTCACACTTTTGGCAGCACGCCGTGGCAGCAAGCCGCTGCGTGCGTGCTTGGTACCTCTATCTCCTGTCTATGATAGGCTATGATGTTTCTACTGTTTACTGGGCAAGATGCATGATACCCAATCTTCCCAAGATGTTTTCCTTTTTTTTATATCATCCTGTTCGCTCACAAGCAAAGCTTACTCCAGTACACATACTGAATGACATGAGAAACCATATAAACCCACATCCGATAACAATACCGTGGTTACAGTAGATGCATGTGTGATTGATACAGCATCCCTTACTGATTATAAGGTGACTGATTGATCTGTGATTGAGTTTCAGTGAGTGAATACATAAGTCATAATTATGTGAGTAAATACGTGAGTACATGAGTATACATCAAAAATGAGATGGACTATATAGATGCATGTTCTGCAACACAACCATCAAAAACTCCCCCAGTGGGTGTTTTGATGCTGCCTTTGCTATCCCATGCTGCCTTTGCTATCTTATGCTGCATTTTGCTATCTTATGCTGCTCCCTCCCTTTGCTCCCAAAGCACACGAACCTGCTCACTCACACAAACATGTGCAACTGTTGAGCCTGGGCAGTTAGATACAGAAAGGAGCATACACACCCAGAACTATAGGGTTTTAACACTGTGATCCTAACTTTACACTATAAAATAACACTTTAAATAATGACTATGTGAACAATTTAGGCTATAATGCTCCAAAATAATTCACCACACTGCTCTAGATCCACTGCTGTCTTCTCCAGACAAGAGAAAAAGAAGAAGAGAAAAGGTCGGGAGGAGATTGTGCTCACACACCCTGGGGTGTTGGGTCGGGGATTCCCCCAAGGTCCCGTGTAGGAGCGTCATGTCGCCTGGATTGTAATTTCAACAGACTCATCACTCACGGGGTGTGAAGGGCATCATTTCTTGTGGCACATAAATTGCCTGGAAATGTTGGCAGTTTTAAAGCTCTGGTCAACACTGGTCAGATTGGGCAGGGGTCCAGAAGGCGGTGTGGAGCCGGACTTCTAACTCCCTGTGTCTCGCCAACATGTCTAGAAATAAACTACACTAGTTACATGTACCATTACCGCTAAAGGAGGCAGAGGAGTAACTGAACATCTGACACACTGAGCAGGAGAAAGCAGGAGAGAGAGGAGAAGGAGAAGCCATCGCTAGCTGCTAAGCTAAAGTCAGCTAACGGCTAACCTAAAGTATGGTGGCGTTGACTACCCAAACTTTTGAAAACCACTATGAGACTGAACAGCAGTCACCAAATGTGTAAAGAACTGTGAGTGCTTAGGAAAATTACTGTAAGAATAACTGTTTAGCGGACAGTTGGCGCTGTAATGACAAATCTAACAAATTGATCAGGTATTTAGCGAGAGCAGCAAACACGTAACCAACACACAAGCACCAGAAGCGGAAATGAGTCAACACGCTTACTGCAGTGCGTCAGCGTCCAGTCCAGACTTTTGAGAAGTATGTTAATGTGCCAATAACTGCAGAAAATCCCACTTTTCATGCAGTGTTGGCCTTGCTTCCATGTCAGATACAGACTTCTCCAGACAGTAGATGGGTCTCACTTACTTTCTACTCCTGCCACCTAAATAGAGGCAAAATCGTCTCGCAATTTTTTTATTTATGTAACATAGGAAGGAGATCTAATCTCAACACCTTATTGTATTATACTGTGTTGGAGTAGACTTCAGAGCATAAATGTTAAGTTTAAAAATCTATTCAATTTATGATTGTCTTTTACGTGCATATTGAATTGGTGATCATAATACTTGTTTGGTATAATAGTTTAATCATACACCTGATGACAAAATACCTGACTTTGTGCTATTCTACCTAGAAGAATTGATTTGATTTAGATTTTTCTTCTGTTCACTGACATTGCATGTTAAAATCTATAAACATGTCTATTTTTTTCCACACTCTCCTAAAACCTTTGCACAGTGGTGCATAGGATCAGTCACCTCCGTGTTACCTCATTAGGCGATAGATAGAGACTGAACAGACATTTATTTAATGAAAACCTTCAGATTCCAACTTTAATAAAGATTTGATTGAGTCCATCTGACAATAATACTCAGTGATTTAATAAACAGTCAGTTGTGCTGTTGATTGTAGAGACACCAAAGACAACACTGTCTCTGTTAGATGTTACAATGGGACATATTTCAGAGTTCCTGCTGCTGTCTGTACAGCTGATGTTGTGCTTTGTTGTCCTCTCAGTCTACCAGGTGGAGGTGGATTCAGGGGTGGAGTCTGTCCTTCTGCCCTGCAAAACCACAGTTCATCTTCCTGTAGACATCACAGTGGAGTGGACGGATGGAGGCAACAGGAATGTCCACATGTGTAGAACGGCTCTGACCAGCCTGAAAAACAGCACCAGTTTTACAGAGACCGAACAGAGATGAAGAGAAGCCTTCAGAGACCTGGAGACCTCAGTCTGACCCTGAAATACCCCACAGACAGAGACAGTCACATCTACACCTGCACCGTCTACAGCAGGGAGAGACACATCCTGATGAAGAAACAAGTGAAGCTCAAGGTCAAAGGTCAGTGCTGTAGATACAGGTCAGAGATCAGTTTTGTAGATATAGATGTTCCAGTTGAAACAAACAAAAGCGTGTTGAGAGATTTGAATATTTGAATACAGAGGTGCGGCAGTGCTAGGGGCACGCCAGCTTACAGCGAGCTCTCACCGATCTGCCACTCGAGGGGCCGCAGCCTGCAGCAGAAGCGAGCTCACGCACTGTGGTTTCTCGGCTAGTCTCCCCTGCCATTCACTTCGCTTTAGGGAGCTGCTCTAGATCCACTGCTGTCTTCTCCAGACAAGAGAAAAGAAGAAGAGAAAGGTCGGGAGGAGATTGTGCTCACACACCCTGGGGTGTTGGGTCGGGGATTCCCCCAAGGTCCCGTGTAGGGGGCGTCATGTCGCCGGATTGTAATTTCAACAGACTCATCACTCACGGGGTGTGAAGGGCATCATTTCTTGTGGCACATAAATTGCCTGGAAATGTTGGCAGTTTTTAAAGCTCTGGTCAACACTGGTCAGATTGGGCAGGGGTCCAGAAGGCGGTGTGGAGCCGGACTTCTAACTCCCTGTGTCTCGCCAACATGTCTAGAAATAAACTACACTAGTTATTAGGGGTGGGCATAGATTATTTTTTTTAATCTAGATTAATCTAGATTAATTTTGAAATTAATCTAGATTAATCTAGATTAAAATGGCTCATTTGAATTCTGCCGAAGGCATTCAGAATATGTGTGCGAACGGGTTTCAAGCCATCAATGGTGATAAATTGATTTTTAGTACATATTTTATGAACGTTTAGAGTCTTTAATATTTTAATACACTTACAGTAGACTAGAAGGACCATTCCTTGACATTCAGAACATATATGTGGCGATAAAGCTTTTTGATCAATGAGCACAGCAAAGTGTCTGAGAAGGACCTAAACAGGTGGATGCATAATTCGGCAGATTTTGTAGGCTCCCTGCCGAGATTTGCATCCACCTCTTTTCTCTGCATAGATGACCGTTAGCACCCACGAGGTGCATGCAATTCTCGGCAGGCAGGAAGAATTCGGCACAACACCGGTGGCTTCAGAAACGTTCGTACACAAAGTGCTGTCCAACAGCTGTCTGTGAACGTGTTGCTACAGTTAGTGTGAGTAAATACCGCTATCAATGCTTTTTTAATCAACCGGTGATCAATAACTAATCTGGCAAACAGCTGGCCGAAGCGAGGTTGTAACTGGAACGCCGTCAACTCGGGTGTGACGCCATTCCCAGCTCCGCCCTCGAGGTAAATGGAACGCAGCAACAGCTGCATCCATGTTAGCACGCCACGCTTGATGTGGTAATTTCACAGTAGGCAGACACACAGGTTCGAAGACTCGTTCTCGCCCCTACAGTGCGATTCGGCGCTAAAATATCAAGGTGAAAGTCATCATAGCTTGCGTAGTATAGACCCAGCTCCCAACCCAACTTTGAGAATAGATTAACAGCGATATTTTTTTTGTCGCCCGATAAGAGTCTCACGTTAACGCAGCCGTTAACGCCGATAACGGCCCACCACTACTAGTTACATGTATCATTACCGCTAAAGGAGGCAGAGGAGTAACTGAACATCTGACACACTGAGCAGGAGAAAGCAGGAGAGAGAGGAGAAGGAGAAGCCATCGCTAGCTGCTAAGCTAAAGTCAGCTAACGGCTAACCTAAAGTATGGTGGCGTTGACTACCCAAACTTTTGAAAACCACTATGAGACTGAACAGCAGTCACCAAATGTGTAAAGAACTGTGAGTGCTTAGGGAAAATTACTGTAAGAATAACTGTTTAGCGGACAGTTGGCCGCTGTAATGACAAATCTAACAAATTGATCAGGTATTTAGCGAGAGCAGCAAACACGCAACCAACACACAAGCACCAGAAACGGAAATGAGTCAACACGCTTACTGCAGTACGTCAGCGTCCAGTCCAGACTTTTGAGAAGTATGTTAATGTGCCAATAACTGCAGAAAATCCCACTTTTCATGCAGTGTTGGCCTTGCTTCCATGTCAGATACAGACTTCTCCAGACAGTAGATGGGTCTCACTTACTTTCTACTCCTGCCACCTAAATAGAGGCAAAATCGTCTCGCAATTTTTTTATTTAAGTAACATAGGAAGGAGATCTAATCTCAACACCTTATTTTGTTATACTGTGTTGGAGTAGACTTCAGAGCATAAATGTTAAGTTTAAAAATCTATTCAATTTATGATTGTGTTTTACGTGCATATTGAATTGGTGATCATAATACTTGTTTGGTATAATAGTTTAATTATACACCTGATGACAAAATACCTGACTTTGTGCTATTCTACCTAGAAGAATTGATTTGATTTAGATTTTTCTTCTGTTCACTGACATTGCATGTTAAAATCTATAAACATGTCTATTTTTTTTCCACACTCTCCTAAAACCTTTGCACAGTGGTGCATAGGATCAGTCACCTCCGTGTTACCTCATTAGACGATAGATAGAGACTGAACAGACATTTATTTAATGAAAACCTTCAGATTCCAACTTTAATAAAGATTTGATTGAGTCCATCTGACAATAATACTCAGTGATTTAATAAACAGTCAGTTGTGCTGTTGATTGTAGAGACACCAAAGACAACACTGTCTCTGTTAGATGTTACAATGGGACATATTTCAGAGTTCCTGCTGCTGTCTGTACAGCTGATGTTGTGCTTTGTTGTCCTCTCAGTCTACCAGGTGGAGGTGGATTCAGGGGTGGAGTCTGTCCTTCTGCCCTGCAAAACCACAGTTCATCTTCCTGTAGACATCACAGTGGAGTGGACGGATGGAGGCAACAGGAATGTCCACATGTGTAAGAACGGCTCTGACCAGCCTGAAAAAACAGCACCAGTTTTACAGAGATCGAACAGAGATGAAGAGAAGCCTTCAGAGACCTGGAGACCTCAGTCTGACCCTGAAATACCCCACAGACAGAGACAGTCACATCTACACCTGCAACCGCCTACAGCAGGGAGGGAGACATCCTGATGAAGAAACAAAGTGAAGCTCAAGGTCAAAGGTCAGTGCTGTAGATACAGGTCAGAGATCAGTTTTGTAGATATAGATGTTCCAGTTGAAACAAACAAAACGTGTTGAGAGATTTGAATATTTGAATACAGAGGTACGGCAGTGCTAGGGGCACGCCAGCTTACAGCGAAGCTCTCACCGATCTGTCGCCTCGAGGGGCCGCAGCCTGCAGCAGAGCGAGCTCACGCACTGTGGTTTCTCGGCTAGTCTCCCCTGCCATTCACTCGCTTTAGGGAGCTGCTCTAGATCCACTGCTGTCTTCTCCAGACAAGAGAAAAAGAAGAAGAGAAAAGGTCGGGAGGAGATTGTGCTCACACACCCTGGGGTGTTGGGTCGGGGATTCCCCCAAGGTCCCGTGTAGGGGGCGTCATGTCGCCGGATTGTAATTTCAACAGACTCATCACTCACGGGGTGTGAAGGGCATCATTTCTTGTGGCACATAAATTGCCTGGAAATGTTGGCAGTTTTTAAAGCTCTGGTCAACACTGGTCAGATTGGGCAGGGGTCCAGAAGACGGTGTGGAGCCGGACTTCTAACTCCCTGTGTCTCGCCAACATGTCTAGAAATAAACTACACTAGTTACATGTACCATTACCGCTAAAGGAGGCAGAGGAGTAACTGAACATCTGACACACTGAGCAGGAGAAAGCAGGAGAGAGAGGGAGAAGGAGAAGCCATCGCTAGCTGCTAAGCTAAAGTCGCTAACGGCTAACCTAAAGTATGGTGGCGTTGACTACCCAAACTTTTGAAAACCACTATGAGACTGAACAGCAGTCACCAAATGTGTAAAGAACTGTGAGTGCTTAGGGAAAATTACTGTAAGAATAACTGTTTAGCTGGACAGTTGGCCGCTGTAATGACAAATCTAACAAATTGATCAGGTATTTAGCGAGAGCAGCAAACACGCAACCAACACACAAGCACCAGAAACGGAAATGAGTCAACACGCTTACTGCAGTACGTCAGCGTCCAGTCCAGACTTTTGAGAAGTATGTTAATGTGCCAATAACTGCAGAAAATCCCACTTTTCATGCAGTGTTGGCCTTGCTTCCATGTCAGATACAGACTTCTCCAGACAGTAGATGGGTCTCACTTACTTTCTACTCCTGCCACCTAAATAGAGGCAAAATCGTCTCGCAATTTTTTTATTTAAGTAACATAGGAAGGAGATCTAATCTCAACACCTTATTTTGTTATACTGTGTTGGAGTAGACTTCAGAGCATAAATGTTAAGTTTAAAAATCTATTCAATTTATGATTGTGTTTTACGTGCATATTGAATTGGTGATCATAATACTTGTTTGGTATAATAGTTTAATTATACACCTGATGACAAAATACCTGACTTTGTGCTATTCTACCTAGAAGAATTGATTTGATTTAGATTTTTCTTCTGTTCACTGACATTGCATGTTAAAATCTATAAACATGTCTATTTTTTTTCCACACTCTCCTAAAACCTTTGCACAGTGGTGCATAGGATCAGTCACCTCCGTGTTACCTCATTAGACGATAGATAGAGACTGAACAGACATTTATTTAATGAAAACCTTCAGATTCCAACTTTAATAAAGATTTGATTGAGTCCATCTGACAATAATACTCAGTGATTTAATAAACAGTCAGTTGTGCTGTTGATTGTAGAGACACCAAAGACAACACTGTCTCTGTTAGATGTTACAATGGGACATATTTCAGAGTTCCTGCTGCTGTCTGTACAGCTGATGTTGTGCTTTGTTGTCCTCTCAGTCTACCAGGTGGAGGTGGATTCAGGGGTGGAGTCTGTCCTTCTGCCCTGCAAAACCACTGTTCATCTTCCTGTAGACATCACAGTGGAGTGGACGGATGGAGGCAACAGGAATGTCCACATGTGTAAGAACGGCTCTGACCAGCCTGAAAAACAGCACCGGTTTTACAGAGACCGAACAGAGATGAAGAGAAGCCTTCAGAGACCTGGAGACCTCAGTCTGACCCTGAAATACCCCACAGACAGAGACAGTCACATCTACACCTGCACCGCCTACAGCAGGGAGGAGACATCCTGATGAAGAAACAAGTGAAGCTCAAGGTCAAAGGTCAGTGCTGTAGATACAGGTCAGAGATCAGTTTTGTAGATATAGATGTTCCAGTTGAAACAAACAAAACGTGTTGAGAGATTTGAATATTTGAATACAGAGGTACGGCAGTGCTAGGGGCACGCCAGCTACAGCGAAGCTCTCACCGATCTGCCACCTCGAGGGTCGCAGCCTGCAGCAGAGCTGCAGCTCACGCACTGTGGTTTCTCGGCTAGTCTCCCCTGCCATTCACTCGCTTTAGGGAGCTGCTCTAGATCCACTGCTGTCTTCTCCAGACAAGAGAAAAGAAGAAGAGAAAAGGTCGGAGGAGATTGTGCTCACACACCCTGGGTGTTGGGTCGGGATTCCCCCAAGGTCCTCGGTGGGAGGCCATGTCGCCGGATTGTAATTTCAACAGACTCATCACTCACGGGTGTGAAGGGCATCATTTCTTGTGGCACATAAATTGCCTGGAAATGTTGGCAGTTTTTAAAGCTCTGGTCAACACTGGTCAGATTGGGCAGGGTCCAGAAGACGGTGTGGAGCCGGACTTCTAACTCCCTGTGTCTCGCCAACATGTCTAGAAATAAACTACACTAGTTATTAGGGTGGGCATAGATTATTTTTTTAATCTAGATTAATCTAGATTAATTTTGAAATTAATCTAGATTAATCTAGATTAAAATGGCTCATTTGAATTCTCGCCAAGGCATTCAGAATATGTGTGCGAACGGGTTTCAAGCCATCAATGGTGATAAATTGATTTTAGTACATATTTTATGAACGCTTAGAGTCTTTAATATTTTAATACACTTACAGTAGACTAGAAGGACCATTCCTTGACATTCAGAACATATATGTGGCTGATAAAGCTTTTTGATCAATGAGCACAGCAAAGTGTCTGAGAAGGACCTAAACAGGTGGATGCATAATTCGGCAGATTTTGTAGGCTCCCTGCCGAGATTTGCATCCACCTCTTTCTCTGCATAGATGACCGTTAGCACCACGCAGGTGCATGCAATTCTCGGCAGGCAGGAAGAATTCGCACAACACCGGTGGCTTCAGAAACGTTCAGACACAAAGTGCTGTCCAACAGCTGTCTGTGAACGTGTTGCTACAGTTAGTGTGGAGTAAATACCGCACAATGCGCTTTTAATCAACCGGCGATCAATAACTAATCTGGCAAAACAGCTGGCCGAAGCGAGGTTGTAACTGGAACGCCGTCAACTCGGTGTGACGCCATTCCCAGCTCCGCCTCCGAGGTAAATGGAACGCAGCAACAGCTGCATCCATGTTAGCATCGCCACGCTTGATGTGGTAATTTCACAGTAGGCAGACACACAGGTTCGAAGACTCGCTCGCCTCTACAGTGCGATTCGGCGCTAAAATATCAAGGTGAAAGTCATCATAGCTTGCGTAGTATAGACCCAGCTCCCAACCCAACTTTGAGAATAGATTAACAGCTTATATTTTTTTTGTCGCCCGATAAGAGTCTCACGTTAACGCAGCCGCTAACGCCGATAACGCCCACCACTACTAGTTACATGTATCATTACCGCTAAAGGAGGCAGAGGAGTAACTGAACATCTGACACACTGAGCAGGAGAAAGCAGGAGAGAGAGGAGAAGGAGAAGCCATCGCTAGCTGCTAAGCTAAAGTCGCTAACGGCTAACCTAAAGTATGGTGGCGTTGACTACCCAAACTTTTGAAAACCACTATGAGACTGAACAGCAGTCACCAAATGTGTAAAGAACTGTGAGTGCTTAGGGAAAATTACTGTAAGAATAACTGTTTAGCGGACAGTTGGTCGCTGTAATGACAAATCTAACAAATTGATCAGGTATTTAGCAGAGCAGCAAACACGCAACCAACACACAAGCACCAGAAACGGAAATGAGTCAACACGCTTACTGCAGTACGTCAGCGTCCAGTCCAGACTTTTGAGAAGTATGTTATCGTGCCAATAACTGCAGAAAATCCCACTTTTCATGCAGTGTTGGCCTTGCTTCCATGTCAGATACAGACTTCTCCAGACAGTAGATGGGTCTCACTTACTTTCTACTCCTGCCACCTAAATAGAGGCAAAATCGTCTCGCAATTTTTTTATTTAAGTAACATAGGAAGGAGATCTAATCTCAACACCTTATTTTGTTATACTGTGTTGGAGTAGACTTCAGAGCATAAATGTTAAGTTTAAAAATCTATTCAATTTATGATTGTGTTTTACGTGCATATTGAATTGGTGATCATAATACTTGTTTGGTATAATAGTTTAATTATACACCTGATGACAAAATACCTGACTTTGTGCTATTCTACCTAGAAGAATTGATTTGATTTAGATTTTTCTTCTGTTCACTGACATTGCATGTTAAAATCTATAAACATGTCTATTTTTTTTCCACACTCTCCTAAAACCTTTGCACAGTGGTGCATAGGATCAGTCACCTCCGTGTTACCTCATTAGACGATAGATAGAGACTGAACAGACATTTATTTAATGAAAACCTTCAGATTCCAACTTTAATAAAGATTTGATTGAGTCCATCTGACAATAATACTCAGTGATTTAATAAACAGTCAGTTGTGCTGTTGATTGTAGAGACACCAAAGACAACACTGTCTCTGTTAGATATTACAATGGGACATATTTCAGAGTTCCTGCTGCTGTCTGTACAGCTGATGTTGTGCTTTGTTGTCCTCCTCAGTCTACCAGGTGGAGGTGGATTCAGGGGTGGAGTCTGTCCTTCTGCCCTGCAAAACCACAGTTCATCTTCCTGTAGACATCACAGTGGAGTGGACGGATGGAGGCAACAGGAATGTCCACATGTGTAAGAACGGCTCTGACCAGCCTGAAAAACAGCACCAGTTTTACAGAGACCGAACAGAGATGAAGAGAAGCCTTCAGAGACCTGGAGACCTCAGTCTGACCCTGAAATACCCCCCACAGACAGAGACAGTCACATCTACACCTGCACCGCCTACAGCAGGGAGGGAGACATCCTGATGAAGAAACAAGTGAAGCTCAAGGTCAAAGGTCAGTGCTGTAGATACAGGTCAGAGATCAGTTTTGTAGATATAGATGTTCCAGTTGAAACAAACAAAACGTGTTGAGAGATTTGAATATTTGAATACAGAGGTACGGCAGTGCTAGGGGCACGCCAGCTTACAGCGAAGCTCTCACCGATCTGTCACCGAGGGGCCGCGAGCCTGCAGCAGAGCGAAGCTCACGCACTGTGGTTTCTCGCTAGTCTCCCCTGCCATTCACTCGCTTTAGGGAGCTGCTCTAGATCCACTGCTGTCTTCTCCAGACAAGAGAAAAGAAGAAGAGAAAAGGTCGGAGGAGATTGTGCTCACACACCCTGGGTGTTGGGTCGGGATTCCCCCAAGGTCCCGCGGTAGGGCGCCATGTCGCCGGATTGTAATTTCAACAGACTCATCACTCACGGGTGTGAAGGGCATCATTTCTTGTGGCACATAAATTGCCTGGAAATGTTGGCAGTTTTAAAGCTCTGGTCAACACTGGTCAGATTGGGCAGGGGTCCAGAAGACGGTGTGGAGCCGACTTCTAACTCCCTGTGTCTCGCCAACATGTCTAGAAATAAACTACACTAGTTACATGTACCATTACCGCTAAAGGAGGCAGAGGAGTAACTGAACATCTGACACACTGAGCAGGAGAAAGCAGGAGAGAGAGGGAGAAGGAGAAGCCATCGCTAGCTGCTAAGCTAAAGTCGCTAACGGCTAACCTAAAGTATGGTGGCGCTGACTACCCAAACTTTTGAAAACCACTATGAGACTGAACAGCAGTCACCAAATGTGTAAAGAACTGTGAGTGCTTAGGGAAAATTACTGTAAGAATAACTGTTTAGCGGACAGTTGGCCGCTGTAATGACAAATCTAACAAATTGATCAGGTATTTAGCGAGAGCAGCAAACACGCTAACCAACACACAAGCACCAGAAACGAAATGAGTCAACACGCTTACTGCAGCACGCCAGCCGCCCAGTCCAGACTTTGAGAAGTATGTTATCATGCCAATAACTGCAGAAAATCCCACTTTTCATGCAGTGTTGGCCTTGCTTCCATGTCAGATACAGACTTCTCCAGACAGTAGATGGGTCTCACTTACTTTCTACTCCTGCCACCTAAATAGAGGCAAAATCGTCTCGCAATTTTTTTATTTATGTAACATAGGAAGGAGATCTAATCTCAACACCTTATTGTATTATACTGTGTTGGAGTAGACTTCAGAGCATAAATGTTAAGTTTAAAAATCTATTCAATTTATGATTGTGTTTTACGTACATATTGAATTGGTGATCATAATACTTGTTTGGTATAATAGTTTAATCATACACCTGATGACAAAATACCCGACTTTGTGCTATTCTACCTAGAAGAATTGATTTGATTTAGATTTTTCTTCTGTTCACTGACATTGCATGTTAAAATCTATAAACATGTCTATTTTTTTCCACACTCTCCTAAAACCTTTGCACAGTGGTGCATAGGATCAGTCACCTCCGTGTTACCTCATTAGACGATAGATAGAGCCTGAACAGACATTTATTTAATGAAAACCTTCAGATTCTAACTTTAATAAAGATTTGATTGAGTCCATCTGAAAATAATACTCAGTGATTTAATAAACAGTCAGTTGTGCTGTTGATTGTAGAGACACCAAAGACAACACTGTCTCTGTTAGATGTTACAATGGGACATATTTCAGAGTTCCTGCTGCTGTCTGTACAGCTGATGTTGTGCTTTGTTGTCCTCTCAGTCTACCAGGTGGAGGTGGATTCAGGGGTGGAGTCTGTCCTTCTGCCCTGCAAAACCACTGTTCATCTTCCTGTAGACATCACAGTGAGTGGACGGATGGAGGCAACAGGAATGTCCACATGTGTAAGAACGGCTCTGACCAGCCTGAAAAACAGCACCGGTTTTACAGAGACCGAACAGAGATGAAGAGAAGCCTTCAGAGACCTGGAGACCTCAGTCTGACCCTGAAATACCCCACAGACAGAGACAGTCACATCTACACCTGCACCGTCTACAGCAGGGAGAGACACATCCTGATGAAGAAACAAGTGAAGCTCAAGGTCAAAGGTCAGTGCTGTAGATACAGGTCAGAGATCAGTTTTGTAGATATAGATGTTGAAACAAAGAAAACGTGTTGAGAGATTTGAATATTTAGGGCCCGAGCACGAAACGTGCGAAGGACCCTATTGAAATTGTAAGGATTATTAGGGCCCGAGCACTAACGGTGCGAGGACCCTATTGAAACTGTTAGGATTATATTTTTTTTTTCTTTCTTTCTTTTTTTTCTGCAAAGTAGCCTCAATTTTCGCGGCCTCAACATGCTCGAAAACTCACCAAATTTGGCACGCATGTCAGGACTGGTGAAAAATTTCGTATTTTGTGGGTTTCAGCGGACGGGCGGGCAAAATGGCTTCGCTAGCTCACCTAGAAAATTAGAAAAATTAGCCCCTCATCCACGCTCGACCTACATGGACGAAATTTGGTGGGGACGTGTATCATATCAAGACGCACAAAAAAGCCTCAAGAACCCATACCCTAAACTCGACAGGAAGTCCACCATTTTGAATTTGGCGGACATTTTGGGACGATTTGCACACTCCGTACTTTAACGAACTCCTCCTAGGGATTTAGTCGGATCGACTTCAAATTTCTGCTGTGCCTTCTAAAGGCATTGACAATGTAAATTTGTGCTATCTGCGCGTTTTCGTCAATGGGCGTGTCCGTGGCGTCGATGATTCGCCATGAAACAGGAAGTTGTAATAACTTTGCTGTACACGCTCAGATCTGCACGAAATTTTGCACGTTACACAAGAGTCCCGCCCTGAACACATGTACATGCCGACATTCGCCCACAGCCATAGCGCCACCTTCTGGCAACAGGAAGTGTCCTTTAATGAAGCAGCCCCGCTGCACGCTTGACCTACACTTACGAAATTTCTGTGGCACATGGATCATGTCCAGACGTACCAAAAGCCTCTTGGAGCCATGCCCTAAACCCAACAGGAAGTCGGCCATTTTGAATTGTGTGGCCATTTTAGGATGATTTACACACTCCGTACTTTTACTAACTCCTCCTAGGGATTTAGTCGGATCGACTTCAAATTTCGGCTGTGTCTTCTAAAGGCATTGACGATGTAAAGTTGTGCTATCTGCGCTGTTCGTCAATGGGCGTGTCCGTGGCGCCGATCATTCAGCCATGAAACAGGAAGTTGTAATAACTTTGCTGTACACGCTCAGATCTGCACGAAATTTTGCACGTTACACAAGAGTCCCGCCCTGAACACATGTACATGCCGACATTCGCCCACAGCCATAGCGCCACCTTCTGGCAACAGGAAGTGTCCTTTAATGAAGCAGCCCCGCTGCACGTTTGACCTACACTTACGAAATTTCTGTGGCACATGGATCATGTCCAGACGTACCAAAAAGCCTCTTGGAGCCATGCCCTAAACCCAACAGGAAGTCGGCCATTTTGAATTGTGTGGCCATTTTAGGATGATTTACACACTCCGTACTTTTACTAACTCCTCCTAGGGATTTAGTCGGATCGACGTCAAATTTCGGCTGTGTCTTCTAAAGGCATTGACGATGTAAAGTTGTGCTATCTGCGCGTTTTCGTCAATGGGCGTGTCCGTGGCGTCGATCATTCGCCATGAAACAGGAAGTTGTAATAACTTTGCTGTACACGCTCAGATCTGCACGAAATTTTGCACGTTACACAAGAGTCCCGCCCTGAACACATGTACATGCCGACATTCGCCCACAGCCATAGCGCCACCTTCTGGCAACAGGAAGTGACCTTTAATGAAGCAGCCCCCGCTGCACGTTTGACCTACACTTACGAAATTTCTGTGGCACATGGATCATGTCCAGACGTACCAAAAAGCCTCTTGGAGCCATGCCCTAAACCCAACAGGAAGTCGGCCATTTTGAATTGTGCGTCCATTTTTGGATGATTTACACACTCCGTACTTTAACTAACTCCTCCTAGGCATGCAATCAGATCGACTTCAAATTTCTGCTGTGCCTTCCAAAGGCATTGACGATGTAAAGTTGTGCTCTCTGAGCGTTTTCGTCAATGGGCGTGTCCGTGGCGCCGATGATTCACCATGAAACAGGAAGTTGTAGTAACTTGGCTGTACATGCTCAGATCTGCACGCAAATTTTACACGTTTGACAAGAGTCCCGCCCTGAACACATGTACATGCCGACATTCACCCACAGTCATAGCGCCACCTGCTGGCAACCGGAAGTGACCTTTAACGAAGCAGCCCCGCCGCGACGTTTGACCTATATGTTCAAAATTTCTGTGGCTCATGTATCAAGTCGAAGTCGCACAAAAGCCTCTTGGACCACTCCCTAAACCCAACAGGAAGTCGGCCATTTTGAATTTTACGTAAATTTTTGGACGATTTACACCTCCGTACTTTAACGAACTCCTCCTAGGGATTTAGTCAGATCGATTACAAATTTCTGCTGTTCCTTCTAAAGGCATTGACGATGCAAAGTTGTGCTATCTGCGCTGTTGTCGATCGATGGCGTGTCCGTGGCGTATGCGTCAAAGATCGACTCATCGCCATGAGACGGGATGTGGTTGTAACTTTACTGTACATGGTCAGATCTATATGAAATTTAGCACGTTTAATAAGAGTCCCGCCCTGAACACATGTACATGCCGACATTCACCCACAGTTATAGCGCCACCTGCTGGCAACAGGAAGTGAGTTACAAAACCTTCATGCAGCCTCCGAGCGCATAGAAAATTCACAGCCGCTACAGGCAGGGTCCATAATAGGCAACGCGAACCGGCTCACACCCCGGCGCTACAGGTGCGAGGGTCTGCCATCGCGCTGCTTGCAGCTTTAATTTTTTTTTTTTTTCTTTCTTTCTTTCTTTATTTTTCTGAAAAGTAAGCCCCATTTTCGCGGTCGCAACATGCTCGAAAACTCACCAAATTTGGCACGCATGTCAGGACTGGTGAAAAATTTCGTATTTTGTGGGTTTCGCGTACGGGCGTGGCAAAATGGCTCGCCAGCGCCACCTAGAAAATTGGAAAAAAATTAGCCCCTCGTCCACGTTCGACCTACATGGACGAAATTTGGTGGGGACGTGTATCATATCAAGACGCACAAAAAAGCCTCAAGAACCCATACCCTAAACTCGACAGGAAGTCCGCCATTTTGAATTTGGCCGCCATTTTGGGACTATTTACACACTCCGTACTTTAACGAACTCCTCCTAGGGATTTAGTCGGATCAACTTCAAATTTCTGCTGTGCCTTCTAAAGGCATTCACGAGCTAAAGTTGTGCTATCTGCGTGTTTTCGTCGATGGGCGTGTCCGTGGCGTTGACGATTCGCCATGAAACAGGAAGTTGTTGTAACTTCAGTGTACATGCTAAGATCTGTACGAAATTTTACACATTTAATAAGAGTCCCGCCCTGAACAAATATACATGCCAACATTCAACCATAGTCATAGCGCCACCTGCTGGCAACAGGAAGTGACCTTAAAGAAAGCAGCCCCCCGCCACACGTTTGACCTACATGTACGGAATTTCTGTGGTACCTCTATCATGTCCAGACGCACAAAAAAGCCTCTTGGAGCGATGCCCTAAACTCAACAGGAAGTCGGCCATTTTGAATTTTATGGCAAAGTGTTGGTGATTTACACACTCCGTATTTTAACTAACTCCTCCTAGAGATAGAGTTGGATCGACTTCAAATTTCTGCTGTGCCTTCTAAAGGCATTGACGATGTAAAGTTGTGCTATCTGCGCATATATGTCAATGGGCGTGTCTGTGGCATGGCGTCAAACATCAACTCTTCGCCATGACACAGGAAGTGGTTGTAACTTCACTGTAGATGCTCAGATCTGCACGAAATTGTACTCGCTTGACAAGAGTCCCGCCCTGAACAGATATACATGCTGACATTCACCCACAGTGATAGCGCCACCTGCTGGCAACAGGTAGCGAAGTTACAACACCTTCATGCAGCGTCCGAATCGCATAAAAATTCACAGCCGCATGCAGGCAGGGTCCACAGGTAGAGCTGCTGGCGATCACACCCGACGCGCGCTACAGGTGCGAGGGCCGCCATCGCTGCTTGCAGCTTTAATTTATTATTTTATTTCTAAAGAAAATTGTTGTGATGAACATTTAATGTTTTCAGAAGGCAAGGTAAAGGCAAGTTTATTTGTACAGCCCATTTCAACAACAAGGCAATTGAAAATGCTTTTACACCAAATATAAAAGAAACATAGGGAAATTGAAAACACATTAAAATATAACTTAAAAGGTAAATTAGAAAATAAAACAGAATAAAAATACATTTACAATGGTTTAACAGGAAATAAAAACCGGGTAAAGCAGGACAGCAAAAGTCACTGTACAGTGTACAGTATTAAACTACAGCCTTACATTTCATTTAATTAAAGGCAATGGTAAAAAGTAAGGTCTTCAGTCTTAATTTAAAAGAACCGACAGTTTCAACAGACCTGCAGTTATCTGGGAGTTTGTTCCAAATATACGGAGCATAATAACTGAATGCTCCTTTTCCATGTTTAGTTTTGACTTGGATTGAAACCAGTTTAGTACTCTGCCAGAAAGTCCAACCCTGTTTTCAAGTCAAGTAATATGTTGTGGTCGACCGTGTCGAATGCAGCACTGAGATCCAATAATATTAAGACTGATATTCTGCCACTGTCATTGTTTAAATGGATGTCATTGAAGCCCTCGGCAAGAGCCGTCTCAGTGCTGTGGTGTGGTCGAAAACCTGAGTGGACGACATCAAAACAGTTATTTAGTGCTTTTTCAATGATTTTACTTAAAAATGGGAGATTTGACATGGGCCTATCATTGCTCATTAGTGAACTGTCTAGATTGCTCCTTTTTAAGAGTGGCTGTACCTGACACAGAGGTACTGATTGCTTGTCTAATTGTTTGAATTTTGTCTGCGAAGAATGAGCCAAATTCATTGCAGGCCTTGGAGGATAGAAATTGAGAGCCTACAGAGACATGAGGGTTGGTTAGCTTGTCGAATCGTGAAAGCAAACGAGGCGTGCATTGTTATTGTTTTTTGGTGATGTTGTCAGAGAAGAAGGACCACCTTGCATTTCTCAAATCTTAATTATAAATCCGAAGTCTGTCTTTACAGACGCCATAATGAACCTGAGATTTGTTCCCTTCAAGGGAACTCGAACTGGGTCGGTGACGACACTATGGGAACGCCCTTGGGCGTGGCAGAGCTAAACTATGAATGAAACTACTAAC
>JALXJV020000002.1:41582840-41614681 GCA_024633595.2 Lepomis macrochirus
AGTAAAGTCTACTTGACAAATTAAAAGATGGTATACTTACCCTTAGCTCTTTTACCTGAAATAAGAGTAAATCCATAATGTTACAAAACTGTATAGATATGACTTTCACAGTTTGTGCTGTGTGTCATAATAATTATGTACACTTCAGTGCATAAACCCTGCAAGCCCAGTTTTTGAATGATTATATATATATAATTTTTAAAAAAAATTTATTAATTTACCTGGCATCTTCAGGGCAGATATACTCTGAAAAGAGAAAAAGGACGATAAACATCAGATTAGAACTGAGTCAACTAGAAAATACCACACAATTATCATAACATTTGGTGCAGACGTTCATGTTCCCTTTAGGATGAATTCTAATAACTTCTCTACCTACCTCACTTTGCACTTAATGCTCATTAGCAAATGTGGGCATTCTTACAGTTGGTGAACATCAGCAGCTTAACATCAGGGTACCTGGGGGTCTTATATAGTGGTGTGAAAAAGTGTTTGCCCCCTTCCTCATTTCCTGTTCCTTTGCATGTTTGTCACACTTAAGTGTTTCGGAACATCAAACCAATTTAAACAATAGTCAAGGACAACACAAGTAAACACAAAATGCAATTTGTAAATGAAGGTGTTTATTATTAAAGGTGAAAAAAAATCCAAACCATCATGGCCCTGTGTGAAAAAGTGATTGCCCCCTAAACCTAATAACTGGTTGGGCCACCCTTAGCAGCAACAACTGCAACCAAGCGTTTGCAATAACGTGCAATGAGGCTTTTACAGCGTCCTGGAGGAATTTTGGCCCACTCATCTTTGCAGAATTGTCCTAATTCAGTTACATTAGAGGGTTTTCGAGCATGACCGGCCTTTTTAAGGTCATACCACAACATCTCAATAGGATTCAGGTCAGGACTTTGGCTAGGCCACTCCAAAGTCTTCAGTTTGTTTTTCTTCAGCCATTCGGTGGTGGACTTGCTGGTGTGTTTAGGATCATTGTCCTGCTGCAGAACCCAAGTTCGTTTCAGCTTGACTACACGAACAGATGGTCGGACATTCTCCTTCAGGATCTCTTGGTAGACAGCAGAATTCATAGTTCCTTTTATCACGGCAAGTCTTCCAGGTCCTGAAGCAGCAAAACAGCCCCAGACCATCACACTACCACCACCATATTTTACTGTTGGTATAATGTTCTTTTTATGAAATCCAGTGTTCCTTCTACGCCAGATATACTTGGACACACACCTTCCAAAGAGTTCCACTTTTGTCTCATCGGGTCCACAGAATGTTGTCCCAAAAGTCTTGGGGATCATCAAGATGTGTTGTGGAGAAATTGAGACGAGCTTTGATGTTCTTTTGCTCAGCAGTGGTTTTCTCCTTGGAACTCTGCCATGCAGGCCATTTTTGCCCAGTCTTTTCCTGATGGTGGAGGCATGAACGCTGACCTTAACTGAGGCAAGTGAGGCCTGCAGTTCTTTGGACGTTGTTGTGGGGTCTTTTGTGACTTCTTGGATGAGTCGTCGCTGCGCTCTTGGGGTAATTTTAGGTGACGGCCACTCCTGGGAAGGTTCACCACTGTTCCATGTCTTCGCCATTTGTGGATAATGGCTCTCACTGTGGTTCGCTGGATTCCCAAAGCTTTGGAAATGGCTTTATATAGAGCCCTGCATTTCAGCCCGAGCCCGACGGGCCCCGACTTATTTACGCCCCTAGGGCCGGGCTTCGGGCCAATTTTCACGTCATAGTTCACATGCGGGCCGGGCCTCGGGCCTTTTTTGGGTTATCCTTCTTATATTTTTAGACGTTAATTAAAAGAAAATGTGAGAAGTTGACGTCGACGATAGAAAAACAAACATAGAAAGACATTTCATAACCTGTTTTTAACCTCTTGTAATTACACTGACATATGACTGACATGACAGTCTCATGCACGCAAGCACACAAAGTTTCTCCTATGTTTTTTGTTTGATTGGACTTTATCATTTAGCTGTTGGAAACCACTGGAAAAAATGGCCATGTTATTTGTTGCATTATAAGGTAAGATAACCTGCAAGTTTGTTTTTAATTAATTTCATTTAATTTGTTTAGATTGTAGGCGATTGCTCATTTCATTTGCGAGCGCTGTTTGCGAGCAGCCTGCCTGCCTCACAGTGTATATATATATATGCTTGGTCGTCATTAAAAAAAATCCTCCAAACATTTGTCCAGTGTTGGGCAGCAGCGTCGCTACAAGTAGCCGTAACTAGTTTAACTACATTTCTCAGTAGCTTGGTGGCAGCGTCGCTGTTTTCTGAATCAAACAGCCTTTCAGTAACGAAGCTCTTTTATTGACCGAGTAGCGCGGTAGCTTCCACACACGCTACATTTTCCCAAGCATTTCTGATGCATCAGTAAGTGACACCACCGCAACACACGGACCTGTATGTGCAGCTGGCAAAAGCGCTTCCCTGTGATGGTGACATCACGTACCGATCCTTGGATTGATGTTTGCGACTTTGCTGCAGGGGAATAAAGACACGTGCGACGGAGTGTCTCTCTCAAGAAACATAACAAACAAAACTGACATATTTTAATGGCTGCAAATAGGGCAGGCTGTCGCTGTGTAATAATTAAAAAAAAAAAAAAAACGGGCTCGGGCTCATAATTTTGATGAGCTGTCGGATACGGGTCGGGCTAGGGCTTGAGCGTCTCGGGCCAGGGCCGGGCTCGGGCCTAGATTTGAGGCCCGTGCAGGGCTCTAGCTTTATAACCCTTTCCAGACTGATAGATCTCAATTACTTTCTTTCTCAATTGTTCCTGAATTTCTTTGGGTCTCGGCATGATGTGTAGCTTTTAAGGATCTTCTGGTGGACCTTACTGTGTCAAGCAGCTCCTATTTAAGTGATGCCTTGATTGTGAACAGGTGTGGCAATAATCAGGCCTGGGTGTGGCTAGAGAAATTGAACTCAGGTGTGGACAGCCACAGTTATAGTATGTTTACTATAACAATAGTCTTTCCATGCTTACGATGAGATGCGACGGCCGTTTATGAAACCAAAGGGTCCGCAGTAATATGCCTTCTCACCCGCTTTTCTTGCTTGCAGAATCTGCGGCCAGAGTTTTTCCCGTTCCAGTTTGTCGTCCTTCGTCAGATCCTCGGCGAACCGGATCCCTGCAGTCTCGCAGACTGGTGACTTTTTAGTCATTCTCTAGATGGCATCCCTATGTTGACGCTTGGTGAACTGCACAATCACCTGATGTGTCTTGTTATCCTCCTTCCTCCCCAGGCGGTGTACAGTGTCCACATATTCTTCCATTTTCTGTGACCATTCTGGCGCGATCTCCCCCAACAGTCGTATCACCTCTTGTCTGATGTTTTCATCCATCGTTACTTTCTCTTTGATTCCCTTTAGTCTCAAATTCCAGCGTCGTCTGTATCTTTCTTGCTCCTTTGACCGTTCTGTGAATTCGTCAACTTCTTTGCGTAAGACAGACACTTGGGTTTCCAAAGTAAAAATCTTCTCCTTGCATTCCTTCACCCCTTCAGTGTTGAACTCAATTGACTTCGCAAGATTAGCAATCATCACCGTGTTCTGAGTTAGCTTAATGTCAAGCTCCTCCATCTTTTGGTCTTGGCTATCAAACCTGGAGTGGAGTGCCTGTATTGCTTCTAAAACCTCCACCGCGGTTGGATTAGGTTTGGACATTTTCTTCACATGTGCTCCTTTGGATGGAGTTAATGGCGGAGAGTCTTTATCTCGTCATGGCCTCTTTTCCCTTCACTGCTGTTGGGCTCAGTCTCCATGTCCATTCCGTAATCATGGTCTGAATGTCGTGTAGTTCGGAGGCTTTTTCCCTCGTCTTTTTTGTTCTTTGGTTTGTTCGGCATAGTCAGACAGTCAATTGTAGCTGTTTAGCAGGGGTAATATAATTTAGAAAACTCAATTTGAGGAACTTTCCCCAGGTGCTCTAGTTTCCTCCAACCGTTCAATCCGCCATCTTGCCGGAACTCCTCCGGAAGCCCCAAACGTCAGTTTAGACTCGCAGTGTTTCTCAACAGGGGCGGTACCGCCCCACAGGGGGCATTCCGAGGACGATGGGGGGCGCTGGAAGCAATATTTTAGAAAGGGGGGCGCTGAGCTGCTTTTGGGGGGTGTTTGTTGGTGGGAAATTCTAAGGTGAGTTTACACTTAAGATTCACAACAATACAATAGTTTAAACTTTCAACTACTTGCAAATAAATGGTCTACAACAGAGGTCACTAATAGGCGGACCGCGGTCCGGATCCGGACCCAGCCGCTGTCCTCTCCGGACCGCCGACCTACAGCCGATTTATTATTGAGACTTACTACCTCGTGATGGAGCGTTTGTATTTTAACCCGCGCAGCTTTTCTAGTATTTACTGTACTGGTTTAACGGCCCAGGAAACTCACAGACCAATCGCATCGTCTCATGTGATACTGCTCAGCCAATAAAAACTATGCATTCGAGTCGAGTCTGCGTCCACAAGTGAGATACATCGGAGACGTTTTGGAACCGCGCACCAGTTTTTCCAGCTATATACTGCGTTAGTCTCCAAAGTCCTGCTGCATTCTAACATTACCTTAGCTCTCATTATTAGTCAGGCTCCTTGCATGCTGGCTAATAACTTTTTTTAAGCTGGGTCTCCGACACTGACAGCCTTGTGATGGACAGATTTGTGCAGGGTGTTCCATGAGGGAGAGAGGGAGAGCGGGTGAGTGAGAGAGAGAGCGAGAGGACGTGGTGCGGGAATGCGCCACGGCGCTCTGCGATCAAATATGATTTTAAATAGGCTTATTAAGAAAAACCCTGAAAAATCAATCTGTGGCGGTCAGCATTGATATTGTGGCGGCCGCCACAAATAAATGAACGTATGGGAAACACTGCACAGGAGAGAGGAGTCAAACAGAAAAGGCATTTCACAAGAATGAAGAGATTTTGACATGTAGGCCTACATGCCTTCCACAGGCAGTTCAAAACCAGAATATCTCATAGATCTCCAATGCTAGCTGGCAGGACAGGTTAGAGCTCACGTTTCTCACTGAACAAGAGAAAGTAGGAAAGTGGTTTATAAGAGGGAATGAAGGAGCAGAGGAGGCATAACAGCTGTTCATTTGATGTGTTGAGTGTTTATTATATTTATTTTATAAATACTTAAGACTACACTTCATCACTTCAGGCTACCCCTTTTATTTCATTTTTTTCTAAAGAAAAATGGGCACTTTATTTTAGTTTACTTAAATTTAGAATTTATTATTAGAGTATTTATTATTTATTACCCCTCCAGTTTGATGTGAAAACTGAATATTGTTGAAATATTGTCAGTTGTCACATGTTGATACAACTATAGGCCTACGTTATGGCACTGAATGAAAACGCAAGTTAATCGTTTTGATGTTCCGGACCTTTGCTACAGGACATTTTCTCTAACTGGACCTCTTTGAATTCTAATTGAATACCCCTGGTCTACAACATTAAAACCTGCCCGTTTAGTCCACTGCGACTGGACGAGACTGTGCATTTTTTCCCCATCAGCTTCTTGTGGTGCAGCTTCGTGCTTCATGGGAATGGGAAGTCAGAGTAGGCCTATCATCTCTAAATTTTTTGCCCACATGGCGTTTACTATGTTAACTGTAAAAGTGACCCTCTCTTTCTAGGTGTAAAAATGTTTATTTGTCTAAGAAATACTCTGTGAACGTCTTGTTATTGCAGTGGTTACACATTTACAAGCGGGATATTCTGCTGTCGGACTCACCCTGAAAGCAACTTCGCTGCAAGCCACACAAGCGACTGTTGTCCACCCTCCTCGCGCTGTGAGTTGCAGACAGTTTGTGCCAAAGCGGACATGTAGGTAGCTTCAGTCAGCTATAAATTAAAAACTGGAGCCCTGTCTCGCTCTATTGGGGACTGTTAGCAGCACCCACAGAGGTGCTGAAGTTAAGGTGTGTGGAATTATTCGAGAGCTTTCTGTGTGATCAAGTGTTGCCAGTTAGTTTCGTTCTCATCCAGTTTTGTCTGTCAGACGGTGAGGGGGTAACGTTACTTCCAGCGAATCAGTAACATAATGCAGTACAGGGCATGTAGTGAAATGTTATGAATTCTCTTTAAATACGTGAATGACGTTAGTCTCCTATAACCTCTTTTTTTTCCTTTTTTCTTTACATGTCAGAGAACACAGATCTGTGGTAGAGATTCTGAATGTGCAGAAAGTTTTGAACATGAGCAGATAAGTTACAGTGTTTCCCATACGTTCATTTATTTGTGGCCACAATATCAACGCTGACCACAACATATTGATTTTTTTACGATTGTAACCGAGCGATTATTAGTCGCCCATACTTTTTATGTAGTTAACAAAATAACAACACGGAGGCTCCGTTGTCAGGACCAAGACGGGACATCTTTATTTTTCTCTTCGTCTCTCGCACATTGTTCAACCGGAACAACAGCACAACTTCCGTTTTCTTACACTTCAAAATAAAAGCCTCTTCTCAACAAAGTAGCTTACATACCTCCCCACTTACGAAAAGAAACGTCATTGTTTCAGCAACACCGCTACAAAATAAAACCTGTCAACATCAGTAGTCACCGGCTGGCTAAAACAAACATAAGACTTGACATAACACAGGAAACATTATAATGCATGGCACCCACACACACAAAAAAACAGTCCCCGCAAAGTATGCCCCACTAATCTCTACCGTATACCAACGGTGGCTGATACACTCTAGTGGATAGACACACCCAGGCTAAATTAACCACACCAGCGAGGGAACGTATGAACCCACATTACCTCAGTACATTATGTCACTGCAACATGGAACGTCAAAAACGTGAAAACCATCACTTGTAAATGACAAAGTCCTGGAAACGAACCGGCTGGTTCACAACTTCACTGGAGTCTCTAAGATAAACAGTCCCCGAACCACCAGTGGCTAGAAGCACTTCCGCCCCACTTTCCACATCCAGCAGCCCCTCGTCCAATAGCGAGGGAACAGGAAGAGGAGCCGGGGGGCTACCCGACGAACGTGGAGGCCTCAGTAGAGTGTAGGGTTTCAGTCTATCATAATGGACCACCTGCTCCTGTCCAGCAGCGGTCAGATGATCGCCAATATGATAGATGAGTAACGGCTCCCCCTAAAAGTCCAACACAGCCAGGACCCTGTAGGGGCCTTTCCAGTGGGGAGCAAGTTTCATGCGGTCCTCGGTAGGATTGTGCAGCCACACCAGGTCCCCTACTGAGTATTGCCGGTGGTGCACAGCGGCATCATGGTACAGTTTTTGTCTCTCATAGGCGCTGGCACCCCACTGCTGTGCGCCACTGAAAGCAGCCTCCAGCCGCCCTGTCAGAGAGGCCACGAAGTCCGAATGAGAAAAAGGTAAATCCGAACGCCCCATTGGAGAGGGCACCAAAACATCCACGGGGACCCGGGCGTCCCTGCTGTGAGTCAAATAGAAAGGGGTGTAGTTGGTGCAGGCATGAACAGATGTGTTATAGGCAAAAGCCACGTGTTTCAGATAATCGTCCCACTCACCCCCACATGCAAGTAGCGACTTGGCAAGCTGATCAATAAGAGTCCGATTAAAGCGTTTAACCATCCCATCAGACTTGGGATTATATGGTGTGGTGCGTGTCTTTTTAATCCCCAAAAGTTGACACAGTCTCTGAACAATCTCAGACTCAAATTGCCGGCCCTGATCACGGTGAACAGCCTCGGGGATGCCATGAACTAACACATAGTCCTCAAACAAACATCGTGCTACCGATTGGGCTGTCTGATTATGAAGGGCATACAGGTTCACAAACTTGGTAAAGTAGTGCTCAACCACTAACACATATCTGTTACCCTTTGAAGTCACTGGCAATTCCAGGATGTCAGTTGCCATTCTCTGGAATGGGCGAGTTACCTGGGACCCCCCCATTGGCACACGCCGCGTAGGCACTGGGTTCTGGCAGGGGACACATTGCTCACACCACTGCCTAATGTCCTTAAACATAGAGGGCCAGAAACAGGTTTGCCTTGCTCGTTCCCATACCCTCTCTGCTGAGAAATGTGCAGATGCTGGGCCTCCATGAAGATGCTGCAATACCTCTGGCACAAGCAATGAGGGCACAACCACTTGACACTGAGCATCCCCCATGAGGGAGGAATTCACAGTCCGGCAGAGCAGTCCATCCACCACAGAAAGGCGAGGATATTCAGTACATAATTTCCTAAGCCACCGGGAGCTACCTCTCATCCGCCCCCGAGGTGGTCGGGACCCACTGCTCTCAATCCACTCCAATACTCTACCAATGTCTGGATCAGCTTGTTGCAATTATTTTATGCCAGTCCCATCATGTAACAGTGCATGCATAAAAGACAGGTCCTCTGATTCACCGTGTGTTTCAACATGTTGCCTCCCAGTGGTGAGGTCTGAAATCTGGGGGCTCATAGCTTGCGGCTGAGACTGCAGTGTGTCATTGTGGTGGGCCCCAGACTCCCCGTCAGAGCCTATAGCATTCACTTGGGTGGCCGCTCCCTTTGAAGTGTCGGTAACTGCTCCGGGCTCGGGATCTGGGGGCCGTCGCGACAGAGCATCGGCGTTAGTGTGTCATTGACCATCCCTGTGTTGTATGGCCCAGTTAAAAGGATCCAGCTCCAGTATCCATCTCGCTCTTCTGCCTGTGGGATCCTTGTCAATAGACATGTTACGGAGCCCCAGCAGAGGCTTATGATCTGTTATAATGGTGAATGCAGCCGACCCAATGTAGTGCCTGAATTGGCGCACAGCCCACACAACAGCCCACAATTCTCTGTCGAAGGTGGACCAGCGCTTTTCAGTGTGAGTGAGCGACTGACTCGCATAGACCACCACACGTTCTAGCCCATCCCTGTCTTGAGCCAGCACAGCCCCCACTGCGTCTGTGGAGGTGTCTGTGTACACTTTAAAGGGGAGGCGGAAGTCAGGCATAATAACAACTGGGGCCGATGAGAGCACCCTTTTCAGGTACTCAAATGCAGCATCACATTCAGATGTCCATTAGAAATGAGTGTCCTTACACGTCAGGCGGTGCAAGGGGGCAGCCTGCCTGGCAAAGTCCTTGACAAAACGTCTGCAGTAAGAGCAAAGCCCCACAAACGCCCGCACTTCAGTTGGATTCCGCGGTGTGGGCCAGGTTCTGACTTTGTCCGTGTTCGAGGGTCTGGCTGCAGGCCATGGCGAGAGACAACATGCCCCAGGAACACCACATGATCACGAGCTAGATGGCACTTCATAGGATTCAACCTGAGGCCAGCTGCCTGAATCCTGGAGAAGACCTCTCGGAGAGTGGAGAGGTGGTCCTCAAATGTGGGGCTGTATATCAGTACTAGGGGTGCAACGGTTCAACAAGCCCACGGTTCGGTTTGTATTGCGGTTTCTGGGTCACGGTTTCGGTTTGGTAACAGTAGGGAATATGGAGACATTTCTAATTTCCTACAAAAGTTGTAGTGGGATACAAATAATTTTAGACTATAATTTTAGATTGGTTTAGGTTGTCTACAATGCTGCATTCAGTTTAATGTACATTTTAAGTCAAGCAGATGTAAAGGGTGACAGTCTGGGTGAATCTAGCTGCAAAACAGTAACATGGATTACATGATCGACTACGTCGTCAGTTATAACATCACCAGACTACCGCGAAATAAATGTTTGCTTTACGAGTGAAACTAAATGCTCTTCTTGCGTAGACATTCTCAATTAAGTGTAATGAATAATAACGTAAGCCTATAAAAACATTTAAGTGATAGCGTGCTGTACACAAACCTTGCTAATAAAACAATACTAAAACGATAGATTAAACAACCCACATGGAATATTTTTCATTCACTTTGATGAAGTCGAAGGTCCGCCCTCACCGCTGAATGCACGCAGGCTCCAGCGCGGGGAAACACTTTCTGTCTGGGATAACTACATTGGCACGACACTGTCTCCGTTTTAGTGATGACCTTCGTTCCCTCGCTATTGTAATCAACGCTAAATCCAAAATGCTCCCACACAGGTCACTTAAAAGGCGATGGTGCATCCTCATACGTTAACTTTTAGCCTCCACACGCCATCTCCTCCGCCAAATATTCTTGCGTTTCATTAGTATCGGTATGATTACCCTCTCTCCAGTTTTTTTCCAGGAGCGTTACGTGATTTGTCATCGATATATTGACAGTTCATTGGACAGGTACTCTCCGGGGAAGGGGAAGGGCAAAGGGTGTTTGCTTGTTGCAAAATGTTTTTTTTGTGGAACCTGTACTGATATTGACTATTCTAAAAGCCAACCTATAGAGGGCGCTGTTTAGTTGGTGTTGCCTAAAGCACTCTTGAGAATGGTCTGTACAGTCTAGTCAATACAGAACCGAAAATTGCGGATTACATGTAAAAACCGAGCCGTGGTTTGTGTATTGAACAATTAGTTTTTTTGCGGCTCGGTTTTGCACCCCTAATCAGTACATCATCCAGATACACCATGCACACCTGCCACGGAAGCCCTCTGAGCACCAGCTCCCATCATGAGTTGAAACGTTGCGGGTGAGTTAGTGAGGCCCATGGGCATCGAACGCCACTGGTACAGGCCCCTGCCTGTTGTGAACGCCGTTTTCTCCCAGTCTTCTTCTGCAACCTCAACCTGCCAGTAGCCATTTGAGAAATCCAGGGTGCTAAACCACAGGGAGCCTGCCAACGCATCCAAGGTGTCGTCCACTCTGGGGAGGGGGTGAGATTCTTTAACAGTAATGGAGTTTAAGCGGCGATAGTCAATGCAAAATCTCCACTCACCATTTTTCTTCCTCACTAGGATGACAGATGAGGACCAGGGACTACAGCTCTCCTCAATTACCCCATCGGCTAACAAGGCTGCCACCTGCCGGTCTATCTCTTCCCTCTTCTCTGGTGAGGTCCGGTATGCACGCTGACGCAGGGGAGGATGATCACCAGTTTTAATGTGATGTCTGACGAGCGTGCATTTGCCAGGAACCCCATTTGACGTGCTAAATATCTCCTTGTGTTCCACCAGCAATGACATCAGTAACGCCTTCTGTTGTAGACTGGCCGAAGACTCCTCCAGCGACACCGAGGGCACCGCAGTCGGTGGAATAGCAGGGGCAGTCTCAACCGGGATCACTGGGGGTGACACCAGCTCTGATTCGTCCACAGAAAAAAATTCCACCAAATGCATGCCTTCTCGCAGTATCATGTCCTTATCAGTAGGGTTCAACACGCGGGCTGTGGTCACCCCATCCTTAACCACTGTCACTGTGTGAGCCACCACACACTCACCGCTCACGCCGCGTAGGCACTGGGTTCTGGCAGGGGACACATTGCTCACACCACTGCCTAATGTCCTTAAACATAGAGGGCCAGAAACAGGTTTGCCTTGCTCGTTCCCATACCCTCTCTGCTGAGAAATGTGCAGATGCTGGGCCTCCATGAAGATGCTGCAATACCTCTATTCAGTACATAATTTCCTAAGCCACCGGGAGCTACCTCTCATCCGCCCCCGAGGTGGTCGGGACCCACTGCTCTCAATCCACTCCAATACTCTACCAATGTCTGGATCAGCTTGTTGCAATTATTTTATGCCAGTCCCATCATGTAACAGTGCATGCATAAAAGACAGGTCCTCTGATTCACCGTGTGTTTCAACATGTTGCCTCCCAGTGGTGAGAAAAAAATTCCACCAAATGCATGCCTTCTCGCAGTATCATGTCCTTATCAGTAGGGTTCAACACGCGGGCTGTGGTCACCCCATCCTTAACCACTGTCACTATGTGAGCCACCACACACTCACTCTTATTCTGGAGGTTGGGCGCCAAGTAGCCCACAAAGTCAGGGAGCTGATCCACAGGTCCGGGCGGGGATACAGTCACGTGCACCAGCTTCTCGCTGAGGGGGGGCAATGTCACAGCAGTCGCAATAGAAATGTTGCAACACTCTGGAATCAAATCTTTGCCACTTAGAAGAGGAATAACAGTGTCCTTCAGCAGCAGCCTGCCTCGAGCAAAATCCAATAGGGCATGGTTAGAGGTGAGAAAGTCCAGGCCTAATAGTCCCGCTTGTGTGGATCCTCAAAGCACGTAGAACACCTGCTGCCAAGATTCACATCCCAGATGCAGAGTAGCAGTTGTAATGCCCAATGTGTCGAGCATCTGGCCATTTACAGCACGAGCGGCAATAAAGTCAGCATTCAGGGGCCGCTTACGCAGTGCTGTAACAGCCATGCGGAGCTCAGCACTGATGAATGACTCAGTTGATCCTGAGTCCACCAACATGTCCACCTCAGTGCCTTCAAGGTTTCCCCTCACGTATGATGTGTGTTGCCGCTCTGTCGTGCCCTGAGTCTGTGCATTGCTTGTAGAGGGGACAAATATTTCACTCACCGTTGGGCCCATGGATACGGTGGCTGGTGTTTGGGCTGCAACATCAGCTACATCTCTTTTCCCGACTGGCTGGCTGGGTCTTCTCTCTTGGGGGAGAGAAAACGCACTCCACGCCCTCAAAGTCGGATCAAGTCCAGCCAGAAACCTGCGAAATTTCTCCTCCTTCTGAGCTATGTCACCATAACCAGTGAATGCTTCTTGAACGAGCTTGCTTATTTCCGCTGCATACAATTCCAAACTCTCACCTGGAGCACGGGGACGAGCAGAGAGATTAGCCCGAAAGCAGTCCAGAAAATGTTGTTGTCCAAATGCCTCCTGTAATCTCTCTTTCACTGCAGAATAGTTAGCCTTGAAAAGCTGCTGGCAGGCTATCCCACAATAGAAAAGCAGCTTTGGTAAAGTCGGTGTCGGCAAAATCCTCGCCAGTTCATAATCACAGTACGCCTCCAATGCCGCCGACCAGCGCCTTTACAGCGACCTCATATTGTCTGGCCCAGCAGGAAAGCTTTGTTTCTCCTCACCCGCGAAGGGCGGCGGCAGCTCAATCCTCACGTTGCTTGCAAAGGGTCTTTCCCCACGCCGCTCCCTGCAGTCCAGGGGGTCCTCGTCGTACTTCCACATCTTGCCGTGTAGTATTGTCTTCCCGCATGTAAGTCTTGTCTACCCTCACTGACTACAGCCGCACGGAGAACTCTCCGACTCGTGCTAACTCAACACTGTACAAAGTTACGCTACGCGCGTTTTAGCAGTGGCTAACGTGAGCTAACCAGTGTTGCCAACTATTTTCAATGGAAAGTAGCTAAAGCCTGCTTCGAAAAGTAGCTAAATAGTAAGCCAGATGGCGTCATGCGTTATTAGCATATTAATGGCGTCATCGCGTTGTATTTGCATTCTGCCTAATTTGTCGGTACTGTAGCCTACTTCAGTTTATAATAACGGTTATCTCCCTAAACCGTGCTCATACTGTTTTTATATAAGTATATAGCCGAATGTCCAGTAAAAGTTCGAACGGAATGAACTAAACTCTGATCAGTAGTGAATATAAGCGTGCATGCCAAGAAAAAGCGGTCAAATTAAATGTTTTGAATTAAAACAAAGGAGAAGACAGCTGCTATGTGATCAGTGATTGGTTCCTTCTAACACAGCGTGCACATGCGCAGCTCATTCATGTCTATGTTGGCTGGCGTGCAGTCAGCGGAATGTGCTGCTCCTCTCAGCCGCTGACTGACTGAACAGGCGCTGGCGGGAAGTAAGACCTCACACTAGCAGTACTGGCGATATTTGGAATTTTGAAAGTTGCTAAGGTTTGTCCAAAAAGTTCAGCTAGATTTGTGCGCTGAGTAAGCTTTTTTTGAAAAAAATGTAAGCTAAAGGGGTCTGAAAAGTCGCTAAAAATAGCGACAAAGTCGCTAAGTTGGCAACACTGGAGCTAACTAGCTTAAATCTCTCTCTCTCTCTCTCTCTCACCCGTAACTCGATCTATCCTCTCTCTCCCTCCTGAACACAGGTGCACAACACAGCCAATGTCGGAGACACAGCTAATAGAAGTTATTAGTAAGCATGTAAGGAGCCTAGCTAACAAGGAGAGCTGAGTTAATGTTATAATACAGCTGGGTTTTAGTTACACTGTCATTCTGTGGGAAACACTGACAGGAGCTAAAGTCCGGTCAGTTACTGAATTAAAACAGATTCATTTATCACTGAGATGAAAAGGGGCCATAAAAACATTTAAATAAGTTACTTCCCCACAAAAGAGGAGGTAAGACTGAATCATGTGTGTTGACTCAGCAGGGATGATAAATAGTTGATCTACAGGAGAAAAATATTTAAAAGCAAGAAAAATGAAATCACTACATTGTATTCTATTATAATTATATATTTTGAATTGTCACCTGAATTTTTTGACATTTCCACCCTAAATTGGTGCAGAAAAGGCAGAAATTAGGGGAGAAATCTTCACCAGAATGCAGGAAATTAAATGTTTAATGCTCAAAATCTTCTGGGGGAGGACCCCCATACCCCCCACTTATTAAGTGCCCCATCCAAGAAAACAGTATTTTGCTTCATACACAGTTTCTGTGAGGAATACTCACTTAGTAGTTAAATATAATTACTTTTCACATGGCTTTTTTGTCACCTTTTCCATGTTTTTAACAACAATAGTAACAATTAAAAAAAAAACCTAAATATTTTCAGGGCAAATAGTCAACATCTTTTTTGATGGGGGGCGGTAAGGGATCTGGATAGTGGATAGGGGGGCACTGGCCCAAAAAAGGTTGAGAACCACTAGTTTAGAGCTTCGCAACATAGACGAGGTGAATTTATGAATGAACGTGTTAAAGTTCTGTCAGAAAACGATGTTGTTACGTATCATCTCGCTATTTTAAGTGGGTATACGGCATATACCTGCGTATCACGTAGACTACACCACTGGGTTCAAGTGATCAACTGTGGACCCCACAGTTGAGATAAAAAACATTTAAAGAAATGGCAAAAGAATGACTGTGGAAACACATAAAATAAAACCCAATTGTTAATAACACTATTTCATAATACATCCTACCTGAACTCTTAAAAGGATTTATAGATGATCTTACGACCGCACACTTGAGCCTACAAAGAAATACAAACAGAGACCTTGTTAGCATCATGATAACACACTCATATTATGTTGTTTAGCATTGTTCGATTCACGCTAGCACACAAATACACACTGCTCGACAACCTAAAATATTGACTGTGTAACGAGGACACTTATTGAAATAAGTATAACGTTACTCACACTACGCATGCGCATTACCAGCGAACAGCGAAAACAACAGAAACCGGGAAGCTGGGTAAGTTAACGTTATGCTTTTCGTCAATGTCCCGGGAAAACATGCATTATGGGAAATGTATTTCTTCAGGAAACCCGCTGATAACTTTACACTGAGATTCAACAACTTCTGAAGTTACAATTACTTGGATTTGTAAACTATTTACAAAAAATATTCACTGTGCACATTGTACTATTTATTGAAATTCTATAAAAAAACAACAACAAAAAAACGTTAGTGTTACTTACCAAATCAGGGCTGATAAGACGGCGCTTCAAAAAGGAGGGCAATAATACTAATGAAAAAAACTGAGGTGGTGGTTTGAAGCGAGGGGATAAAAGTGCGCATTGATGCAAACAAATAAAAACAAATTAAACTGTGGGGCTGGCCAAAACTTCTCCGCATCAAGGCAAATTCAAGATGGCTGACTCAGCTTTCCTGAGGCAGAGATAAGACCCACCCACCAGAACGTCATGACGTCGATAACGTCATGACACTACTGTATTGTTCCTAAACTTTTTGAGTGTTCCACACAAATTAGCTGTAAAATATTGAGCCCTATTCAATTAAAGTGGCATAAATCTCATCAGAGCTCAATACTTTATAGTTTGGTCAACTGCATAGCGACATTTGACTGTTATGACCTTATTAGTTATGAGCTAGTACAACTGTTTGGGATTACAGTGATAAGCATGTGCTCTGCAGGCCAGATAACAAAGCATAAGGTTAAAATATCCAGTGTAATACATGTTTATTACATAATTATTACAACCGACATAATCAAATGTACAATTAATGACTTCATTAATGTAAAATGAAAGAATGATTTAGTCAGTACAAAAGCCTAATGCTCAACACCAAAAAATGGCATGGTGGGATTCCAAAATGATATATTGCTTCAAGGCAACATTTGCTTTTTAACTATTTTTTTCATTATATAATTATCAAATCAATTATATGAAACAATTAACATTGTAACTTTACTTATCTATCTATTGTTGCAAATTTCTTTTTTTTCCCTGGTCAAAAAAAAAATGTAATAAAAATAGGTTTTGAGATGTGTCAAAAGCAGCAGAAAAAGGATTCATAATGGGAGGCAGACAATCATGTGACAAATTTTAACAATGCTATTGGTTTCCTTAAGGCCCTGCAACTCTTTTAAAGTAGTGCATCATATTTTGAGATGTTTGGTGGAGGTGCTACAACAGCAAAAAGGGTATGTTGCCAGGGGCAACACAGTCTATAGAGGGTTAAATACAAAGCTGAAAGAGAACTCTTCTTAGTTACTTTCCACCACTGCTTGTCATTAAGTGATAAAACTCAAATACAAAAGTTGTGGTCAGGTCATTGGCCCAAATTTATAAAAGTAATTTCTTTAATACCCATGGGACAAGTTATAGGAGTTACAGTTAATGCCCGTCCATGTGCACAAAATCTTTTTAGCAGTTGCCAAGGAAAAACTCATTTATAATCCACTTCCAGTGTGGTGATGTCACACGCACATATGTGACCGGTTTTTAAAAATCTAAAACCTATACTTGTAAAAATGTGAAAATAGAAGGCACAAAACGCAACCATGCAAACAGGTATATTTGGTATGAAGCCACAGTTTACATATAGCTCCCCTCCAGTTTGAAATCACGAACACAAGGCGTTCCTTTGGTTACAGGCATTTATTCCGACATTCAGGTAATCAAGCATGCTGTGAGAACTAGACAAAATAAAATACACAAATCATAAAGTGAGTCTAATAAAATACAAAGCATTCACATAGAGAATAATCACAAAATAAATCTTTCACAAACACAAAATATCTTAAAACCATCCCTTTGCAGGCTAGACGCTGTTAAGCTTGCAAATAATTAACTTACTTGATGTTCCGATTGACAATGCTATCACGTTATTATCACCTGGAACTGTACCGATATAGCCTATTAGCTGCAGTTAGCCTATCCAACAATATAAACACAACGTAACCGTACACATGAACTTGCATACCTCATTGCCCGCGTTAACTCAAGGGGAGTAAAAGGAACTGTCCAGCTTCATCTTCTTTTTTACTAAAACTCTAAACATCTTTAAACAGCAGTGGAGCTACAGACATCATCCTCCGTCGGATCGGTGAGGCGTTCTCCCTCTAATGCTAATAGAGTGCCACTACCTAATGACCCGACTGCACTGTGACACAAGACTAGTAGTTCCGCTATTATACGTTACATGTTATGTTACCTTATTGTTACGTGCATGCTCTTAATTATATTCAACTTGCTAAATAAAATGTGTTTTTTATTATTCTTACATTAAATTGACATGATGAACTGAACTTAAACTGTATAACCAGCTGATGACAGCTACATTACATAATACTACATTTAAGCTCAGAGCCAAGGACAGAAATACTTGGTTCTGGACCAAGGGTGAAGCCTGTTCCCAGAAACTTGACTTTTAAACCTTCTACACTGAGACTGGCACCGGTGTCTAATGCCAGACCGACTTTAGCTTTCACTAGACCAACAGAGGCTGAGGCGCTGGCCAGTTCTGCTTTGGCAAAGGCTCGAAAAAAGGAAGAGGCTCCGACTTCTGCGTAGCGTTGGAGCTTTGGCCTCAACCTCAATAATGTGACCAGCAGAGGCTAAAGCACTGCCTACTTCTGCTTTGGCACCGGCTGTGGCACCGAGGGACGTAACAGAAGCTTCGGCTCCTGCGCTGGCATTGGGCCCTTTGGCCTGAGCTTCAAAAATTCTCCATTCAGCACGAGCAAGGCCCACTCCTGCACCTGCGTACGCTCCTGCCTTAGGAAGGCGCTTCATAGGTTTATTTTCACCTCCTTCTGCATATGTCCCAGAATCTGCATAGGTACTAATAGCAAACGAGGTACCAGGCCGGTCGAAGGTGTCAATCATGTCCAGCATTTTGGGTATGGTGCCCAGTGGATCAACAGAAACCTCTGCACTCTTTCGCACAACTGCATGGGCTACAAACAAAGAGACACTATATTTAACCTCAAATCGGAAAAAAGACCATCTGATAAACTGCATTTCATTCAAATTTTCTGAGCTAGAGTTGGTCAGGAGTTATCAAGTTTAAATGTTTCAATTCTATAAAAGGGTTAAGTAGGATTCAGTATTTTGGCACTGATGTGAGATATCTATTTGCTGAAACTTGTATTTAAATTTAAACTTCTCAATAAATCACACATTTTTCTCAAAATATCAGCACTTAGGACAAAATCAGTAACAATTTGTTTAACAAAAACAATTAAAGTAATTTACTTACCCTCAGCTTTTAGGCCTGAAAGAATAAAAAGGTAAACTTACACGTGTCAAATTCACAGTGTGACATTTTGAAAATTTGCTATATACAATGTTTATATATTGTGAAGATAGACACTTTTCAAACTGTTCAATAAAAAAACAAAGGCCAGGCTTGTTTGTTTTCCTCCTATAAAATCTGGCAGCTTTGTTTCACTTTCAGTCACTGAAGTTACAAATTAACTAAACTTTTACAAAAAGGTAATCTGTATCCTTAGAAGTCCTCAATATTCTGTATTTCTTAGAGGATGTACTGCACCTATTTTTCTGGGTGATGTTTGCCTTCCTGTCATCTTCACAACAAGTTGGTTACTCTGAAAGAAACAGGAAATGTCAGCAGCAGGTTAGAACAATAGTTTCTCCTTGAATACTGTCTCAAGTGGGATAAAAATAGCAATAAAATATTTAGTATTTTATATAGATCAGTAGCAAAAGACTTTTTTAAAATTAATATTGTTAAAAAAAAAAGTTATTTGTCGATCAATGGTCAACCAGCAGAATTGTTGGGTTTTTTTTTTCACTTATTTTTTATTCTGAACATCTTTCAACTCCCTTTACAGCATTTACCTCAGTTTAGAGACAGTATCTTATACAAGGGATCTCAACCTTCACACCTTCTTACACATACAGTAAAATCTACAGGCGAGTATGTTCAGAGACACAAAGACTAGAAAATAAAAATAAGTCACAATCATGAAGATGGTATGTGCTATGGAGAAAACAAAACAAAACAAAAGCAAAACATGGGTGATATACAAGGTCGCCAAGAAGTCTAACCTGATTCAGTCCTAATGCTCTTCCATCTCTGTCAAAGATTCCTCTGTGACCTCAATGAGTATGTAATTTTTTCCATATTGTAAATACCTCTTACTATTGTTAGCCACTCAGCTTGTGTAGGCGACTCCTTTTTAAGCCATTTTAATGTAATTGTTTTCTTAGCAGCTACCAGAAGTATCTGTAATAAATACATTTTTTTCCTATTATGTATCAAATCAGGTTTCTTCCCTAAAATAGCCACCAGGGGGTCTCTACTCAGTCCTACATTCAGTACATTATTAATATATGCAAAAATTAACCCCCAAAAGTTATCCAGAATTGGGCATTGCCAAAAAATATGAGAGTGAGTTGCCAATGTTTCTCCACACCCCCTCCAACAGTGACTTGAATGGTTTGGGTCCATTTTAGCCATGACTTGTGGTGTTCTGAAGAATCTGTTATTTATTCTTTATTCTGGAATTCCTTCCATAAATTGGCATTTGTAACTTTGTGCGCCTGGGTACACATCTCCAGCCAAACTTCTTCCCCTATATCTACCCGTAGCTCCCTAGCCCACTTATCTTTCGTATGAAATGAATCCACTTTTGTCATTGAAGCTATAATTTTATAGACATTAGTTATTGGTTTCCTTGGACGTTCTCCTCTTTGAATTTCCGCCGATGGTGGCAGGTAAAAGTGCGACGCATTTTCTGTCATCTGTCCTCCAACACCGCACGCACAGATGCCATAATGAACACACCTACTGTAAGTTGTAAGTACATTACATGATAAATTGGTTAGCTAGCTCACAACGATGTTTATTAGTTTGATGCTCTGACTTAACGAGGCGTGACAGTGCGCCTGCGCAAGCTTGGAGAATGACGTATGACTTATGGAATTTACTATAGTCACACGTCACCACCCCATTTTGACAACTAAGCAACTTTTGCAACTTTGAGCACAAAATTAAGCTATTTGTCAAAAAATATTTGCTGAACCATGTGGTTAATCAACATTGTAAGGAAGTGACTCAGAAAAATATGAAATATCATAGAAATGTCAAAATACACTGGAGGGGGGCTTTAAGTATGAAGCTCCTCAGCTGTAGATACCTGAAAAAAAATCTGTTTTCTGGCAGTTTAAATTCTGTTCCCAATTGCTCAAATGATTTGAAGTTATTATTGCTGAGTAGCTGGTGTACATAGCAGAGGTTCAAAAGTTTCTAGTTTTTGAATCCCATATCCAGCCTTAAAGGAAGAAAAACCCTAATGTGAGTGGTTGGACTCAAAACAGAGAGATCACCTGTCAGTTTAAACATCTGTTGTATTTCCTTCCAAGCTGCACTCGTTGTGGCCGGCCATTCTCCTAAGAAATCTCTAGTGAGTTCATTCCTACTAAAAGGGATTGCGGATAAAGGCATATCAGGACTGTAACATTTTTCCATGTTAAGCCATCTTGTGCTCATGTTATCCAATAACCACACTATCATTGCGCGCTAGCCAGTAATGCTTCAGATTGGGGAGGCCTAAACCCCCTTCCGTCTTTGCCAGTTGCTGGACTTTATATCTAACCCTGGGTCTCCTACCCTGCCATATAAACCTCGAGATTCAATTTTTCAATTCAATTTTATTTATATAGCGCCAAATCAGAACAACAGTTATCTCACAGCGCTTTTCATAAAGAGCAGGTCTAGACCGAACTCTGAAGTTATTTACAGAAGCCCAACAATTCCCACCAAGAGCAAGCACTAGGCTGACACAGGCAAGGAAAACTTCCTTTTAAGAGGCAGAAACCTCGAGAGCAGAACCATGGCTCAGGGTGGGTGGCCATCTGCCTCGACCGGTTGGGGTGAGGGGAGAGAGAGAGAGCGAGAGAAAGAGAGAGAGAGAGCAAGAGAGAGAGAGCAGAGGGAGGCAACCTACACAGTATACACATAGAGGTACAGACAATAAAGGTAATGGTGCTATAGACTGAATGAAAAATGGTACAGATATTTATAGTAATGTTAATGATAATAATAATAACAGTAATAATAGCAATAGGACTAGTAATAGCAATTGCAACTGTAGCAGAGGGCATCGAGCAGGAACACGGGGGCAGCAGGAGACTCCCAAAAACAGATCCAGACTCCACAGCTCCAGAGCCAGCAACACCCGCAGGAAGCGACAGGAGGAGGAAGCACACGACCACGGGAGAGGAAGAAGTCGAGTTAGTAACATGCATTAATGGGATGGGGTTGCACTCAGAGAGAGAGAGAGGAGAGAGGAGCTCAGTGCATCATGGGAAATCCCCCGGCAGTCTAGCCTATAGCAGCATAATTAAGGGATGGTTCAGGACTCACCTGAGCCAGCCCTAACTATAAGCTTTATCAAAAAGGAAAGTCTTAAGCCTACTCTTAAATGTAGAGACGGTGTCTTCCTCCCGAACCCAAACTGGAACCTGGTTCCACAGGAGAGGTGCCTGATAGCTGAACGCTCTGGCTCCCATTCTACTTTTGGAGACTCTAGGAACTACAAGTAATCCTGCATTCTGGGAGCGCAGTGCTCTGGTGGGGTAGTAAGGTACTATGAGCTCTATAAGATAAGATGATGCCTGACCATTCAGAGCTTTGTATGTGAGAAGAAGGATTTTAAAATCAGTTCTGGATTTTACAGGAAGCCAATGCAGAGAAGCTAAGACAGGAGAGATATGATCTCTTTTACTGGTTCCTGTCAGAACACGTGCTGCAGCATTCTGGATCAGCTGAAGAGTCTTAATGGACTTTTTCGAAGAGCCTGATAATAAGGAATTGCAGTAATCCAGTCTAGAAGTAACAAATGCATGGACTAGTTTTTCTGCATCATTTTTAGACAGGATGTTCCTGATTTTTGCAATATTACGTAGGTGAAAAAAGGCGGTCCTTGAAATTTGCTTAATGTGAGAGTTGAACGACATGTCCTGATCAAAGATAACTCCAAGATTTCTCACAGTGGTGCTGGAGGCCAGGGCGATGCCATCCAGGGAAACTATATCTTTAGATAATGCGTCGCGGAGGTGCTTAGGGCCTAGAACAATAACTTCAGTTTTATCTGAGTTTAACATTAGAAAATTGCAGGTCATCCAGGTTTTAACATCCTGAAGACACATTTGAAGCTTAGCTAACTGATGAGTTTCATCTGGCTTGATCGATAGATATAACTGACTAACATCTGCATAACAATGAAAGTTTATGGAGTGTTTCCTGATAATATTGTCTAAAGGAAGCATATATAAAGTGAAGAGGACCGGTCCGAGCACAGATCCTTGTGGAACTCCATGACTAACTTTGGTATGCATGGAGGACTCATCGTTAACATGTACAAACTGAAATCGATCTGATAAATAGGACTTAAACCAGCTTAGAGCGGTTCCTTTAATGCCAATGAAACGTGTCAGTCTCTGGATCTGATGGTCAATGGTATCAAATGCAGCACTAAGATCTAGTAAAACCAATACAGAGACAAGTCCTTTGTCTGATGCAGTTAGGTCATTAGTAATTTTCACCAGTACTGTCTCTGTGCTATGATGAGCTCTAAATCCTGACTGAAAATCCTCAAGTAAACTATTGCTATGTAGAAAGTCACACAGCTGTTTGGCGACTGCTTTCTCCAGGACCTTAGAGATAAATGGAAGGTTAGATATAGGTCTATAGTTGGCTAAAACGTCTGGATCCAGGTTGGGCTTTTTCAGAAGAGGTTTAATTACAGCTACTTTAAAGTACTGTGGCACATAGCCTGTTGATAAAGACAGATTGATCACATCCAGCAGAGAAGTGCCAACCAAGGGCAAAACGTCTTTAAGCAGCCTAGTCGGGATGGGGTCTAAGAGGCAGGTAGATGGTTTAGATGAAGAAATTATTGAAGTTAGTTGATAAAGATTGAGGGAAGCAAAGCAGTCTAAACATATAACTGGTTTTACAGCTGTTTCTAAAGTTCTAAAGTATAGACTTAAGTCGGTGCCAGTTGAGGGCAGGTCTTGGTAGATTTTGTTTCTAATAGCTAGGATTTTATCATTAAAGAAGCTCATGAAGTCATAACTACTGAGAGCTATGGGAATACTTTGCTCAATAGAGCTGTGACTTTCTGTCAGCCTGGCTACAGTGCTGAAAAGAAACCTGGGGTTGTTCCTATTTTCCTCTATTAATGACGAGTAGTACGCTGCTTACAGAGAGCATTACAGAGGGCCTTCCTGTAAGTTTTAAGACTATCTTGCCAAATTAAACGAGAATTTTCCAGTTTGGTGGAACGCCAATTTCTCTCGAGTTTCTGTGATATTTGCTTTAATTTGCGAGTTTCAGTATTATACCATGGAGCTAACCGTCTTTGTTTTAGTATTTTTTTTTGTAGAGGGGCTACAGAGTCGAGTGTTGTTCGCAGCGAGCCTGCAGCACTATCAACAAGATAATCGACTTGGGAGGGACTGAAATAAATAAAATTTATTATTATGATTATTGTCTACAAAGATTTTATAGAATTCATTACAGAATCCATCCGAGCCCGGACTCTTACCATGTTTTAAACCCTTGATTGTCTCTACAATTTCCTCTCTTGTAATGAGTCGGTCCATGGCTTGTGAGTCTTCTTCTGACAGCTTTGGTAAAGTTATGCCCTCTAAATAGGCATCAAGTTCTCCAAAGTCTGTGCACGTGTCCCTATTCGAGAACAGTTTGTTATAGAAGGTGGCATACGCACCCGATATCTCATCTGGTTTATATAAAAATGGTCTATCTGGGTCGTCATTTTTAATTTTCTGCACGACTGTCAGGCTCATCTCTTTTTTAAGTTGGAATGCTAGTAGTTTACTAGCTCTACTCCCATCTTCATAATAACATTGTTTCAAGAATCTTACATTTCTCTCAATTTTATCTGAGAGCAGGTCTCCCAAGGCCCTCCTGGCTTCCCCAAGCTGAGTCAAGTCACTCGCAGAAAGATTACTTTTATGTCTGTGTTCCAACTGCTTAATTTGTTCCTTGAGTTCCCTGCGTTTGGCTTCCCGAAGTCTTGCTTTGGCTGATGCAAATGAAATTATTTTCCCCCTCAAAACTGCCTTGGCTGCCTCCCATAAGGTCACCGGTGATGTCCCATCTATGTCATTAAAGTGAAGGTATTGAGCCAGTTCTGCCTTTATATAATCTTTAAATACATTATCGTTTAGGAGTGAGACATTCAAGCGCCATAGACCTGGTCTAGAACACCCACCCAGGTCCCAGATCAAATTAACTGGAGCATGGTCACTTAAGGTAATGTTATGTGTCTTACAATCCAGTACTCTATGGGAGTCTGTTTTAGCCACAAAAAAATAATTAATTCTGGAATATGAGGAGTGCGGGTTTGAGTAGAATGTATAATCCCGGTCCTTTGGGTGTACATGTCTCCATGCATCAAGGAGCCCCAAATCTTTCCCCAAGTCATTTGTTTCAGAATCCTACCTGCCCCTGAAGGCATGACAAATGTTGGTGGGTTTCTATCCATTCTATTCGACAGTTGCAGTTAAAATCCCCTCCAATCAGAACGACTCCCTCAGTCTTTTCTGCAATCATTTCACTTATTTTCTTAAAAAATGCGGGATTATTTTCGTTTGGAGCGTAGATATTCAGCATGGAGACCACACCGCAAACAGACCCCTTAACCAGAATAAACCTCCCCTCATTATCAGCAATTTTTGAGTGTAGGCAGATTTGTAGAGAGCTATGCAGCAATATTGGCCCATGACCTCTTAAGTTTCATATGTTCCGAGTCTGATAAATGGCTTTCTTGTATAAAGGCTATTGTGCATTTTAGGTGTTTAAGCTCATTGAGAATCTTTTTTCCTCTTTACAGGGCTATGTAAGCCTTTAACGTTGTAGCTAATTACTCTAATGCTATCCATTGATCCTTATGTGTGCACACCGTTCTTCCTGCAATGCGGTTCTATGAGACAGTGAGGCTCCTTGTTACACTTGACCCATGTTGCAAAATAACACATTGATGTGAACACTATAACTATATAAATGGTTACTTTCTGCATCTGGACTTCTAGTTTGTTCCCCCATAAACATACAGGTCTTCCTTGCAATAGAAATAAAAAAACAACACAATGTGTCCAAGTTAACCCTGGGAAAACATTTTTTGCAAGGAGGGATTATCCAGAACTGCCGTAAAAGGAGTCTGGGCCCTGACTGCATGTTCTTTATTGCAGTCCCGCAGTAGTCCTGTGTTTCCACCCAGCATCACAGACATCCTGCGTTTGTGTCATCTGTCTTCTAGAGCATTTTTAGTCCGCCCCATATTACTTCTCTGCTTCCTATTCTGTGCAGTGCCCGATTCTAATCAAAGGCAAGTTTCCCAATCTGATAGGTTTTACAGTCAAGCTAGGCTATTCAACAATGCTGGTGGTCTGTATCCCAGAGATAATCTGGGGTATTTTTATAGAAAAAAAACAGTCTATAGCTTTCTTAAGCGACATAAAAATCCAGAAACAATGTCCATAATAAAGTCCCGAGCAAGGCAGTTAGTATTTACGCCCCCCCTCATCGCGGGAGTAAAGGACAGCAAACCAAAAGTGAACAAAATTAACAATAGAGAGAGAAGTACTCACCTTAGCTTCGTTAGGCGTCTCCTCCCAGACCCGCGATAAACTGGTGGACTGCTATCGAAAGCCAGAGTATCATATACGCCTGGTGGAGCGCCTGATTGCACACTGGCACGTCAAAGGCGCGTGATTGGACAGAAAAGCGCGCGCCTTTCACGCGTGATTTGACAGAAAAGCGCACGTTCTTGACGCGCGCTTTGGATTCACCTAAAACGCACGTCGAAAGCGTGCGTTTTTGTATCAAAACGGGCGTCTTTGATGTGTGATTAGCCATCAAACGCATGTCCAAACCGTGCGTTTTTTTCATGACAAAACGCACGTTATGAACGTGTAAACAGGTCAACCAAATCATCAGTGCAAACCTGTGCTGGAGGTGTCTAAACAGGCAAAAATAAGGTGCTCTTTCTTAATGGTTATTCTTTTTAGGGCTTCAGTCTGTCCTGTTGTTAGCTAGATGGAGTTTAGGCCTGTTTTTTAAATTATTTATCATTATTATTAAACCCAATGAAAACATACAGACAGTAGCTACATAGACTATATCTTCAATCAAGGTCGACCCTTTATTATAGTTGGAATCTTTGCACACAAAGTGTTTTGTTTTGACACAGAAGGGGTAGCAGTAGATTGTGGAATCTGAGAGTTCATCAATTTAACAGTAATAGCACAATTTACAGAGTAGCTAGAAGGCAGGTGAAGTTCTGCTCATCCTATGGCTTCAAACTCAGTGATTACATTCCTGTGGTGCTGGCCTCCTCATTGATATTGATAAACACAAATCAGAACTTTTTTGACCCTGGACCCCACAGAAGGGAATCGAGTGACCTCGGATGGTTGAGCTCCCTCATAGCAAGTATGAATACTATTTGAAACTTAAAATATATTATACAGAATAATAACTTAAATAAAAATGCTAACTGGGGTGGTTCCTGTACATTTTTATACTTTATTTTTTGATCCACAAACCGATGAAACAGATAACCATGTTTTTCTTTCATTTATTGTGACCCAGACGTAGTTGTACATATATTAAAATAAAAGCCAAGCTTGTAGAACGGTCATTCTTTAACATTATGCAGCACTAATGTTACATCAGGATAACATAAGTATAATCAATAAATCAAAAACTGATCCTGGACCGAGAGAAATATGTTAGCAACAGTAGTCGATGACATGCAATATAATATTATAATTTATTCAGGTAAATAGCGAGAGTCACGTTTAATGAGCACATTGATTGGTACAATAGGTTAACCTAGGTAATTGTTGTGTGTGCACAGTTGTTACTGTTAGCACTATATTTTTAGTACTAAATTCATATTTAATGTGGTTTCCATCACAATGCATCAAACTGTTTCCCCTTTCTACCAGCAGCTGGCAGTATTAAATTAAATGCCTGGTTTGTTTCTTAGTTAACTGTTTTAAAATCCAGGTTTCTGACACCTGGAATTTATTTCTCTGATTTACAACTTTGCTATGTAACCTGCTGTGTGAATGTTTCTTCTCCATACAAATTCCAGTGTGTATAATACACAACACTTCCATTGTGTCTTGCAAGGGAAGAGCATCCTAGTCTAAAACAACTATTCAAAATAATAAATCACACACATACTTTCAATGACATTGAATTTACCATCTATGGGACAATGGCTATTGACTGTGAAGCCATAAGGTAAGGACATTGTATGAGTTCCTCTGACTGACTCAAAATGCACGTTCTCAACGCCGTTTTGTCATGAAAAAAACGCACGGTTTGGACATGCGTTTTATGGCTAATCCCACATCAAAGACGCCGTTTTGATACAAAAACGCATCGCTGTCGGCGTGCGTTTAGGTGAATCCAAAGCGTGCGTCAAGAGCGACGCTTTTCTGTCAAATCACGCGTGAAAGCGCAGCTTTTCTGTCATATCACGCGTCAAAGGCGCGCGCTTTTCTGTCAAATCACGCTCTTTTGACGTGCCAGTGTGCAATCAGGCGCTCCACCAGGCGTATATGAATACTCTGGCTTTCGATATAGCCGTCGTTTCGCCGTCTAGGTTTGCTAGACCTGATTTAGTCCGGCTATACGTAACCCACTTCTAGCCGAAATAACTTTACATGTGGTTTCATGACGTTTTTGCCAAAATAACTTGCAATATGTATGATATCCCATCATTTAAGCAAGGTCTACAGTGATGACAAGGTTTTTTATTTCATTTCTGTCACTTGATTTACACGCAGCCTTTGCGTAGACCCGATTTAGCTCGTTGACAGACCGGCTGTTTGTAGCGCACTTTTAGTCAAAAAAGTAAAAATGATTAAAAGTGGGTTTTGCCCTGGCAGCACGTGAGATAGTTGATATCCCATTATTTTTGGTATGTCAATAATATCAACAAGCTATTAAGTGTCATTAAAATGTCATCGTCTATCTGTAGCCACGATTTAGCTTCGTGATTTGGACAGGCTACGTGTAGCCTGCTTTTAGCCCACCGGCGAAATAGAGGCAATAAGTGGTCTAATGTCACCCGGCTTGGCTGTAGCCGTGTTTCAGACCAAATTGGTCACATGTAGCTTTCACCCATGCAGCTGTTGAGGTGCGTGATATCATTTCATCAAATGCAAGTAAACGTTCGAAACATTTAAATTATCTTTATTTTCGCTGTAACGTTCATTAACTTTCATTTTAATTTAAAACAAAATGCAATTACTATTTTCAACCGCTAGATGGCAGCTGTAGCCCTACTGAGACAGGACTACTGGCAACGCGAGACTTGAAAGTTAGACATGGGGCCGTATTACAGAAAGTTTCCTATCTTAAGTCTTAAGTTAAGATAGGAAGAGTCTAGATAGGATTTTTCTCAGTTTGGTATTACAGAAGCAAATCCTAACGAACTTTAGGAATCCTATCTTATCTTACTTCATCCGTCTTATCTCAAGGTTAGGAAATCCTAAATAAGCAATCCAACATCGGTTATCAACTTTTATGTCTGTTACCTAGCAACCGATGACGCTTTTCTCTCGTCGCCGAGCTAAACTGATTTTAATCGCTGTATTTTGTAGTTTTTTTTAATGAAGCAAACTGAAAATGGAGCAAAAACAGCAATTGAACTTAAATTAAGATGACTTTGTTGGTAACCACCGTCGAGAAATCCAAATCCACATAACGCTTGGGTAGAGTCAGATAACGTTAGAGAGTGGGCTAAAATAGTGGACACAGCGGAGCGTTAATGCTGCCAAAAAGAAAACAAGTCCATTTACAAGTGATACGAAGAGAAAGGCAACTTTTGTGTCCAACGAGCAGAGGAAAGCCGCTGGTCGCTCCTCCTGAGCTCCCTTCTCGGGAAAGGCTAATAAAGGCTGCGGGCTGACGTCATCATGTTTTTGATGTAGGCTATTTCTTGTCTCTAGCGATCTCCTCCTATCAATTAGGATCATTTTGTTACATGAAGCCTTTAAGATATGGGCGATAACGCCTCTAGCGTTACATCGCTACTAACATCTACTAACGAGGGTTTTGTCATAAAACACATCGGTAGAATCAATTAAGTCCTGCCCGTTGACATTTTGTTGATTTTGTAAAAGCAATTAAACAGCGACAATGTGGATTAAACGAGTTAGCAAACACTAGCTGGTGAAAAAGTAAAAGTTAGGAGAGCTAAACAGCTATCCTAAAGTTAGGAGAGTTTATTTAAGATTTTACGAAGTTAGGATGCTTCTGTAATACACTTTTCCTATCTAAAGTTAGGAAAGGAATATTGATTTAGGAACTGTTAATCTGTAATGGCCTTTTTCCTAAATCAGTTCCTAACCCTTATAACCATGGTCACCGAGCAGTTAGGATAGGATCTGCCGGTTAGGAAGTTTCTGTAATACGGCCCCAGCAGAGCCCTTTAGGGACGGCCAGATCTCGCGATAAAGACATCTGCCATTTTTAAACGAGGGATACGATTTCTGCCTTTCAGCGAGCAGCGGGCAACGAGAGTTTACTGCAAACACTGGAAGCGAAAAGACATTAACTTTGGTCTTGTAAGTATCTGTGTCTTTGTTTGACATGTCTTCATTGTTTATCTACATTATATGTTAACGTGTAGAAACCGTGGCATTTCAGCGGGTAACAGTGTAGAGTAAGTTAGGCACGTTGTGGTTAGCTTAACATGCTGCATGCAGGTGTAACTTAACGTTACACCATGATACCCATGGGTTTCCTCCTCGTGCCCTTAAAAACTCTATTATCTGAATTCAGAGGGGTGAACATGAAACATGTACAACCTTACTCATTATAATTTGTAATGAAAGCCACACATTTTACTCACTAGATCATTATGATATGAAAATATGAGTTTTTGACTTTTGACACTAAATATTTATTGCTAATTCTCCAGCATACAGGCAGCAAAGACAGCAATAAATATTCAGAACAGAACACTTACATTCACAGCACAAAGCTTTATCAAAAGAATAAAAGCAACTTTCTCTATTTGGTTGTTCTAATGCAACATGTGTCCTGTTCAAGTACCTTTATATTTTCCATAGAGATAAATGGGTCAGTAATAAATACTTTTAAATTAAAAAGAAAGAAACGTTATAAATGATTTTTATTAACCTTCATTAGGATGACAATTAGAAATATACTGTATGTTTTCATTTAAAATCATTTGATGATAGCGGTCATGTCTTATGGGAAAACAGTGAACATAGTCAAATGATAATGTTTACTTTATATTCATATTCTTACATATTCAACAGTTATGGATCCCATTTACCCGAGAGACTGGGGCCAACCGAGACCTATCTGCTGCTCTTCCTGTATCAAGCAGCAGCGTAGATGAAGATCTAGATTTGGATGTGGCCAACAAATTTATTTTGTCATTATTTATGTTTTTATTACCACATGTTGTTAACATTGTTTGAATTTTCATATACATACGAACTGTTTTGTATTCATAATATTTTAGCAATAATTCCTTTATATTTCCATCATGTTGTATTATCTTAAGTTGTCTACGTTGTAATCCTTTGTCTTAATAAAATCTTTACATTTAATTTGTTTGGACGGATTACTATTTGTGAGGATCTGTTTTGTTTGAGTGAAAACAATCCTTTAGCCACTATTCTGTTGTCTGTTAGAGGTAGATATGTAGTCATTCAAAGTCTGTGTATTTGGTCTATTCTTGGGCTGTGGTTAGACGTCTATTAACTTTTCACTGACAGCCCAAATTCAGCCCTGTTTTAGCCTACACCGATTTTCAACGTCTATTAGACGTCTATATGTAGCCGTTCAATAGTGGTCTAATTGATGAAGTCTATTTTTTGGCTGTGGTTAGACGTCTACCAAACTTTCACTGACAGCCCAAATTCAGCCCTTTTTTAGCCTAGACGTCTGGGCTCTGTTTAGACGTCTATTAGACGTCTTTTAACCGTGAAATTGCTTGCTGGGCAGCGAGGCGGTGCAGTGAGTAACCTTCACTCCCCCGATGCATTAAGAGACGCACCGGTGAGCGACGCTAATCTCCATGTGTTTTAGCCTCCTCGTCAGCGTGCCAGCCTCCCGCACCCAAGGTCGCAGGTTCGAGTCAGGACCGTGCAGTATGTACTTGGGGGCAGCCGGTTACAATAGCCGCTTTTGGAAAAAAAAAGAGAAAAAAAGTCGCCAGGAGGATGATTTGTTTGTGTGTTATAATAGTCCAACCACGTGCTTTTCAACATGGGGGGAATTTTCGTGGAATTTTTTTTTCAGATTATTTTTTTTTTCTCAGATTTTTTTTTACTCCCTCCCATCATGCCTACTCGCACCCTACCGGATGAGAGTTGGGCATTCGCTGTTTCTTTTAGCGTCACCTCATTTGCTGATGTATCGATACAGAAGCATCTGTATATGTGTGTCAACAAGGAATACATAACGATATATTTCTATGTCAATAGCATGAGAAAAGTCCGATTTAAATCCTTTTTCCATGTGCCCTTTTTATACTTTGAGCACCTGCCCTTCCAAAGGTCTCTGCACGGCCCTGAGTCAC
>JALXJV020000002.1:41615181-41691010 GCA_024633595.2 Lepomis macrochirus
GGTATTTGGCGTTCAGGGAGGACTCCCACTTTTAGATTTATTACCCAGTACACAGGCCTCCTGCTTCTTGGTAGTCTTGTTGGTGCTAATTAGCCGTGTGTTAGCATGCTCTTGTCCACTGTTTTGGCTCCACGGGAAAGTGGTGTCATTCCCACATAATCCATTCACTTCCACATTCACTTCTAACCTTTGGATCTTGGTTTCCAGCACTGTAATTTTCTGTAGAAGTTTGTAGAAGTCAGATCCGTTGAGAAGGGGCATCTTGTTGCTAATTAGCATTAGCTATAGCTCCAGTCACTGCGGTACAGCCTAGTGCTATTGATAGGCCGCACTCGCGTAGCACTAAGATCATAAGAAGTTTTTAAAGTATGGCAGGAGCCTACTTTATCTGACAGTCCAAGTGATTTAAAAGTATCCAAGAGCTGCTGGCTTCTAGCAGGGTAAAAAAAAGAGACTTTAAGCGAAAATAAAGCAAAAGAATGCAAGGAGAGGCAAAAGCAAGGAGCAAAGCGTCTGCACTGTAAGAAAGCAGGAAGTGCTGAAGTGCTACAAATAAATGTGTTATTACAATACGTTCAAGATGTGCTCTCTCATTTATGGTTTTAGATGTTTTAGATAGCTCACTCCACTATGGCATCTCACTTACTGTGTTTCTCTCTCTTAATATAGAAAAGGAGAAGAAGAAATGGACACAAATGTCAGCACTGTGACAAATCCTTCACAACGTCAAGATATTTGAAAATTCATCAGCGAGTTCACACTGGAGAGAAACTGTACAGCTGTGACCTGTGTGGGAAAGCTTTCGCTACATCAGGGGTCCTAAAAAACCACCAACGTGTTCACACTGGAGAGAAACCATACAGCTGTGACCTGTGTGGAAAATCTTTCACTCGATCAGGTGAACTAAAAATCCACCGTTATGTTCACACTGGAGAGAAACCATACCGTTGCGAAGACTGTGGAAACACTTTCACTAGATCATATGACCTAAAAATCCACCGTTATGTTCACACTGGAAAGAAACCATACTGGTGTGAAGAGTGTGGAAAAACTTTTAGTAAGTCAGGTGACTTAAAAATCCACCGACGTGTTCACACTGGAGAGAAACCATACAGCTGTGACCTGTGTGGGAAAGCTTTCATAACGGCATTTGTCCTGAAAAAACACCAACGTGTCCACACTGGAGAGAAACCGTACAGCTGTGAAATGTGTGGAAAAGCTTTTGCTCAATCAGGGACCCTGAAAGTCCACAAACGTGTTCACACTGGAGAGAAGCCGCACTCGTGTGAACTATGTGGAAAAACTTTCACTGGATCAGGGGAACTCAACATCCACCGCCGTGTTCACACTGGAGAGAAACCATACTGGTGTGAACATTGTGGGAAAACTTTCACTCGATCAAGTGACTTAAAAATCCACCACCGTCTTCACACTGGGGAGAAACCATTCGGATGTGAACAGTGTGGAAAAACTTTCACTCGATCAAGGGCGCTAAAAATCCACCAACGTCTTCACACTGGAGAGAAACCATATAGCTGTGGCAAATGTGGCAAATCTCATACAGACATGAAAACTCTTAGAAAACACAAATGCATTGATAAAGCATCAGTGTGACAGTTTCAACTATTTCCTCCTGCCTTGAAAACAACCACGTGTCAGCACGTGACTGTGGACTGACAAACGTCATGAGATGAAACCGGAGGAAGTTTGATTTGGAAAGAGCTGGAAAGCGCCAGTCCAGAGGTTTCAGCCAATAGCAAAATAAAACTGCAGTACCCGGGTTTCAAACAGTAGTGGGCAGTCACTGCATTTCTGAATCGGCTTTATTGACAGGTATTTGTACAAATACGAGGACTCTGGATTGTACATTGCTCACGATGTCCTTACTTATACAAGAAGCCAATAATCAAACCGTCTACAGTATAGAGAATATATTATATATCTGTGAACAAAACCAGAGAGATTGAGACAATATTGCAGTGAGCAGAGTGCAAAGAATGCAGGAGAAAATTATTATTACTCTTATTGTTATGTACATGTTGGAGGTGGATGTGAGATAAAGGTGTACATACACATACAAGTGTACATGTACACAGTGTGATGAGAGCAAAGGATGCTGAGATAAATGTTATGTATTATGTTCAGGTGTTATTTACGTGAGGTAGATGGATTTGGTATACAGTATATACAACATAAGTCCTGAATGGAGGGCAGGTTGGCACCGATTATCTTTTCTGCAGTCCTGACTGTCCATTGTAGTCTGCTCCTGTCCTTTTTGGTGGCAGATCCAAACAAGACCGTGATGGAGGTGCAGAGGACAGACTGGATGATGGCTGTGTTGAACTGGATCAGCAGCTCCTTTGGCAGGTTGAGTTTCCTGAGCTGGAGCAGGAAGTACATGCTCTGCTGGGCCTTCTTGATGATGGTGTCAGTGTTGGGCTCCCACTTCAGGTCCTGGGATTTAGTGGATCCCAGATAGGGCTTCAACTAATGACTATTTTGATAGTTGATTAATCTATCGAATAATGAAACGAATAATGGACTGTTCGGATTATAAATCGCAAAAGACACAATGCCTCACATTTAGCTATTAGCCCTTAATTAAACCTGAGGTTGTTTTAGGCATGTGCTAATTAACAGTCAAGACAATAAAATAAATACTGCTTTCAAAAATGCATCTTTTAATGGACGTTTCTGCTGCTGCAACAGAAATTACCACTGAAATCACGTCCTGATAAGCAGCTGATCTGCTGTTTAGTGACGGAGCAGTTTACACAGCAGCACTGCAACACTCCGGGACAAACTGACCCTGTATACAAAGAAAGGAAGAACGTCCTGCATTTCATTTGCTGAATTTACAAGAGGGGATCAATAATAATGATTTTGTAGTCGACAGTGTTTCACAACAAATATAGTTTCCCCAAACTCAACAACTCACAAAACTCTGTGAATTTTTTAGTTTTGTGCGGAGTAGCCGCTGCTAACGCACAGTCAGGAGAACTGAATTAGCGACCGCGGGCCGACCCGAAGCCCCGGTGCAACCTCCATGTGGCCCAGCATATGATCTAACATATGTAGCTACACTACATGCATAGTGTATGAACGTAAAGAGTGAGCTACTGTAGGCTGAACCATTCCTTCTCATCTCTGTTGAGTTTCACATGCGCTGTACCGATCACCGCCAATCAAGGCTCAACACTTCCTGTCGGACCTGCAGCCTCTCCGCTCCTCTGTGTGTCTGCAGAGAGCCTCCACACACACACACGGAACGAAGTCAGCTGATCAGTGGACATTAGACATTGATGACTACATCTCTCGTTAGTGTCTGTATGTGGTTCAATAAAAACTTTGCCAGTAAAAAGCCACTATTTTCCCGCTGCAGCTGCCTTTAGGTTTCATACAGGCACAGCGCTGGTTCAGCTAATAGCTTATTGTTAAAAACAAGCTGAAGTGAAAGCAGACCTGTCAAGTTTTGGATTTGAAAATAAGGGAAATTTTCCGGTGCCCACCCTAACCCTCCCACCATGTTCATTTATCATTATTAGGGGTCCAAGCCCGAAGTGGGCATGGAACCCGCGATTGCAAGGCATCGCGGGGGCCATACCACGAAGTGGCATGGAACCCTATTGTTTTCGTTCTCGTTTTTATTAGGGGTCCAAGCCCGAAGTGGGCAGGGAACCCGCGATTGCAAGGCATCGCGGTTCCCAGTACCACGAAGTGGCTGGGAACCCTATTGTTTTCGTTCTCGTTTTTATTAGGGGTCCAAGCCCGAAGTGGGCATGGAACCCGCGATTGCAAGGCATCGCGGGGGCCATACCGCAGTGGCATGGAACCTATTGTAATCGTTCTCGTTTTTATTATTATTATTATTATTCTTCCGCCAAAAGCGCATACTGCAGCGGTCGCTGTAACTCCTAGAAACGCGAAACTCACAGGGTGCGTCACATTCACTGCACGTAACTCAGCCCCAAAAACTCGCACACTTCTATCGCTAGGGGGCGCTGTAAGCAAGGTCAACGCGTTTGGGCTTGGATCTCTCATATACGAAGGCATATATCAAAAACCTTATATCCACGCGTTCGGGGGATCGAGCTGAATCTCCTGGTATAGGCCACGCCCATTTCCGCCTAAACTTTTTTCGAGCTACATCGCAAAAACTCAAAACCGCCTGGAGCGTACTCCTCGAAGCCGCAAGTCCGATCGGAATGAAACTTGGCACGGATAATCTCTGGACCAAGCTCTACAAAGTTTGTAGAGAATTTTGATCCGACATAAAATGGCGCAATTATACTCTAACAAGCGTTTGCGAGCAGCTACTAACAGGAAGTGAGGTCATAACTTCAGTTTGGAATGGCGATCGACACCAAACTTGGACCACTAAGTTGGCATGGGCCCCTGAGGGCCTGTGCAAAATTGGTGCAGCTGGCCCCTAGGTGGCGCTCTTTAATCCAGAAAATTTGTTCCTCCATAACCACAAGTCACATTGACATGAATCCAGTGCCGAATTGTTTAGCATGATCCCCTGATGCCAGGCACCAAAGGGGACCCTAATGTGCCCATAGGTGGCGCTGTTATTGCAGCTTAAACACGAAAATTTTTTTCCCATAGACTTACATTCATTTTATATCTCCAGAACCGCAGCTCCGATTGACACCAAATTTGGGTCAATTGTTACCCATGGGGCCCTGATGACACCACAAAATTTGGTGCAGATCGGCCAAACGGTGGCGCTGTAATCGAAGCTCAAATCGGTCAGAAGCCCCATTGAAATGAATGGGATTTCAAACCAGCACACATTTTCATAAGGTTTGGAATGCCCGATCAACACCAAACTTGAGGACCTTATGCGGCTGGACTTCCCGAAGGCCTGTGTCAAATTTGGTGCCAATCGGCTAAACGGTGGCGCTGTTCATCATATATAAAAAACTCCCATTCACTTACATTAATTTTATATCTCCAGAACAGCAGGTGCGATTGACACCAAATTTGGGTCAATTGTTACCCATGGGCCCCTGATGATACCACAAAAGTTTGGTGCAATTCGGACAAAGCGTGGGCTATAATCGAAGCTGAAATGCCTACAGAAAGCCCATTGAAATGAATGGGATTTCAAACCAGCACACATTTTCACAAGGTTTGGAATGCCCGATCAACACCAAACTTGGGGACCTTATGCGGCTGGACTTCCCGAAGGCCTGTGTCAAATTTGGTGCCAATCGGCCAAACGGTGGCGCTGTTCATCCTATATCAAAAAACTCCCATTCACTTACATGCATTTTATATCTCCAGTACCGCAGCTCCGATCGACACCAAATTTGGGTCACTTCTTCACCGAGGGGCCCCGATGACAGCTGGCGACTTGGTGCAATTCGACCAAAAGCGGCGCCGTGTCGAAGCTCAAGCGCCGTCAGCTAAGCCCATTACGTTTCAATGGCATTTTCAAGCAGCGCCGCGTTTACGCCTCGATCGAGATGACCCGTCGACACCTCGCTTCGGGGACCTCAGCGGGACGTCGGTAGGCGCCGGAGCGACTTCAGCGACCTCCAGCGCGTGAGGCGACTGGCGACAGGTGGCTTGGACCCGTTTACAACTGCTTCGCGAGTTCTAGTTATTATTAGGGTCCAAGCCCGAAGTGAGCATGGAACCAGCGATTAGCAAGGCATCAGCGGGGGCCATACCAGTAGCGGCATGGAACCCTATTGTAATCGTTCGCTTTTATTATTAGGGGTCCAAGCCGAGTGGGCTGGGAACCCGCGAATGCAAGGCATCGCGGTTCCCTGTACCAGCGGTGCAGGAACCCTATTGTTTTCGTTCTCGTTTTTATTATTATTTTTATTCTTCTTGAACAAAACGCATACTGCAGCATACCCCGTAACTGCTAGGGACGCGAAACTCACAAGGTAGGTCACGTCTTTGTCGATGACCTCAGGCGCAAAAACTCGCACACTTCTACCGCTAGGGGGCGCTATAGCAAAGGTCAACGCGTTTGGGCTTGGAACTCCCGCCTACGAAGGCGTATATCAAAAACCTTATATCCACACGTTCGGGGGATCAAGCTGAATCTCCTGGTATAGGCCACGCCCATTTCCGCCTAAACTTCTTTCGCGCAAAATCGCAAAAACTGAAGAGCCGGCTGAAATCATCTCCTCCGAAGCCACAAGTCCGATCGACACGAAACTTGGCACGGATAATCTCTGGACCGAGCTCTACAAAGTTTGTAGAGGAAATTTTGATCCGACTAAAAATGTCGCAATTATACGCTAACAAATATTTGCGAAAGCAGCTATTAACAGGAACTGAGGGCATAACTTCGGATTGGAATGGCCGATCGACACCAAACTTGGACCACTAAGTTGGGACGGGCCCCTGAGGGCCTGTGCAAAATTTGGTGTAACTTCGCCCTAAGGTGGCTCTTTAATCCAGAAAATTAGTTCCTCTATAACCACAAGTCACATTGACATGAAACCAGTGCCGATTTGTTCAGCATGGTTCCTTGATGCCAGGCACCAGAGGGGACCCTAATGTGCCCATAGGTGGCGCTGTTATTGCAAATTTCAAAAATCCCATTGACTTACATTCATTTTATATCTCCATAACCACAAATCCGATTGACACCAAATTTGGGTCAATTGTTACCCATGGGGCCCTGATGACACCATAAAAATTTGGTGCACTTCGGCCAAAAGGTGGCGCTGTTATCAAAGCTCAAATGCCCCATTCATTTCAATGGGAATTTCAAACAAAGTACATTTTTCTTCATAACTAAGGCCAATTACATCGCACATTTATAAATCTTATGTCCCCGCGTTCGAGAGTTGAGCTGAATCTCGTGATGTAGGCCACGCCCATTTCCGCCTAACCTTTTCGCGCAAAATCTCAAAAACTGACAAGCCGGCTGAAATCATCTCCAACGAAGCCGCAAGTCCGATCGACACGAAACTTGGCACGGATAATCTCTGGACCGAGCTCTACAAATTTTGTGTACAGAATTTTGATATGACAAAAAATGTCGCAATTATACGCTAACAAACGTTTGCAAAAAACGCTAATAAAAGGAAGTGATGTCAGATCCCAGGTTAGGAGTGGCCGATCAACACCAAACTTGAGTACCTTATGTAGGAGACCCCCCTGAAGGGCTGTGCAAAATTTCGTGCAATTCGCCACTAGTTGGCGCTACCCCAAAAAAATCCCATTGACATACATTCATTTTATATCTCCAGAACCGCAAGTCCGATTCACACCAAATTTGGGTCAATTCTTCCCCATGGGCCCCTCATCACACCACAAATATTTGGTGCAGTTCGGCAAAAAGGTGGCGCTATAATCAAAGCTCAAATGCCGTCAAAAAGCCCATTGAAATGAATGGGATTTCAAACCACCACACATTTTCACAAGGTTTGCAATGCCCGATCAACACCAAACTTGGAGACCTTATCCGACATGACCTCCCGAAGGCCTGTGTCAAATTTGGTGTCAATCGGCCAAACGGTGGCGCTGTTCATCATATATCAAAAAAACTCCCATTCACTTACATGCTTTTTATATCTCCACTACCGCAGCTCCGATCGACACCAAATTCGGGTCACTTCTTCACTGAGGGGCCCCGATGACAGCTGAGCAATTTGGTGCGATTCGGCCAAAAGGCGGCGCCTTAATCGAAGCTCAAACGCCGTCGCTAAGCCCATTCGTTTCAATGGCATTTTAAAACACGCCGCGTTTGGCCTCGCTTCGGAGCGGCCCGTCGAGACCTCGCTCGGGGACATTACGCGGGACGTCGGCGGGCCGGGACGACTTCATGCGCCCTCAGCAGGCGAAGGGCGACTGGCGACAGGTGGCTTGGACCCCGTTTACAACTGCTCGCAGTTCTAGTTATTATTATTATTCTTCCGCCAAAAGCGATACTGCAGCGGTCGCTGTAACTCCTAGAAACGCTGAAACTCACAGGGTACGCCACATTCACTGCACGTAACTCAGCCCCAAAACTCGCGACACTTCTATCGCTAGAGCGCTGTAAGCAAGGTCAACGCGTTTGGGCTTGGACCTCTCATATCACGAAGGCATATATCAAAACCTTATATCCACGCGTTCGGGGATCGAGCTGAATCTCCTGGTATAGGCCACGCCCATTTCCGCCTAAACTTTTTTCGAGCTACATCGCGAAAACTCAAAACCGCCTGGAACGTACTCCTCTGAAGCCGCAAGTCCGATCGAATGAAACTTGGCACGGATAATCTCTGGACCAAGCTCTACAACGTTTGTAGAGGAAATTTTGATCCGACATAAAATGGCGCTAATTATACTCTAACAAGCGCTTCGAAAAACGCTACTAACAGGAAGTGAGGTCATAACTTCAGTTTGGAATGGCCGATCGACACCAAACTTGGACCACTAAGTTGGGATGGGCCCCTGAGGGCCTGTGCAAAATTTGGTGCAGCTGGCCCCTAGGTGGCGCTCTTTAATCCAGAAAATTTGTTCCTCCATAACCACAAGTCACATTGACATGAATCCAGTGCCGAATTGTTTAGCATGATCCCCTGATGCCAGGCACCAAAGGGGACCCTAATGTGCCCATAGGTGGCGCTGTTATTGCAGCTTAAACACGAAAAAATTTTTCCCATTGACTTACATTCATTTTATATCTCCAGAACCGCAAGCTCCGATTGACACCAAATTTGGGTCAATTGTTACCCATGGGGCCCTGATGACACCACAAAAATTTGGTGCAGATCGGCCAAACGTTGGCGCTGTAATCGAAGCTCAAACCGGTCAGAAGCCCCATTGAAATGAATGGGATTTCAAACCAGCACACATTTTCATAAGGTTTGGAATGCCCGATCAACACCAAACTTGAGGACCTTATGCGGCTGGACTTCCGAAGGCCTGTGTAAAATTTGGTGTCAATCGCCAAACGGTGGCGCTCTTCATCATATATCAAAACTCCCATTCACATACATGCATTTTATATCTCCAGAACCGCCGGTCCGATTGACACCAAATTTGGGTCATTTGTTCCCCATGGTGCCCTGATGATACCATAACAATTTGGTGCAGTTCGGCCAAAGGCGGCGCTGTAATCGAAGCTCAAATGCCGTCAGAAGCCCCATTGAAATGAATGGGATTTCAAACCAGCACACATTTTAACAAGGTTTAGAATGCCCGATCAACACCAAACTTGGGGACCTTATGCGGCTTGACTTCCGAGGCCTGTGTCAAATTTGGTGCCAATCGGCCAAACGGTGGCGCTCTTCATCATAAATCAAATAACTCCCATTGACTTACATGCATTTTATATCTCCACTACCGCAGCTCCGATCGACACCAAATTTGGGTCACTTCTTCACCGAGGGGCCCCGATGACAGCTGAGCGATTTGGTGCGATTCGCCAAAAGGCGGCGCCAGTAATCAAAGCTCAAACGCCGTCGCTAAGCCCATTCGTTTCAATGCCATTTTCAAACACGCCGCGATTTCAGCTCGGTTCGAAGCTGCCCATCGACACCTCGCTCGGGGACATTACGCTGGACGCCGGTGGGCACCTGGACGACTTCAGCGCCCTCAGCGGGGCTGGGGCGACTGGCGACAGGTGGCTTGGACCCCGCTTACAACTGCTCGCAGTTCTAGTTATTATTATTATTATTATTATTCTTCCGCCAAAAAACTCATACTGCAGCATACCCGTGAAATGCTAGGGACGCTAAACTCACAGGGTAGGTCACATTCACTGCACGTAACTCAGCCCCAAAACCCGCACACTTCTATCGCTAGGGGCTTATAAGCAAGGTCAACGCGTTTGGGCTTGGATCTCTCGCCTACGAGGGCGTATATAAAACCTTATATCCACGCTGTCTGGGGATCCAGCTGAATCTCCTGGTATAGGCCACGCCCATTTCCGCCTAAACTTTTTTCGAGCTACATCGCGAAAACTGAAAAACCACCTGAAATGTACTCCTCTTAAGCCGCCAAGTCCGATCGCCACTAAACTTCACACAGATAATCTCTGGACCAAGCTGATGAAAGTTTGTGAAGGAAATTTTGATCCGACAATAAATGGCTGATTATACCCTAACAAATATTTGCGAAAACGCTACTAACAGGAAGTGAGGTCATAACTTCAGTTTGGAATGACCGATCGACACCAAACTTGGAACACTAGTTGGGATGGGCCCCTGAGGGCCTGTGCAAAATTTGGTGGAGCTGGCCCCTAGGTGGCGCTCTTTAATCCAGAAAATTTGTTCCTCTATAACCACAAGTCACATTGACATGAATCCAGTGCCGACTTGTTCAGCATGGTCCCCTGATGCCAGGCACCAAAGGGGACCCTAATGTGCCCATAGGTGGCGCTGCTATTGCAGCTTAAAGACGAAATTTTTTTTCCCATTGACTTACATTCATTTTATATCTCCAGAACCGCAGGTCCGATTGACACCAAATTTGGGTCAATTGTTACCCATGGGGCCCTGATGACACCACAAAAATTTGGAGCAGATCAGCCTAAAGGTGGCGCTGTAATCGAAGCTGAAATGCCGCCAGAAACCCCATTGAAATGAATGGGATTTCAAACCAGCACACATTTTCACAAGGTTTGGAATGGCCGATCAACACCAAACTTGGGGACCTTATGCGGCTGGACTTCCGAAGGCCTGTGTCAAATTTGGTGCCAATCGGCTAAACGGTGGCGCTGTTCATCATATATAAAAAACTCCCATTCACTTACATTAATTTTATATCTCCAGAACAGCAGGTGCGATTGACACCAAATTTGGGTCAATTGTTACCCATGGGCCCCTGATGATACCACAAAAGTTTGGTGCAATTCGGACAAAACGTGGCGCTATAATCGAAGCTGAAATGCCTACAGAAAGCCCATTGAAATGAATGGGATTTCAAACCAGCACACATTTTCACAAGGTTTGGAATGCCCGATCAACACCAAACTTGGGGACCTTATGCGGCTGGACTTCCGAGGCCTGTGTCAAATTTGGTGCCAATCGGCCAAACGGTGGCGCTGTTCATCCTACATCAAAAACTCCCATTCACTTACATGCATTTTATATCTCCAGTACTGCAGCTCCGATCGACACCAAATTTGGGTCACTTCTTCACCGAGGGGCCCCGATGACAGCTGAGCGACTTGGTGCAATTCGGCCAAAGCGGCGCCGAATCGAAGCTCAAACGCCGCCGCTAAGCCCATTCGCTTTCAATGGCATTTTCAAACGCCGCTAGCTACTCGATTCGAGCTGCCCGTCGACACCTCGCCGGGGACCTCACGCTGGACGCCGGCGGGCTCGGACGACTTCAGCTACCTCAGCGGGCGGGGCTTGACTGGCGTACAGGTGGCTTGGACCCCGCTTACAACTGCTCGCAGTTCTAGTTATTATTAGGGTCCAAGCCCGAGCGGGTTGGGAACCCGCGTTGTAGGTAACGCGTTCCCATACCACGAGTGGTTGGGAACCCTATTGTAATCGCTCTCGCTTTTATTAGGGTCCAAGCCCGAGTGGGCAGGGAACCCGCGAATGCAGGCATCAGCGGTTCCCAGTACCACGAAGTGGCTGGGAACCCTATTGTAATCGCTTCGCTTTTATTTTTATTCTTCTTGAACAAAACGCATACTGCGCCTAGACGGTAAGAGCTAGGGACGCTAAACTCACAGGGTAGGTCCGGTTCTTGTCGATGACCTCAGGCGCAAAAAATTCGCACACTTCTACCACTAGGGGCGCTATGACAAATTTTTTCGCTTAGGCTTGGAACTCCCGCCTATGAAGGCGTATATCAAAACCATATATCCACGCTGTTCGGGGATCGAGCTGAATCTCCTGGTATAGGCCACGCCCATTTCCGCCTAGACTTTTTCGAGCTACATCGCGAAAACTGAAAACCTATTTTAATTAACTCCTCCGAAGCCGCAGGTCCGATCGCCACGAAACTTGGCACGGATAATCTCTGGATGGAGCTCTACAAAGTTTGTAGAGGAAATTTTGATCCGACAGAAAATGTCGCAATTATATGCTAACAAACGCTTTGCAAAACGCTACTAACAGGAAGTAAGGTCATAACTTCGGTTTGGAATGGCCGATCAACACCAAATTTGGACCATTCATTTGGGACGTGCCCATGAGGGAAAGTGCAAAATTTGGTCCAACTCGCCCCTAGGTGGCTCTTTAATCCAGAAAATTTGTTCCTCTATAACCACAAGTCCCATTGACATGAATCCAGTGCCAAATTGTTCAGCGTGGTCCCCTGATGCCAGGCACCAAAGGGGAACCTAATGTGCCCATAGGTGGCGCTGTTATTGCAAATTTCAAAATCCCATTGACTTACATTCATTTTATATCTCCATAACCACAAATCTGATTGACACCAAATTTGGGTCAATTGTTACCCATGGGCCCCTGATGACACCACAAAAATTTGGTGCAGTTCGCCAAACGGTGGCGCTGTAATATAAGCTCAAATGCCCCATTCATTTCAATGGGATTTTCAACCAAAGCACATTTTGCCTCATAACTACGAAGCTAACACATCGCACATTCATAAGTTATATGTCTACGTGTTTGGGGGATTCTGCCGATTCCGACGGTATAGGACACGCTTCTGTTCGATGACTATTTCATTTTGCGAAATCACAAAAAATGGAAAACCTATTTTAATTAACTCCTCCGAAGCCGCAAGTCCGATCGACACGTAAACTTTGCACAGACCATCTCTGGACCAAGCTGAAGAAAGTTTGTAGAGGGAATTTTGATTCGACAAAAAACGGCAGAATTACAGGCTAACTAATATTTGCCAAAACGCTAAAAACACAAAGTATAACATAACTCTGGCTTGGAAATGCCGATCAACACAAAACTTGACGACCTTATCTGCCCTGCCCCCTAGAAGGGCTGTGCAAAATTTGGTGCAGTTAGCCCCTAGTTGGCGCTACCCAAAAAAATTCCCATTGACTTACATTCATTTCATATCTCCATAACCACAAGTCCGATTCGAACCAAATTTGGGTCAATTGTTTCTGATGGGGCCCTGAACACACCACAAAAATTTGGTGCACTTTGGTCAAAAGGTGGCGCTACAATCGAACCTTAAATACCCCATTCATTTCAATGGGATTTTGCAGTCAATTACATTTTGCCTCATAACTACGGCCTAATACATCACACATTCATAAGTCTTATGTCTACGTGTTTGGGGGATGCAGCCGATTCCGACGGTATAGGACACGCCTCTGTGCGATGACGATTTCATTTTTGCTAAATCGCAAAAAATGGAAAACCTATTTTAATTAACTCCTCCGAAGCCGCAAGTCCGATCGACACGAAACTTTGCACAGACCATCTCTGGACCGAGCCGAAGAAAGTTTGTAGAGGGAATTTTGATCCGACAAAAAACGGCCCAATTACAAGCTAACAAATCTTTGCAAAAACACTACAAACACGAAGTATAACATATCTCAGGCTTGGAAAGGCTGATCAACACCAAACTTGGTGACCTTATGCGACACCACTTACCAAATCCCTTTTTGAAAATTGGTGTCAATCGGCCTCTAAGTGACGCTATTACTTCGAAATCAAGAAACACTCCCATAGACTTACATTCATTTCAGATCTCCATAACCACAAGCAACTTTTATTTACAACTATGGTATTTTCTGCTCCACGGGCCTCGCCTGTGTCGGGGGCCAGTTGATTTTGGCACAATTAATCATGGCGGGCCTGACGACTCTAGCGCCCTCGGGCTTAAGGGCGACTGGCGACAGGTGGCTTGGACCCCGTTTACAACTGCTCGCAGTTCTAGTTAGGGGTCCAAGCCCGAGTGGGCATGGAACCCGCGATTGCAGGCATCGCGGGTGCCATACCACCAGTGGCATGGAACCCTATTGTTTTCGCTTCGCTTTTATTTTTTTTATTTTTTTCTTCCGTGAATAAAACGCATACTGCAGCGGTCGCTGTAACTCCTAGGAACGCCAAACTCCCAAGGTACGTCACATTCACTGCACGTAACTCAGCCCCAAAAATCCGCACACTTCTATCGCTAGGCGCTGTAAGCAAGGTCAACGCTTTGAGCTTGGACCTCTCGACTGCAAGGCGTATACCAAAACCTTATATCCACGCTGTTCGGGGATCGAGCTGAATCTCCTGGTATAGGCCACGCCCATTTCCGCCTAAACTTTTTTTCGAGCTACATCGCGAAAACTGAAAACCTATTTTAATTAACTCCTCCGAGCCGCGAAGTCCGATCGCCACGAAACTTGGCACGGATAATCTCTGGCCCAAGCTCTACAAAGTTTGTAGAGGAAATTTTGATCCGACAAAAACTGGCGCAATTATACGCTAACAAACGCTTATAAAAACGCTACTAACAGGAAGTAAGGTCATAACTTCGGTTTGGAATGGCCGATCGACACCAAACTTGGACCACTATGTTGGGATGGGCCCCTGAGGGCCTGTGCAAAATCTGGGGCAGCTGGCCCCTAGGTGGCGCTCTTTAATCCAGAAAATTAGTTCCTCTATAACCACAAGTCACATTGACATGAATCCAGTGCCGAATTGTTCAGCATGGTCCCCTGATGTCAGGCACTAAAGGGGGCCCTAATGTGCCCATAGGTGGCGCTGTTATTGCAGCTTAAACACGAATTTTTTTTTCCCATTGACTTACATTCATTTTATATCTCCAGAACCGCAGGTCCGATTGACACCAAATTTCGGTCAATTGTTACCCATGGGGCCCTGATGATACCACAGAAATTTGATGCAGATCGGCCTAAAGGTGGCGCTGTAATCGAAGCTGAAATGCTGTCAGAAGCCCCATTGAAATGAATGGGATTTCAAACCACCACACTTTTTCACAAGGTTTGGAATGGCCGATCAACACCAAACTTGGGGACCTTATGCGCTCGACTTCCCGAAGGCCTGTGTCAAATTTGGTGTCAATCGGCCAAACGGTGGCGCTCTTCATCATATCTGAAAAAAACTCCCATTGACTTACATGCATTTTATATCTCCAGAACCGCTGGTCCGATGGACACCAAATTTGGGCCAATTGTTCCCCATGGGGCTCTGATGACACCACAAAAATTTGGTGCAGTTCGGCCTAACGGTGGCGCTGTAATCTAAGATCAAATGCCCCATTCATTTCAATGGGAATTTCAACCAAAGCACATTTTGCCTCATAACTAAGGCAAACTACATCGCACATTCATAAATCTTATGTCTACGTGTTTGGGGGATTCTGTCGATTCCGATGGTATATGACACGCCTCTGTGCGATGACTATTTCATTTTGCGAAATCGCAAAAACTGGAAAACCTATTTTAATCATCTCCTCCGAAGCCGCAAGTCCGATCGACACGAAACTTTGCACAGACCATCTCTGGACCGAGCCGAAGAAAGTTTGTAGAGGGAATTTTGATCCGACAAAAAACGGCCGAATTACAGGCTAACAAATCTTTGCCAAAACGCTACAAACACGAAGTTTAACATAACTCTGGCTTGGAAAGGCCGATCAACACACAACTTCAAGACCTTATCTGCCCTGCCCCCTAGAAGGGCTGTGTAAAATTTGGTGCAGTTAGCCGCTAGTTGGCGCTACCCCAAAAAAATCCCATTGACTTACATTCATTTCAGATCTCCATAACCACTAGCCACTTTCATTTACAACTATGGTCTTTTCTGCTCCACAGGCCCCGTCTTGGCTGTGGGGCCCGTGGATTATGGCACAATTAATCATGGCGGGCCTGACGACTCTAGCGCTCAGCGGGCTGAAGGGCTACTGGCTGACAGGTGGCTTGGACCTCGCTTACAACTGCTCGCAGTTCTAGTTATTATTATTTTATTCTTCCGTGAAGAAAACGCATACTGGGGACTGCATGGTAAGGAGTGTACACGCGACACTCGCAACGTAGGGTCCAACTCACCGCCATGACCGCTACTCGCAAAAAATTCGCACACTTCTACTGCTAGGGCGCTATACGCTAAGGTCAACGCTTTTGCTTGGACCTCTCGACTGCGAAGGAATATATCAAAACCTTATATCCACGCTGTTCAGGGGTCGAGCTGAATCTCCTGGTATAGGCCACGCCCATTTCCGCCTAAACTTTTAGAGAGCTACATCGCAAAAACTGAAGCACCGTCCGAAATCATCTCCTCCGAAACCGCAAGTCCGATCGCCACCAAACTTGGCACGGATAATCTCTGGACCGAGCTCTACAAATTTTACGTAGAGAAATTTTGATCCGAAAAAAACTGTCGCAATTATACGCTAACAAACGTTTGCGAAAAACGCTATTAACAGGAAGTGAGGGCATAACTTCGGATTGGAATGGCCGATCGACACCAAACTTGGACCACTCACTTGGGATGGGCCCCTGAGGGCCTGTGCAAAGTTTGGTGCAGCTGGCCCCTAGGTGGCGCTCTTTAATCCAGAAAATTTGTTCCTCCATAACCACAAGTCACATTGACATGAAACCAGTGCCGAATTATTCAGCATGGGCCCCTAATGCCAGGCACCAAAGGGGACCCTAATGTGCCCATAGGTGGCGCTGTTATTGCAGCTTAAAGACGAAAAAAATTTTCCCATTGACTTACATTCATTTTATATCTCCAGAACCCTAGGTCCGATTGACACCAAATTTGGGTCAATTGTTACCCATGGGGCCCTGATGATACCACAAACATTTGGTGCAGTTCGGCCTAAAGGTGGCGCTACAATCGAAGCTGAAATGCCGCCAGAAGCCCCATTGAAATGAATGGGATTTCAAACCAGCACACATTTTCATATAGGTTTGGAATGCCCGATCAACACCAAACTTGAGGACCTTATGCGGCTGGACTTCCCGAAGGCCTGTGTAAAATTTTGTGTCAATCGGCCAAACGGTGGCGCTCTTCATCATATCTTAAAACTCCCATTCACATACATGCATTTTATATCTCCAGAACCGCCGGTCCGATTGACACCAAATTTGGGTCATTTGTTCCCCATGGGGCCCTGATGATACCATAACAATTTGGTGCAGTTCGGCCAAAAGGTGGCGCTGTAATCCAAGCTCAAACCGGTCAGAAGCCCCATTGAAATGAATGGGATTTCAAACCAGCACACATTTTCATAAGGTTTGGAATGCCCGATCAACACCAAACTTGGGGACCTTATCCGACATGACCTCCGAAGGCCTGTGTCAAATTTGGTGCCAATCGGCCAAACGATGGCGCTGTCCATCATATAGAAAACAACGCCCATTCGCTTACATGCATTTTATATCTCCAGTACCGCGAGTCTCGATCAACGCCAAATTTGGGTCAGTTCTTCCCCGTGGGCCCTGATGACAGCTGAGCAATTTGGTGCGATTCCGCCAAAAGGCGGCACCGTAATCGAAGCTCAAACGCCGCCGCTGAGCCCATTCGCTTTCAATGGCATTTTCAAACACGCCGCTTACCGGTTCGATTGACCCGTCGACATTCCTGACTCGGGACCTCACGCTGGACGCCGGCGGGCTTCGACGACTCTCATACCAGCTGGGCTGAGGGGCGACTGAGCCGGGGCTTGGACCTCGCTTACAACTGCTCGCGAGTTCTAGTTATTAGGGTCCAAGCCCGGTGAGCATGGAACCCGCGACAAGGCATCACAAGGGGCCATACCAACGGCGGCATGGAACCCTATTGTAATCGTTCTCGCTTTTATTAGGGGTCCAAGCTCGAGTGGTTGGGAACCGCTAATGTAAAGCATCGCTGTTCCCTGTACCAGCGTGCAGGAACCCTATTGTTTTCGCCAGATTTTTATTAGGGGTCCAAGCTCGAGTGGGCTGGGAACCGCTGAAATGTAAGGCATCAGCGGTTCCCTGTACCAGCGTGCAGGAACCCTATTGTTTTCGCTAAGATTTTTATTATTATTTTTTTCTTCCGCCGCTAATTCCACTACTGCAGCATACCCCGTAAATGCTAGGGACGCTAAACTCACAGGGTAGGTACAAGCCCCTGCAAGTAACTCAGGCGCAAAAAATTCGCAACACTTCTACCACTAGGGGCGCTGTAACACAGATTTTCGACATTTTGCCCTCTCACCCCGCGATACAAACACGCATATTCACAAACCTTATATCCACGCGTTCGGGGATCGAGCTGAATCTCGTGGTATAGGCCACGCCCATTTCCGCCTAAACTTTTTTCGAGCTATATCGCGAAAACTGACAAGCCGGCCAAAATCATCTCCTCCGAAGCCGTAAGTCCGATCGACACGTAAACTTGGCACGGATAATCTCTGGACCGAGCTCTACAAATTTTGTAGAGGGAATTTCGATACGACAAAAAATGTCGCAATTATACGCTAACAAACGCTTGCGAAAACGCTAAAAAACGAAGTGATGTCAGATCTCAGGTTAGGAGTGGCCGATCAACACCAAACTTTTAGTACCTTATGTAGGAGAACCCCCTGAAGGCCTGTGCAAAATTTCGTGCAATTCGCCGCTAGTTGGCGTTACCCCAAAAAATCCCATTGACTTACATTCATTTTATATCTCCAGAACCGCAAGTCCGATTCACACCAAATTTGGGTCAATTGTTCCCCATGGGGCCCTGATGACACCACAAAAATTTGGTGCAGTTCGGCCAAAAGGTGGCGCTACAATCGAAGCTGAAATGCCGTCAGAAGCCCCATTGAAATGAATGGGATTTCAAACCAGCACACTTTTTTCACTAGGTTTGGAATGGCCGATCAACACCAAACTTGAGGCCTTTATCCGACATGACCTCCCGAAGGCCTGTATCAAATTTGGTGCCAATCGCCAATCGGTGGCGCTGTTCAACCTATATCAAAAACTCCCATTGACTTACATGCATTTTATATCTCCACAACCGCAGTCTCGATCGACACCAAATTTGGGTCAATTGTTACCCATGGGCCCCTGATGACACCACAAAAAATTTCGTGCAGATCGGCCAAAAGGTGGCGCTACAATCGAAGCTGAAATGCCGCCAGAAGCCCCATTGAAATGAATGGGATTTCAAACCAGCACACTTTTTTCACAAGGTTTGGAATGGCCGATCAACACCAAACTTGGGGACCTTCTCCGACATGACCTCCGAAGGCCTGTGTCTAATCTGGTGTCAATCGCCAAACGGTGGCGCTGTTCATCATATATCAAAAACTCCCATTCACTTACATGTATTTTATATCTCCAGTACCGCAGTCTCGACAACACCAAATTTGGGTCAGTTCTTCCCCAAGGGCCCCGATGACAGCTGAGCGATTTGGTGCAATTCGCCAAAAGGCGGCGCCGTAATCGAAGCTCAAACGCCGCCGCTAAGCCCATTCATTTCAATGGCATTTTCAAACACGCCGCACTTCGCCGTTCAGAGCGCCCGTCGGGACCTCACTCAGGGACCTTACGCTGGACGCCGGCTGGGCCTGGACGACTTACAACGCTGGCTTAAGGGGACGACTGGCGACAGGTGGCTTGGACCCCGTTTACAACTGCTCGCAGTTCTAGTTCTATTTTTTTTTCTTCCGTGCATAAAACTCATACTGCAGCATACCCCGTAAATGCTAGGGACGCGAAACTCGCAGGGTGGGTTCACAGGCCCAAGAGTACCTCAGGCGCAAAAATTCGCACACTTCTACCACTAGGGGGCGCTATAACAAAGATTTTCGACATTTTGCCCTCTCACTCCCGCGATACAATCACGCATATTCACAAACCTTATATCCACGCTGCTCGGGGATCAAGCTGAATCTCGTGGTATAGGCCACGCCCATTTCCGCCTAAACTTTTTTCGAGCTACAGCGCAAAACTGACATGCCGGCCAAAATCATCTCCTCCGAAGCCGCGAAGTCCGATCGACACGTAAACTTGGCACGGATAATCTCTGGACCGAGCTCTACAAAGTTTGTAGAGGGAATTTTGATAACGACAAAAAATGTCGCAATTATACGCTAACAAACGCTTATAAAAACGCTAATAAAAGGAAGTGATGTCAGATCTCAGGTTAGGAGTGGCCCATCAACACCAAACTTCAGTACCTTATATAGGAGACCCCCATGAGGGCCTGTGCCAAATTTCGTGCAATTCGCCGCTAGTTGGCGCTACTCAAAAAAATTCCCATTGACTTTACATTCATTTTATATCTCCAGAACCACAAGTCCGAATCAAACCAAATTTGGGCCAATTCTTCCCCATGGGCCCCTGATGACACCACAAAAATTTGGTGCAGTTCGGACAAAGGTGGCGCTGTAATCGAAGCTCAAATGCCCCATTCATTTCAATGGGATTTTCAAACAAAGTACATTTTTCTTCATAACTAAGGCCAACTACATCGCACATTCATAAGTCTTATGTCTATGCGTTCGGGATTGAGCTGAATCACGTGAGGTAGGCCACGCCCATGTCCGCCTAACCTTTTTCGCTAGCAATCGCAAAAACTGACATACCGCCAAAATCATCTCCTCCGAAACCCCAAGTCCGATCGACACGAAACTTTGCACAGACCATCTCTGGACCGAGCCGAAGAAAGTTTGTAGAGGGAATTTTGATTCGACAAAAAGCGGCCGAATTACAGGCTAACAAATATTTGCGAAAACGCTAAAAACACGAAGTATACCATAACTCTGGCTTGGAAAGGCTGATCAACACAAAACTTGACGACCTTATCTGCCCTGACCCCTAGAAGGCCTCTGCCAAATTTGGTTCATTTCGCCGCTAGTTGGCGCTACCCAAAATAATTCCCATTGACTTACATTCATCTCATATCTCCATAACCACAAGTCTGATTCTAACCACATTTGGGTCAATTGTTTCTGATGGGGCCCTGATGACACCACAAAAATTTGGTAAACTTCGGCCTAAAGGTGGCGCTGTAATCTAAGCGCAAATTCCCCATTCATTTCAATGGGAATTTCTACCAAAGCACATTTAGCCTCATAACTATGGCAAACTACATCGCGACATTCATAAATCTTATGTCTCACGTATTTGGGGATTCTGACGATTCCGCCGGTATAGGACACGCCTCTGTGCGATGACGATTTCATTTTATGCTATCACAAAAACTGAAAAACCTATTTTAATTAACTCCTCCGAAGCCGCAAGTCCGATAGACACTAAACTTTGCACAGACCATCTCTGGACCGAGCTGAAGAAAGTTTGTAGAGGGAATTTTGATCCGACAAAAACGACCAAATTACAGGCTAACAAATATTTGCCAAAACGCTTAAAACACAAAGTATAACATATCTCATGCTTGAAATGACCGATCAACACCAAACTTGGAGACCTTATCCGACATGACCTCCGAAGGTCTGTGCAAAATTTGGGGCAGTTAGCCGCTAGTTGGCGCTACCCAAAAAAAATTCCCATTGACTTACATTCATTTCAGATCTCCATAACCGCAAAGTCACTTTCATTTACAACTATGGTCTTTTCTGCTCCACAGGACCCGCCTTGGCCCGGGGCCCGTAATTATGGCACAATTAATCATGGCGGGCCTGGACGATTCAGCAGCCCTCCAGCTGGAGGGCTGACTGGCTGACAGGTGGCTTGGACCTCGCTTACAACTGCTCGCAGTTCTAGTTATTATTATTATTATTCTTCCGCCATAAAACGATACTGCAGCGGTCGCTGTAACTCCTAGAAACGCTGAAACTCACAGGGTACGTCACATTCACTGCACGTAACTCAGCCCCAAAAACTCGCACACTTCTATCGCTAGGGGCGCTGTAAGCAAGGTCAACGCGTTTGGGCTTGGACCTCTCATATACTGAAGGCATATATCAAAACCTTATATCCACGCTGTTCGGGGATCGAGCTGAATCTCCTGGTATAGGCCACGCCCATTTCCGCCTAAACTTTTCTCGAGCTACATCGCGAAAACTCAAAACCGCCTGGAACGCATCTCCTCCAAGCCGCAAAGTCCGATCGGAATGAAACTTGGCACGGATAATCTCTGGACCAAGCTCTACAAAGTTTGTAGAGGAAATTTTGATCCGACATAAAATGGCGCAATTATACTCTAACAAACGCTTCATAAAAACGCTACTAACAGGAAGTGAGGTCATAACTTCAGTTTGAATGGCCGATCGACACCAAATTTGGACCACTATGTTGGGATGGGCCCCTGAGGGCCTGTGCAAAATTTGGGGCAGCTGGCCCCTAGGTGGCGCTCTTTAATCCAGAAAATTAGTTCCTCTATAACCACAAGTCACATTGACATGAATCCAGTGCCGAATTTTTCAGCATGGTCCCCTGATGCCAGGCACCAAAGGGGACTCTAATGTGCCCATAGCTGGCGCTGTTATTGCAGCTTAAACACGAAATTTTTTTTCCCATTGACTTACATTCATTTTATATCTCCAGAACCGCAGGTCCGATTGACACCAAGTTTGGGTCAATTGTTACCCATGGGGCCCTGATGATACCACAAAAATTTGGTGCAGTTCGGCCTAAAGGTGGCGCTACAATCGAAGCTGAAATGCCGTCAGAAGCCCCATTGAAATGAATGGGATTTCAAACCAGCACACATTTTCATATAGTTTGAATGCCCGATCAACACCAAACTTGAGGACCTTATGCGGCTGGACTTCCCGAAGGCCTGTGTAAAATTTGGTGTCAATCGCCAAACGGTGGCGCTCTTCATCATATCTTAAAAAACTCCCATTCACATTACATGCATTTTATATCTCCAGAACCGCCGAGTCCGATTGACACCAAATTTGGGTCATTTGTTCCCCATGGGGCCCTGATGATACCATAACAATTTGGTGCAGTTCGGCCAAAAGGCGGCGCTGTAATCGAACCTCAAATCCGGTCAGAAGCCCCATTTAAATGAATGGGATTTCAAACCAGCACACATTTTAACAAGGTTTAGAATGCCCGATCAACACCAAACTTGGGGACCTTATGCGCTTGACTTCCGAAGGCCTGTGTCAAATTTGGTGCTAATCGCCAAACGGTGGCGCTTCTTCATCATAAATCAAATAACTCCCATTGACTTACATGCATTTTATATCTCCACTACCGCAGTTCGATCGACACCAAATTTGGGTCACTTCTTCACCGAGGGCCCCGATGACAGCTGAGCTGATTTGGTGCGATTCGCCAAAGCAGGCGCCGCAATCGAAGCTCAAACGCCGGCGCTAAGCCCATTCGCTTCAATGGCATTTTCAAACACGCTGCTAGCCTCGGTTCGAGCTGCCCGTCGACACCTCGCCGGGACCTCATCGCTGGACGCCGGCGGGCCTCGACGACTTCAGCTCACTGGGCTAAGGGCTGACTGGCGACAGGTGGCTTGGACCCCGCTTACAACTGCTCGCGAGTTCTAGTTATTATTATTATTCTTCCGCCAAAAAACGATACTGCAGCGGTCGCTGTAACTCCTAGAAACGCTGAAACTCCCAGGGTACGCCACATTCACTGCACGTAACTCAGCCCCAAAAAATCGCACACTTCTATCGCTAGGGCGCTGTAAGCAAGGTCAACGCTGTTTGGGCTTGGACCTCTCATATACAAGGCGTATATAAAAACCTTATATCCACGCTGTTCGGGGATCGAGCTGAATCTCCAGGTATAGGCCACGCCCATTTCCGCCTAAACTTTTTTTGAGCTACATCGCGAAAAACTGAAAACCACCTGAAATGTACTCCTCCAAAGCCGCAAAGTCCAATCGACACCGAAACTTGGCACGGATAATCTCTGGACCAAGTTGATACAAGTTTGTAGAGGAAAATTTGATCCAACAATAAATGGCGCGATTATACGCTAACAAATATTTGCAAAAAACGCTACTAACAGGAAGTGAGGTCATAACTTCGGTTTGGAATGGCCGATCAACACCAAATTTGGACCACTAAGTTGGGATGGGCCCCTGAGGGCCTGTGCAAAATTTGGTGCAGCTGGCCCCTAGGTGGCGCTCTTTAATCCAGAAAATTTGTTCCTCTATAACCACAACTCACATTGACATGAATCCAGTGCCGAATTGTTCAGCATGGTCCCCTGATGCCAGGCACCAAAGGGGACCCTAATGTGCCCATAGGTGGCGCTGTTATTGCAGCTTAAAGACGAATTTTTTTTCCCCATTGACTTACATTCATTTTATATCTCCATAACCGCAAGTCCGATTGACACCAAACTTGGGTCAATTGTTACCCATGGGCCCCTGATGATACCACAAAAATTTGGTGCAGATCGGCCAAAAGGTGGCGCTGTAATCGAAGCTCAAATCCGGTCAGAAGCCCCATTGAAATGAATGGGATTTCAAACCAGCACACTTTTTCACAAGGTTTGGAAAGGCCGATCAACACCAAACTTGGGGACCTTATGCGGCTGGACTTCCCGAAGGCCTGTGTACAATTTGGATACAATCGGCCAAACGGTGGCGCTGTTCATCATATATCAACACACTCCCATTCACTTACATTCATTTTATATCTCCAGTACCGCAGCTCCGATTTACACCAAATTTGGGTCACTTCTTCACCAAGGGCCCCGATGACAGCTGAGCTAATTTGGTGCAATTCGGCCAAAAGGTGGCGCTGTAATCAAAGCTCAAACCGGTCCGAAGCCCCATTGAAATGAATGGGATTTCAAACCAGCACACATTCTCACAAGGTTTGAATGGCCGATCAACACCAAACTTGGGGACCTTATGCGACATGACCTACCGATGACCTGTGTCAATTTTGGTGCCAATCGCCAAACCGTGGCGCTGTTCATCATATATCAAAAACATTCCCATTCACTTACATGCATTTTATATCTCCAGTACCGCCGTCCGATCGACGCCAAATTTGAGTCACTTCTTCACCGAGGGCCCCGATGACAGCTGAGCTGATTTGGTGCGATTCTGCCAAAAGGCGGCACCGTAATCAAAGCTCAAACGCCGTCGCTAAGCCCATTCATTTCAATGGCATTTTCAAACACGCCGCTGCCACCGGTTCGAGCTGTCCGTCGAGACCTCGCCGGGGACCTCACGCTAGCGCCGGGCGGGCTCGGACGACTCGCAGCCCGCTGGGCGAGGGCGACTGGCGACAGGTGGCTTGGACCCGCTTACAACTGCTCGCAGTTCTAGTTTGTCTTTACATTTAGCCAACATTTTATTTTCATTCCACACATTCTTTTCATTTCATATTGCTTTTCTTTTAAAGTTTTTCCTTTAATTTCGCATAACGTTTCTTTACTCTTTTAGTGAGTTATTGTACAAATTTGTTGCAGAGATTGCTTCTTTAAGGCTGTTTTGACAGTGAAAGCTGTCTGTCTTTAGTAACTGTTCAGCTTAGTTTGCCTGTACATAAATATGGCACATTTTAAACTCAGCTGGTGGCTGAGACAAACCAGCAGCAGCAGCGGGAGGAGGAGGACAGGCTGTTCATAATTTCTAAACTTCACGTAGTATGTTGATGTCAGGAATATGTAATATTTATTTTACAGACATTTTAAATTTGTTTGTTGCTGTAAATCCTGTTGCTGCTCTAGAAACAAAAAATTCAAATAATATATTTAATTATTTAGTAATAAATAGGACTGATAAGAGCATCAGTAAAGAATAAGAATTACCAATACAAGTGTGTCAATAAAATCTGAATGATCCCAACTCCTGAGAAAATGTCCGGCCCATCTCTGTGTCCTGGTTTTAAAATCAGTCCCAATTAAATTTATAATTGAACAGCCCTGGTCTACAGTAATCATAGTAATGTGTCTTCTTGTGACAAAAATAAACTGAATGCAGCATTGTAGACAATATTTTGTCCTTGTAATCCATGTTTCCACTGCATGGACAGCCTTCGGATATTGCTGGAAATTTTAATTATTATTACTGAAAAGATCCTGTTACTTGAAACAAATAACTGTAAGTTACTGAAACATACTAAAACATTACATTATATACTAAACGGGACATTTTGAAAGCTTGAACTTTTCCTTTGTCTCATTTGTCTCCGATTGAATGTGCCCCTCTGGCAAAACAACTGGCCCCAGTCTGGCCCCTCAATAAAATTGGTCTAGAACCGCCACTGGGTTGTTCTGACCGCACCCGAGCCAGCTGATCAACCTCCTCGCTCAGGCCACCTCGCCACCGTCCCAGATGAGGCCGATGACCGTTGTGTCGTCAGTGAACTTCAGGAGTTCGACAGATGGGTCTCCTGAGGTGCAGTCGTTGGTGAAAGAGAAGCGCAGTGAGGAGAACACACACCCCTGGGGGGCGCCAGTGCTGATAGTCCGGGTCCTGGATGTGATGATCCCCATCCTCACCTGCTGGCCCAATCCCAAAGACCCCCCTAAGCCCTAAGCCCTGACCCCTCACAGACTTTACTGACGTCACTTGGAAAGTGACTGAGTGCAAGAGGCTGCAAGGGGCTCAAGGTGCTGTAACTAGGAACGGGACGGCCCTTTCCCACTTTATCACGTTACCTTGACAACGCTGAAAAACGTTGCACCTTTTTTATTTTATGCTTTTGCCTGATTAATGAAGTCCTGCAGGCTCTTATAGTGACATCCACTCTACAGAGTGGAGGAGCGGTAAATGTCAATATATTTGTCAATAATCATGAATAGTTCTACACTATTGTTGGTCAAAACAGCATCATTAAGCAAAAACTAAAATAAATAGTTGAATAAACAAAGTGTAGGCTAATAAGGTGTATTCCTCTGACTTCATGTGTCTATGCACCTTCTTAAGTTCAGAAAAATTCTAACAATGTTAACATCAGCGTTGGTGTCAATGCTTGTTTGTTTACCGTTTTCTTCTTCTTCTCCTATTTAGGCGTATTTGCCGTGATTTTTCTCTCGCTTCCGGGCTTCCCCTGGCAACCCCCGTGTTTCATGTCATATCGCTATGAACTGTGGGCAATTCCCTCAGCCAAAGTCTGCAGAAATGCGGACTTACGGAAAGGGTCTAAAAAGGGCTCAAAATGTCCGAGAGAGCCCTCAGCACTTGACGATTTGACAGTGGGACGGCCCTAAACCCTCCACGGACTTCCGGGGCAGCGCCTCAAAGTCTGTGAGTCTGTGAGGGTGGAGATTGGGATTGGGCCGCTGACTCCTGTCAGTCAGGAAGTCTGTGATCCACTGGCAGGTGGAGGCTGGCACAGTGAGCTGGGTGAGTTTGGTGCTGAGGATGTCCGGGATGATGGTGTTGAACGCCGAGCTGAAGTCCACGAACAGGATCCTTGCATATGTCCCTGGAGAGTCCAGGTGTTGCAGGATTTAATGCAGGCCTAAGCTGACAGCATCATCCACAGACCTGTTAGCCCTTTAGACAAACTGCAGGGGGTCCATCAAGGGGCCTGTAATGTCCTTCAGGTGGGCCAACAGCAGTCTTTAATCCCAGAATCCATTCCCTACAGGAGGACTTTGTCTAAAGAAGAATCTGTTATTTAACGTGCCTGGTAAAATAAAGGCACCGTTCCATTAGATGGAAATATTCAAGACAAACTTCCCCAATAAAAGTCTGGAACCAGCAAAAAGAAGATACAAAAAGTGTCCAAACTACGTGTTATTCAGACCACGGCAGCCAACAGTGAAGGAAAAAGAGGGCATGACGAGATTCATGACTCTCCGCCATTAACTCCATCCAAAGGAGCACATGTGAACAAAATGTCCAAACCAAATCCAACCGCGGTGGAGTTTTTAGAAGGAATATAGGCACTTCACTCCAGGATTAATAGGCAAAACCAAAAGAAGGCGGAGCTTGACATAAAGCAATAACTCAGAACATGGTGATGATTGCTAATCTTACAAAGGTCAAAGGAACAAGAAAGATTCAGACGACGCTGGAATCAAAGAATAAAGGTAATCAAAGAGAAGCATGATGTTGGATGTAAACATCAGGCAAGAGGTTCCAGAGAATAAAAAACTTAGCTTAAGCATGGAAACACTCTTGAAACTGATCATTTAAAGTCAGAGATAATGTTGTCCTTACTTGTTTGACTGATTACCCATTAGCTATATTTCTAAAGAACTAAAAAGAGATCTTTACTAATATTAGGCTGTATATACAGTATACATATTTTCCTTTGGTTGTTATTGTTACTGTTTTACAGTTACAGCAGTATTTTTTTCTTCTCGACGAGTTTGTTGTTAACTTCGTGGAACACAAGAGGCCTTAGACATTCAGTGAAGAGGACAGCAGTATTTTTATTTTGTATTGTGGGGAAGGTTTAAATCTGACATCCTAAATAAAATACAAACCACTGGAACACTATTCTATGTGATGTCTTAAATTCAAACAGCCTAGTAGACATTTGGTGGGATAGGAACCCAGTGGTGATTCAGTTCTCTTGGTTTAAACCAAATGGTAGTAGTAAATCCAGAATAGATTTATGGTTTTCTAGCAATGTGTCAAACTGTTAAATCTTGAATTAAATCCAGATAAAAGGCACAAAAGTAAAAAAGGACATTAATAGATACTGTGATAAAACTCGGCGGCCGTATGTCCGATATTGATAAAAGCCAACTCATTAACCTACAAGAAAAACTAGATCACTTACATCTTAAAAAAGCTCAAGGGCCTTATGTAAGGTCTCGGGATGAAGGGATGGAAGAAAAAGATATCTTATTTTAGTGGATTAGAGAAAAGGAGACAGGAGAGAAAGTAATTCATTCATTAATGATCAATGACACAGAGTGCACAGATTGTAAAATAATGTCTGAAGAAATTTATAAATTTTACTCCAAAGCCAAACTTCATTGCTCTGAATATTCAAGAAATGACTCAGATATTTTCCTTGGTGGGTTGAGGCCATATCTCCCCAAGACTTTACTCCTCACACGGTCCCAATATGGAAAAACAGAAGTATATTAATTAAGAGTAAATCTTATTTCTACAGTGAATGGATGGGAAAAGGTGTCTGGTGGATTGTTCATTTATTGGATAATTGTGGTAACTTCTTAACATATGTCTTCATTCGGAAATACAGTTTGATGTGCACTGAGAGGCAATTTAAAACCGTAACTAAGGCAATCCCACAAGCTCTGATGACTTTAGTCAAAGGTATGTTAGCATACTCTGCGGTTATTCCTCAAGAGCCCACGTTAATCATAGACACATAATTTCTTAGAAATAAAATGTAACAATAATTTTTTTTAGAAATGTCCTCACTTCGATCTGCTTCCCTTCACCACTCAAGAGAAAACATATCTTCCAGAAATTTACCAGCAATTATATAGTGAAGATAAGAACCAGTTACCTTCATGTTCCTGTTTCACCAAAGGTAAAAGAAGTTCACTTCAAAGTGACGAATGAGATTTGTCCATTTAACAACTTACTGCATCAACGATTTAATATGGATGTGAATGTTTGTACTTTCTGTAATTCAGAACATCTCTTCTTCTCTGGTTGTGTGACCCAGACCTTCTGGGATGTTTTCCAGTACTGGATTATGGAGGACCAGCTCTATCATATTTAAAAATAAATACAGAAATAAATAAATGCTCAATAAATAAATAAGCATACAATTAATTGCCCCAAAAAATACAATAAACAAATGTAGGTAGAAATTAAATTATACAGTGAGACATAAATGTATATATCTCTTTTAATTAGCTTTTTTATTTATTCACCTTTGTAATAATTACCTTATTTATTTATTGTCCGTTATAATCTTCAACTTTATTTTTTAATTACTTATTTTTTTAAGTATTTATTTATGTGCATGTTATAATATTTTTGTCTGTTTTATTCTTTTTGGGGTTTTTGTGCAGTGTAAAAAGGACTGCAATATATTGCTATATTATGCTCTGAAATCGTCTTAACTTGTTTTTCTGGTGACTTTGCTGCTTCTAGCTGATATTCTGCTAGTCACTGCAGTCTGCGGCATTGGATCACTAACATAACATTGTCTTATATGGAAAGGTTTAATCACCACAGCTAACAGAAGTACAGTGTTAGCTGTGGTGACAGAAAAAAACAGAAACAAGCACATCTACTGGCAATGTGAAAGGGAGGTGGGGTAGACCGCAGTTAAAAAAAACAAAAAACAGCGTGTCCCAATATAACAGTAGTCTACTAAAGCATGTAAGCAATATCAGCTAATATAACTAGTGTGTGTGAGGCCACAGAAATGTTACAACGCTGTCATTAAGTTGAAGTTATCACATTATAAAGTATAGTCCTCGCTTCAGCCCTGCTCACTTGCTCTCTTTGGTTTCATTACAGAGAGCTCCTTAGCACTTGGAGCTCCCTCTGCTGTCCATAAGGTGCCTCTGCGCACCAGCCATGTCAAACCCAGCCTCCAGTATTTGGCCCACGCCTCCTTATTTGCATACACTCCTCAATCCTCAATCCTCAAATGCCCAATCCTCAATCCTCAAATGCTCAATCCTCAAATGCCCAATCCCCAAACCTCAAATGCCCAATCCTCAAACCTCAAATTCCCAATCCTCAATCCTCAAATGCCCAATCCTAAATCCCCAATCCTAAATCCTAAATGACTAAATGACTAAATGCCCAATCCTAAATACCAAATTAATATTTGACTTAAACTTTTAGTTTTCGACTTAGACTTTTAGTTTTCATTTAAGACTTTTAGTTTTAGACTTTTAGTTTGAATTCTGACCAGATAATCCCTCCATATGCATATAATCAGTAGCTTTAGGCACACACTCTGTGATGGTCAGGGTAAGAGGAATATACATCGAGGGGCTGTCAGCAATAGTTAGCTAGCTAGCTCCCGGTTAGCTCCCCCAGGCCCAGTCACACAGACCACTGCAGCCGACACAGCAGACGTGTCCAGCACATAGACTGTAAATAAAAAGGTCCAGCAACAGCTGAACGATGCTGTTAATGTTCGTACCCGCTGTTATTCTATCAATAAATTCTCAGTAAAGTTTTAACCTAAACGAGATCCATCTGGCTCCTGATGTAACTTTACAGAATATTCTTGGTTTGTGAAACTTAAAATCCCTTTGGCAGAAATAAAATATACAACAGTGAAATGAATTGAAACATTGCTTTATTATCATTAGGCTATTAGAAATAAATATTTGCAGGAATTATAGTATAAATATACTATATTAATAATATATAGTTATAGTATAGTAAATATTAACACAAAGTACGCTGATTACTACGTTGACACTTGACACCTCTTTTTTCTACGGCTCTTTTTATTTTATTTGACAGCTATGCGTGGGCCGAGCGGGCGAGATAAACGTCATCACTTTTAGTGCGCAGTGGCTTCTGGGACAAACCATATATGGAAGTTCAACTTCCGTCACGATCTCACGGTCTGCAGGCTGCCGCTGGAAAAAATGTTCAAAGGACCAGAGAAAACCGTTTCAGATCTCAAACTTACAGCGTTCTAATTCAATAAATACTTTAAAAAAAAAGTAATTAATAAATAAAGTTGAAGATTATAACGGACAATAAATAAATAAGGTAATTATTACAAAGGTGAATAAATAAAGAAGCTAATTAAAAGAGATATATACATTTATGTCTCACTGTATAATTTAATTTCTACCTACATTTATTTGTTTATTGTATTTTTTGGGGCAATTAATTGTATGCTTATTTATTTATTGAGCATTTATTTATTTCTGTGTTTATTTTTAAATATGATAGAGCTGGTCCTCCATACTGGATCATGTACAATACACAAAATATCACAATTTTAACATATGAATACGTTAAATTTGGAATTCAAATGGAGAACAAAACAACTGAATTTGTCCCTTGGTCTCGTTTCCCTTTATTTATCCTTGATTGTCCCTTTTATTATTTCTTTGTTTTATTAAGAAAATTATCAGTATGGTACTTCATGTTTAATTCATGCTGTAAGATATGAGACTGAATATGAATGCAATGTGCCTTGTATGTTTGATATGAATCTTTAATTTAAAAATAAACTTTTACTGGAGACCAACAAAACAAAAAAAACTTGTTATATTTCTAATTTCTTCTGTATTCACGGAGACTAAAGAGGTTTGCAGGCTACATTCACAACACACAGTTTTCCTTCAGTGGCTCTGTGTTTGCATCTGTTTGGCTGCTCATTAATGCAGCTGAACAGCCAGCTGATGTCCACATGTTCAGCTCTCTGCCTCCTGTTCAAGCTGATCACCTGAAGAGAGGTGAAAATGTGCATCAGTCGCCTTTTCAAGCAGCTGATGGCCATTTGAACAGAGAGGCGACCTGGACAAACACACGATGGCCCGTTAAGTGAACAAACAGCTTCACTGTGATGTTAATGATGTGTTTGGACTCTCTGAGCTGCCGAGAGAAGCAGCAGATGTTTGTGAACAAACTGTTTCATCTGATTTCAAATTCTGAATGATTCTGCCTTCTTGTAAATTCAACATTAAATGTGACACAGGAAGTTCTTTGTGTCTTTGTTGTCCAAAAGCTTCAGCAGGATATTTTCATGAGCCTCTGATGTGATAACAACAAGAGCTTCATTAAAAATCTGCTCTGTGTGAAGCTCACTCCCTCATACACATCAAATATGATCAGCTGATTTCAGGAAACCAACTAACTAAACTTCATCTTCTGCTGAAATCAAGGAGCCATTGTTTCTACCATAGACATAATATACATAGACGCCGCGATCGACCGCGCCGAGTGAAATCGACAGCCATCTTGGACCGGTCAAACTCCCAGTCGCAGCAGCTGAAGAAAGCATTATGTCAGAGCTTGTGCAGCATATTTATGCTTAAATCGGTGGACCATCGCAAGCAGGGCTCGGAGATTACTTTTCACAAGTAAGATTTAACATTACCTTACTATTGGTTGTATTTTGTGAATAGAAAATTACCAGAGAGTTGAGAAGGAGCGAGGATCTTTGAATTACTGTACTGAAATCGTAGCCAGCTAGCTAGGCTAACGTTAGGCTATGTTTACTGCACCGGCCGGTGTTCACCGGCTATGAACTGTTTATATACAGTCTGTGAGCTGAGACTTGATAAATTATATTCCATATTTGCATTTTAAGGTCTTTGAGCACTGTGTAAAGCGTTATATAAATATAATGTATTGTTTTTGTATTATTTTTATTATTATTATTATTATTATTATTATTATTATTATTAGGTGCTGAGGGCTGCAGAGACGGTGAGCAAGTGCAAGCTCTTAAGATGTCACACACATCATCCGGGAGGAGATTGGATCGTAGGGTGTTAATCTGCTCGGGGCCAGATTGAGGAGACAGTTTGGCATCGACAGCCATCGTTCTGACTTGTTGTCATTGGTTGTGTCTGTGTTTCTCAGGATCAGGCTGCACCACATTGCCAAACTCACCTATCTTTAACTGCAGAAAGGGAGCACGAGAAAAAAGTTCTGTAAAACAGTCCTCTTTCAGGGCTTTTAGCTCATGCAAAGTTTTCGTGTGTGTGTATTGGTCTGCTAAATGTCAAGGGCTGGGAGGAGATGTAGAAGAACGTGTTCGTACAGTGTGACAGAGAGGGACAAATATAAAAAGCTTCAAGTGGAGTGGAGATATAATTTAATCATATGTTGTTTGTTTGTCAATCATATATATATATTGTTTCAAATTATTAAAATATCTGACTCTGACTATCTGTTTCTGCTTCTCTATCATATTTATAGTGTGTGATATATACCTATCATAGCCTACATCACATATCATAGGGTGACCAGACGTCCCAGACTTAATGGACAGTGCCTGTTTTTGGCTGCCTGTCCCTGGCTAAATACAGAAAAAAACTTTGAATAGAAATAATAGTATTAATTTAAAATGGAAAAACAATTGATAGTCAAACTGGAAATGTCCTCGTTTTCCCCCTTTTCGGGGATTATGTTCTGTTCTCGGACGTCTGGTCACTTTATATCACATTATATTCATTTAGCTGACGCTTTTATCCAAAGCGACTTACAATTGCTATACATGTCAGAGGTCGCACGCCTCTGGAGCAACTAGGGGTTAAGTGTCTTGCTCAGGGACACAGTGGGGATTGAACCTGGGTCTCTCACACCAAAGGCGGGCGTCTTAACCATTGCGCCACCCCACATATATCAGAATACTCTATTTCTGTTAAGCCCACTGTGAACATTAAAATACACCGAAATGTATCCTGGGTCATAGCTACATGTATAACCTTTGCAGCAAAAAAAACCCGCGTGAAAATCAGTTCGGTATTCAGTAAGTTATGATTAATTAAATGCGCTGACAGCTCGTTGCACCTGCCAAACAGATTAGACTGAGTGGAGCGGTTGACCGGTCCAAGATGGCGGCCGCACGGCTCGTCAGCGCCAGTAGGCAGCAGCGGTCGATGCGGCGTCTATGTATATTATGTCTATGGTTTCTACACGGCCTTAGCGACGGTAACTAGGGGGCGGGGCGGGACATCGCGAGAACACTCCGCGGGATCCCGCAGCGCGCCTGAATCTCAGCCGGAAGACCTCCGAGGACGGAATCCAGACTCAGTCCAGGACAACGCAGCGGAGACCTGCAGGACGATGGAGAACCAGAACCCGGACCAGAGGAGCCAAACAGCAGCCTCGTGCTCTGATAGCACCGATGTTCAGGTCAGTGTTCATGACTTCATCACGAGACTAAAGACACGAGGAAGAGTCTCGAGGGTCCGTGTATCATCCGTTCATTCTGTTGTTAGAGATCAGACCCTGAAAACCCGCTCCAGGGTTTGTGTTGACGTGGTTTGATTTCCAAAGTGTCTCCGTGATTCCTGTTTTCATCTTGAAGAGAGGAAGCTGAAAGAAAACTCACGAGCGTTTCTCTTTGCTTTGTTCTGTGGGTTTTCCCGCGCGGCGCATGCGCGGTGCAGCACGTGTAAGGCCCCGTGTCCACCAAAGCGTTTTTTGCCAGCTGAAAACGCCAGCTGTTGTTCTGAAAACGCCTAGCTGCCAGCGGTAGGGTGTGTTTTGGAGGCGCAGTGTTTATTTTTGAGAAGCTGTGGTTGCTATGATACATAATTTCCGTGGAGGCGATGTGCTGCAAGTAGAGCAGCCTACTTAATTTACTGAATGTAAAAATGTCACCACAAAGTACGTAGGCCCACTTGCTCTGGCCCTCGCTCTGCATGAAAAGAAGGCTGAAACATGAGAGTACAGACTTTTAGATATAATAAGACGCTCAGCGCCTCATCACGCTCCTGGCGTATCGAAAGCCAGAGTATTCATATACGCCTGGTGGAGCGCCTGATTGCGCACTGGCACGTCAAAAGCGCGTGATTTGACAGAAAAGCGCGCGCCTTTCACGCGTGATATGACAGAAAAGCGCACGTTCTTGACGCGCGCTTTGGATTCACCTAAAACGCACGTCGAAAGCGTGCGTTTTTGAGTCAGTCAGAGGAACTCATACAATGTTCTTACCTTATGGCTTCACAGTCAATAGCCATTGTCCCATAGATGGTAAATTCAATGTCATTGAAAGTATGTGTGTGATTTATTATTTTGAATAATTGTTTTAGACTAGGATGCTCTTCCCTTGCAAGACACAATGGAAGTGTTGTGTATTATACACACTGGAATTTGTATGGAGAAGAAACATTCACACAGCAGGTTACATAGCACAGTTGTAAATCAGAGAAATAAATTCCAGGTGTCAGAAACCTGGATTTTAAAACAGTTAACTAAGAAACAAACCAGGCATTTAATTTAATACTGCCAGCTGCTGGTAGAAAGGGAAACAGTTTGATGCATTGTGATGGAAACCACATTAAATATGAATTTAATACTAAAATATAGTGCTAACAGTAACAACTGTGCACACACAACAATTACCTAGGTTAACCTATTGTACCAATCAATGTGCTCATTAAACGTGACTCTCGCTATTTACCTGAATAAATTATAATATTATATTGCATGTGATCGACTACTGTTGCTAACATATTTCTCTCGGTCCAGGATCAGTTTTTGATTTATTGATTATACTTATGTTATCCTGATGTAACATTAGTGCTGCATAATGTTAAAGAATGACCGTTCTACAAGCTTGGCTTTTATTTTAATATATGTACAACTACGTCCGGGTCACAATAAATGAAAGAAAAACATGTTTATCTGTTTCATCGCTTTGTGGATCAAAAAATAAAGTATAAAAATGTACAGGAACCAGCCCAGTTAGCATTTTTATTTAAGTTATTATTCTGTATAATATATTTTAAGTTTCAAATAGTATTCATACTTGCTATGTGGGAGCTCAACCATCCGAGGTCACTCTATTCCCTTCTGTGGCGTCCAGGGTCAAAAAAGTTCTGACTTGTGTTTATCAATATCAATGAGGAGGCCAGCACTAGTACCACAGGAATGTAATCACTGAGTTTGAAGCCATAGGATGAGCAGAACTTCACCTGCCTTCTAGCTACTCTGTAAATTGTGCTATTACTGTTAAATTGATGAACTCTCAGATTCCACAATCTACTGCTACCCCTTCTGTGTCAAAACAAAACACTTTTAAATCAAAACTGCAAAGTTGTAGCCTATAGCTTTTTATTTTACTTTGCAATATCAAAACATTAAATTCGCCACTGTACTATACTCTATTTTATTATTATTTTACTATTGTGTTATGGTATTTTTGTATGAGTAGGCACATCGTGAGCAATTTACTATCCTGAATCATATTCCTCCTATGTGAACACATACCTGCAATAAAGCTGATTCTGATGTGGCGAGATGACAGTAGCTACATAGACTATATCTTCAATCAAGGGACACTTTAATGTAGTTTTAAGCTTTGTAATCTCCCTAATTGGAGCCAATAAAACAGTTTTTCATGTCAGCAGTAAATTCAACTGTTTTATTGGCTCCAATTGGAGAGCCTGCAAAGATTCCAACTATAATAAAGGGTCGACCTTGATTGAAGATATAGTCTATGTAGCTACTGTCATGTATGTTTTCATTGGGTTTAATAATAATGATAAATAATTTAAAAAACAGCCCTAAACTCCATCTAGCTAACAGGACAGACTGAAGCCATAAAAAGAATAACCATTAAGAAAGAGCACCTTATTTTTGCCTGTTTAGACGCCTCCAGCACAGGTTTGCACTGATGATTTGGTTGACCTGTTTACACATTCATAACGTGCGTTTTGTCTGAACCAAAACGCACATTCTCAACGCCGTTTTGTCATGAAAAAAACGCACGGTTTGGACATGAGTTTGATGGCTAATCACACATCAAAGACGCCCGTTTTGATACAAAAACGCACGCTTTCGACGTGCGTTTTAGGTGAATCAAAGCTGCGTCAAAAGCGTGCGCTTTTCTGTCAAATCACGCGTGAAAGGCGCTTTTCTGTCCAATCACGCGCCTTTGACGTGCCAGTGTGCAATCAGGCGCTCCACCAGGCGTATATGAATACTTTGGCTTTCGATACTGGCGTTTTTAGCAGCTCGGAAAAACGCGGCGCTCCCATTGGAATGTATTGAAAAAAGAGGCTGGCGTCAAAAAAACGCTTTGGTGGACACGGGGCCTAATGGCGGAGCGCGCAGAACAAACAATGATCCGTCTGATTGATCTGTGAGGAGGCTTTCTTGTTCACCTTCACCGCTGCTTGTTTTGGGAGTGAGTGCTTGAATCTGTTTCATGATATCAAACTTGGTTTTGGTCTAAAATGGGCCAAACAACAACAACATGGTTCTGTTGGCTTTGTATTGTGCACAAAGTAACAGGATCAGTCCTGTAAGGGAGCAGAGTTTGAGAGCCAGTGGGGGTCCTGGGCCTTGTTGAAACAAACTTGTGGCCTGAGGTTATTGTACATTTCTACATGGAGGGTTAACAACATATCAGGTGATTAATAGTCGACCGTGGGGAGTTTCAGCTGCAGCAAATGTTGACCTGGAACTGCAGTCTGATTCTGTCATCAGGTGGTTTAAGTGGCTGAAAATGAGTCTTTCCTTCAGCTCTGTGGCTGCTTGTGCAGCTCGTTACAGTGTTAAGAAATGTCAGAGATGATCGTCTGCAGATGAAGCATGAAGATAGAAGATAATAGTGATCAGATAAGGAAGGTTTGCATTTGGCTAGCTGGCCATTTAGCTATGAGACGCCTTTTATTGAAACCTCTTCAAAAGTAAACTTTTAATGTTAAACTCATTGTTCTGCATTGATTATGATTATTGAGTTAGAACTTAGCATTAATACATTGGAGACCATTTCATGCTCATAGATTTAATGAATATCAACAGCCCACGTAAATAAATAGCTGTATTATTTCACTGGAATTTATATTACTTATATTATTATAATTATTAGTGGAAAGCTTTATTTAAATATTATGCTATAGTATATTATGAAATGATGAATATAGTAACATTATAGAATTAATAATATTAGGGACACTTAAAGGGAAAACACACATTTAGGTCTTCAAACTTGATGTACAGGGTTTTTTATGACAGTTCTCAAACAAATGGTATACTGGCCATCAGCCCCAGTATCCTTTTTTGACCAGTAAGATGACCTTTACCAATAAGGGCTTTTCCCTTATTCTTGCTGTCCCAGAGAGAGTTTGTGTGAGCACATTTATAAGGCTCTGTGCAGCTGCAGCTAGTCCGACAGAGCTAACGACGCTGCACGGAATATAGCTGCTGAGAGGCTCCAGTCAAGATAAATCAACGTTGAAATCCCCAAAATAAAAGTAAAACGCTAATTTAATAAAAACATTTAACTCTGAGCTCCTCCTGCGAGTAAACGGCATAGTTGTCAGAACCGAATCCGACCGACATTGGGTATTTATTTCTCCGAAGGTTGGAGCGCTGCTCCCTGCTCCTCTAGCCCAAGTTTAGCAGCTGTCACCCGGCCTGCAGATTTTCAGTCCCCCGCTCTGCCCGGCCCTCTGCACACAACGCTCTTTTTTGCTTGAGTTGAAAATATCCAACTCACGCAAATTCCATCGCGTTGCCTTCGCGTCGCCGGCTCCGCCCCCTTTGCACCGCCCAACTGGAAATCGGGCGGAAATCGGGATTGATTGAAACGCTCGATTCGCGTTTGGTGTGAAAGCACCATTATTCTTGCTGTCCCAGAGAGAGTTTCTGTGTGAGCACATTTTTAAGGCTCTGTGCGGCTGCAGCTACTGTCGGGTTCAGATCAACATTCTGACAAACAAAGGTTAATAAAGACAATACACGTTAAAGGCAGCAAACTTGAGCTGGGCACTGAAATGAGTGTAAAACACACAAACACCAGCTAGCAGTGTGAAGCTAGCTCATGCTAATCGTAGCGATGCTTGATTTCCGTCTTTGTCCGGTTGTCTGTGTAAGACGCATTTCCCCTTTGTATGTCCCTATGATGTAAAAAAATTACCGCTGTGGGATACTGTCCCAAAGTATCTATTCAAAAGGATTCATATGTTTCACATCTTACCTGTGCACTGGGCGCCATGACGAGTGAATACGAGTGCACTTATTGTACTTTGTGGTAGAGGAAGACGTTCATTCTCAAAGCGTCACTGCTGAACTGCACAGTTTATTGCTCTTATAGTGTAATTGGTGTCACATGTTGTGTAAAACAGCTTTTTTTAAACAGAACTTTGTCACTGGCATCAGTTTGTTTACTGCTAATCACATGTATGTGGGAGATAGAATGCCAACAGTACCAACAGTCCCTGAAGGCAACATGACTGAGGAGGGTCTTCAGCCTTCTTTGGTAGGGTTCTTACAGACCAAAGGTAAAGTTGTCGTTTCATGATACTTTGTCATCTGTTGACTTAATGACCAAATACTTTGTTTTTAGGACCAATGAAATAAATATACAGTATACTGTATAATGCTATATGATAAATGGACATGATTATGTATGCAGATGATACGGTAATTTTTACACAAGCCAAAAGTACTGATGATCCAGCTTTTATTGGCTTTAAATGACTGAATGAGTCATACCTGTGCCACCGTGGCCACTGTAAAAGATCACTTGGGTGGACAAGAATTGATTAATGTTGAGGAATTTAAGTATTTGGGAGTGCTGATAGACTCGAAATTATCATTTAAAAAACACATTAAAAAAGTTGTGAAAACTGTAAATGTTTATATACAGAACCGTACATCATTAACAGATACAGCAGCAATTACATTCCTGCACTCTATGATACTGGCTCATATTGAGTACTTGATCACAAGTTGGTCCTATACAAGTCATGCTGCTATTGAGCCGATGGAAGTGTGCTTACAAAAGAGCATCGAAAATATTAGACAAGAAATTTTGCTAATTTCAAATTCTTTAAATCAGCCTGTCTAATCTACAAGGTTAAACATGATTTTGCACCATTGAGTGATTTTATTAAACAAAGGTCCAGTAGTGTTGCCGGGACTCGAGTGACTAGAGCCATGAGAGGTGATTGTGACTTGGCGTTTAGGCGAACCGCCTTTTCACAGAACGTTCTGTCATATCAGGGAGTGAGCTTCTGGAAAAGTATTCCACTGTCAGTGAGGGGAAGCACAAGTCTTCCTAACTTTAGGAGTCGTTTAAAAGTGTGGCTGAGGGACACACAAACATGTGGTCATGTTTAGTACATTTTTATATATCAGACTGTCCTTTGTTGTCCACTCTTGTTACATTCGTAAATTCATACGCCTCAAAAAAATGTTTCTCTCTGAGCCCTCGGAGCCACTGTAGGTATCCAACAAATTCTATGTTTAAGTAAACTAGTCACCTAGCTTGAAACCCGCTCACACACATATTTTAAATGCCTTCGGTAGAATTCAAATGAGCCATTTTAATCTAGATTAATTTCAAGATTAATCTAGATTAAAAAAAATCTATGCCCACGACTAAAAAAATATAGAATTAATTAATAATCAATTAATTTGATTTATTAATAATTTGATAATTAAGTTGCTTTATACAAACAACAATGGTTCTTCCTTTGTTGCATGAGGAAGTACTTTTAGCAGCAATGATATGGCAGGAAGTAGGAGAGATTCTGGGTCTGATTTAGCTCTCACACAGTTTGGAGCAGGTTTTTAGTCTTTCTTCTATTGCTACTGTGGAATGAAGTTGGTTCAATATAAACTAGGCCTGTGTGTGTGTCTGTGTATATACATATGTATTAGGGCTGAACGATTTTGGAAATTAATCTAATTGCGATTTTTTTAACCAATATTGCGATTTCGATTTAATTTTCGATTAATTTTTAAGCTCTTTAACTTCTGTATTATTCAAAACAGACAAGCAGTAAATCAGTGTATAGCGTGATATTAGACAGATTAAACTTACACTGTTCTTTCTTGTAGGTCAGGCCTGTGTTATGATGAATTAGGTAGAATTATTATTATGAGCAATAAGATATATCAAATTATAATAATATGAGAAAGACAATTTGAGTAAAGTCATGGCATTAAATAATATGGTATAATATCATCAGGTCGGCCTACCTTTTCACCACAGGGTGTTATACAGTAAGCCTCAATACAAAACCACAGTTCAACCACCAATTAATGAGTCCTGATCTCAGTTCAGATCTCCTGGAGTCCATCTTTCTGTATCCCGTAAGCAAACTAAAATACTCAGTTTGAGGTTCAATTCAAAAGTTGGCTAACTAAAATAGAACAGAGTGGCGCCTCTGCGTGTTTAATAGACAAGCTTAGTAATTCTCCGACAACACCGAGTCCCCCCGCAGCCTCCGATGCTGGTGAGCAGCGACCGGCTTTAACCAGGCTGTAACTTCGGGACAACTGGACCTCTTCGGCGTTTAGTTTGAAGCGCCAATTTACAGATATTTCCTGAGCTGACTGGTGGCTGTGTGTGTGGCCGTGAGGCCGATCGCCACAATGCGCTTATCTTAATACGCCTCTTTCTGTTGTGCATTTTTCCGTCCATCAAAGCCGCAGATGGCCCAACGACTTCACTCACCACCACCAAGTTACCCGCGGTGGCGGCTGCTACTGTCATTCCATGTGGCATTAAAGTTTATGTAGCTGAGCTTCTGTCAAGCTTAAGGCCATTTTACAACAAGAAGGCAAGTTACAGCGTAACGTGTAGACGAAGCAATAACTTCGTCAGACTGATTTCCGCTTGGGTGTCATGTGATCAGAGTATAATCGGCGCCTTTGCGATTAGAAAATTGCGTTTTATTAAATCGCGATTAAATCGCAAATGCAATTAATCGTTCAGCCCTAATATGTATATATAAATGACCTAACTATAAATATATATATCTTTGACTGAAGACGGTGGTCACTGCCACAGTGGTTGGTGTGGTCACTGCCACTAGGGGCGCTAAAGACGGTGGTCGCTGCCATACTGGTCGGTGTGGTCGCTGCCACTAGGGGCGCTGAAGACGGTGGTCACTGCCACAGTGGTTGGTGTGGTCGCTGCCACTAGGGGCGCTGAAGATAGTGGTCGCTGCCACACTGACCACTGGATGCAGTTGGTTATATCTACTGTAATAAACCTTTATCATCAAGTCTTTGTTAATATATTATCGATTATATATTATCTACTCTTATTGTCTACTCTACTCTTCTTGTTGCACTATATATTGCAGTTTGCGTGGTACCTACAGTAATAACCTACACCTGTCTATCTTTAGTCATTGCCTAAAACAAGGCCTGTGTTATCACCGGTGAATGAAAGTGTGTACATCTTTCTGTATCACAATACTTTGTAAAATACACTATATTATGTATTATTGATGCACTGTAGGCCTACCGTATATTGCAGTTTGTGTGGTTGTAGCCAATCTACAGTAGGCTACATCTATCTAAATCACAATACTTTGATAAACATAGCCTACAATATTATTGATTATACATATATATATTGTTGGTTGAATCCAAGCTAGACTGATTTTAACAATAAGAATATAGTTAATCAAAAATTAGTAGGCTATATTTAACAAAGTATTACGATCTAGATATATTTCTTACTAGGTAGCCTATAACCACACAAACCCCAATATATAGTACAACAATAAGAGTAGGCATAATCGATAACATAGTATATTTAACAAAGACTTATGATAAAGATGTATTACACTAGATATAACCAACTGCAACCAATGGTCAGTGTGGCAGCGATCACCGTCTTTAGTGCCCCTAGTGGCAGCGAACACACCGACCAGTGTGGCAGCGAACACCGTCTTTAGCGCCCCTAGTGGCATGTAAGCCATGTAGATTTGACCGATGCAGTAAAATGCAAACCAACCAATGGGCAGAAGTTGACCCCTTAAGACACAGCCCCTCCTCATTTGCATAATGAGGCACAAATGCATACAGAAATGTAAAAACGACAGGCAGAAATAAATAGCATTGAAGAAATAAATAGGGTAAAAAAATACAAAGGAAGAATAAAACAGACAAAAAATATTATAACATGCACATAAATAAATACTTAAAAAAATAAGTAATTAATAAATAAAGTTAACGATTATAACGGACAATAAATAAATAAGGTAATTATTACAAAGGTGAATAAATAAAGAAGCTAATTAAAAGACATATACATTTATGTCTCACTGTATAATTTAATTTCTACCAACATTTATTTGTTTATTGTATTTTTTGGGGCAATTAATTGTATGCTTATTTATTTATTGAGCATTTATTTATTTCTGTATTTATTTTTAAATATGATAGATCTGGTCCTCCATACTAAAGAGATTGTGCAGCTTCGAAAATTTAAATATAAATTATACAAATTGATTTTTTGAAGCTTCAATAATCGATGTTCATAACTACCGAAGCTTCGAAGCTCAAAAAATGGTGTTCGGACCAGCCCTATATTCTAGCCTACTATGTGTATTAAAATATTAAAGACTCTAAACGTTCATAAAATATATACTTCAAATCAATTTATCACCATTGATGAAGTCCACAAAGAATTTTACAGCATTTAAAAGCATTATTTGGAGGTGCATGCAATTCTCGGCAGCCAGGCAAAACTCGGCACAACACCTGGTTTGCACCTTCTGCAATGCGGAATTATTTTACTGTAGGAGTTCTTCCAGTTTCAAGTAGCCTACCACCTAAACGCAAAGCACATCACACGCTACACACAAGTTCATCTTATTGAACATGATTTATTTTCATCACCAATTATCATAGTAGAACAGCTTTCTCAAGCAGTTTGTGATGCATTTTGGAAACAGGAGATGAGCCCCTGGTCTAATGCGCCACCTGGCTTGAAACCCGTTCGCACACATATTCTGATGCCTTCGGCAGAATTCAAATGAGACATTTTAATCTAGATTAATTTCAAGATTAAAAATTATCTATGCCCACCACTAAAAAAATATAGAATTAATTAATTTGATTTATTAATAATTTGATAATTAAGTTGCTTTATTCAAACAACAATGGTTCTTCCTTTGTTGCATGAGGAAGTACATTTAGCAGCAATGATATGGCAGTAAGTAGGAGAGATTCTGTGTCTGATTTAGCTCTCACACACTGTTGGGAGCAGGTTTTTAGTCTTTCTTCTATTGCTACTGTGGAATGAAGTTGGTTCAATATAAACTAGGCCTATGTTGTGTGTGTGTGTGTGTGTATATATAAATATTTATATATAAATGACCTATAATAACTATATACTATTAAAAACTATTAAAAAATTAAAAGTAGCTTAGATGTAACTAAGCTCATTTTGCCACGTTGCTGTAGCTTAGCTTGCTACATTTAACTGGGGGGTAGCTTCTGTGTAGTGAAGCTTCATGTAATGTAGAGTAGCTTAGCTTACTACATTTTCCAAGTAGCTTGCCCCACACAAGTTATTTTTATTACAATACGTTCGTATGTGATTTCAAAGATGTGTTCTCATTTATGGTTTTAGATAGCTCACTCCACTATGACATCTAACTTACGCTGTTTCTCTCTCTTGATATAGAGAAGGAGAAGAAGAAATGGAAGCAAATCTCATCGCTGTCAGCACTGTGACAAATCCTTCACAACATCTGCATATTTGAAGATTCATCAGCGAGTTCACACTGGAGAGGAACTGTACAGTTGCGACCAGTGTGAGAAAGCTTTCACTACAGAAAGTGTCCTAAAAATCCACCAATGTGTTCACACTGGAGAGAAACCGTACAGCTGTAGACTGTGTGGAAAAAGCTTCACTCGATCATGTGACCTAAAACGCCACCATCGTGTTCACACTGGAGAGAAACCGTACTCATGTGAAGTATGTGGAAAAACTTTTTCTCTATCAAGTCTCCTAAAAGTCCATCAACGTGTTCACACTGGAGAGAAACCATACTGGTGTGAAGAGTGTGGAAAAACTTTCACTCAATCAGGTCTCCTAAAAGTCCATCAACGTGTTCACACTGGAGAGAAACCATACCGGTGTGAAGAGTGTGGAAAAACTTTCACTCGATCGGGTGACTTACAAGTCCATCAACGTGTTCACACTGGAGAGAAACCATACTGGTGTGACGAGTGTGGAAAAACTTTCACTCAATCAGGTCTCCTAAAAGTCCATCAACGTGTTCACACTGGAGAGAAACCATACAGCTGTGAAGAGTGTGGAAAAACTTTCACTCGATCAGGTGACTTAAAAATCCACCATCGTGTTCACACTGGAGAGAAACCATACTGGTGTGAAGAGTGTGGAAAAACTTTCACTCGATCAGGTGACTTAAAAATCCACCAACGTGTTCACACTGGAGAGAAACCTTACTGGTGTGACCAGTGTGGGAATGCTTTCATTACAGCAGCTGTCCTGAAAAAACACAAACGTGTTCACACTGGAGAGAAACCATACAGCTGTGAACAGTGTGGAAAAACCTTCGCTCAATCAGGGATCCTAAGATTCCACAAACGTGTTCACACTGGAGAGAAGCCGTACTCATGTGAAATATGTGGAAAAACTTTCACTCGATCAAGTGACTTAAAAATCCACCACCGTCTTCACACTGGAGAGAAACCATATAGCTGTGGCCAATGTGGCAAATCTCATAGAGACATGAGAGCCCTTAGAAGACACAAATGCATTGATAAAGCATCAGTGTGACAGTTTCAACTATTTCCTCCTGCCCTGAATACAACCACGTGTCAGCACGTGACTGTGGACTGACAAACGTCATGAGATGAAACCGGAGGAAGTTTGATTTGGAAAGAGCTGGAAAGCGTCAGTCCAGAGGTTTCAGCCAATAGCAAAATAAAACTGCAGTACCCGGGTTTCAAACAGTAGTGGGCAGTCACTGCATTTCAGAATCAGATTTATTGGCAGGTGTTTGTACAAATTTGAGGAATCTAACTCTGGATTGTACATCGCTCACAATGTGCTTACTTATACAACAAGACAATAATAATCAAACAGGCAACAGTATAGAAAACTCCTATATACAGACTGTGAACAAATCCAGATGGATTGAGACAATAGTGCAGTGAGCAGAGTGCAAAAGATGTAGGAGAAAATTATTATTACTCTTATTGTTATGTACATGTTGGAGGTGGATGTGAGATAATGGTGTACATACGCATACAAGTGTACATGTACACAGTGTGATGAGAGCAAAGGATGCTGAGATAAATAAGTATTATGTGCAGGTGTTATTTACTTGAGGTAGGTGGATTTGGTATACAGTATATACAACATGAACAGCTCTGAAATAGAGAATGATGAATAAACTAAGTGTTTGCCACTACTGGCGTACAGTGCTCGGTAGCGCCTACCACAGGGAGGCACTGGAACAGGTTGTGGTGAGATGCATCTGTGGTGATGTTTCCTGACTCTGGAAATGTATAAGTCCTGAATGGAGGGCAGGTTGGCATCGATTACCTCTTCTACAGTCCTGACTGTCCATTGTAGTCTGCTCCTGTCCTTTTTGGTGGCAGATCCAAACAAGACAGTGATGGAGGTGCAGAGGACAGACTGGATGATGGCTGTGTTGAACTGGATCAGCAGCTCCTTTGGCAGGTTGAGTTTCCTCAGCTGGAGCAGGAAGTACATCTATTATGATGCTATTTTGATAGCCGATTAATCTATCTAATAATGAAACGAATAATGGACTGTTCGGATTATAAATCGCAAAAGACACAATGTCTCTCATTTAGCTATTAGCCCTTAAATTAAACCTGAGGTTGTTTTAGGCATGTGCTAATTAACAGTCAAGACAATAAAATAAATACTGCTTTCAAAAATGCATCTTTTAATGGACGTTTCTGCTGCTGCAACAGAAATTACCACTGAAATCACGTCCTGATAAGCAGCTGATCTGCTGTTTAGTGACGGAGCAGTTTACACAGCAGCACTGCAAAACTCCGGGACAAACTGACACTGTATACAAAGAAAGGAAGAACGTCATGCATTTCATTTGCTGAATTTACAAGAGGGGATCAATAATAATGATTTTGTAGTCGACAGTGTTTCACAACAAATATAGTTTCCCCAAACTCAACAACTCACAAAACTCTGTGAATTTTTAAAGTAGTTTTGTGCGGAGTAGCCGCTGCCTCACGCACAGTCAAGAGAACTGTCTCTTCTTCAGAAAGTATTAAGTTGCCCGGTGTCCAGCAGACACAGGGCTGTTGAGTATGGTGATGGGGGGCGGAGAGGGGGGGGGCTCCTCCTGAAGTCCACAATCATCTCCACAGTTTTGAGCGTGTTAAGCTCCAGCTTGTTCTGACCGCAACCGAGAGCCAGCTGATCAACCTCATTTCTGTAGGCCACCTCGTCACCGTCCCGCATGAGGCCGATGATCGTTGTGTCATCAGTGAACTTCAGGAGTTCGACAGATGGGTCTCCTGAGGTGCAGTCGTTTGTGTAGAGGGAGAAGCGCAGTGAGGAGAACATACACCCCCTGGGCGGTGCCAGTACTGATAGTCCAGGTCCTGGATGTGACGTTCCCCAGCCTCACCTGCTGACTCCTGTCAGTCAGGAAGTTTGTGATCCTCTGGCAGGTGGAGGCTGGCACAGTGAGCTGGGTGAGTTTGGTCCTGAGGATGTCCGGGATGATGGTGTTGAACGCAGAGCTGAAGTCCACGAACAGGATCCTTGCATATGTCCCTGGAGAGTCCAGGTGTTGCAGGATTTAACGCAGGCCTAAGCTGACAGCATCATCCACAGACCTGTTCGCCCTGTAGGAAGACTGCAGGGGGTCCATCAAGCGGCCTGTAATGTCCTTCAGGTGGGCCAACAACAGTCTTTCAAAGGACTTCATGACTACAGATGTCAGGGCGACAGGCCTGTAGTCATTTAATCCAGAGATGGAGGGTTTTGTCGGGACCGGGATGATTGTGGAGCGTTTGAAGCAGGAGGGAAGACGGGGGCCAGCCGGTCAGCGCAGATTTAAAATGTCCAGATTTGGACCTGAAGCCATCAACAACTATTACATACCCATACCCATAGGTAATCAGCTGACATAAGATGTTTGGGGGTGTAGTGACTCTTTAAGAAGGCCATGGAATGTGGTCAAAAGCTCCAAAGAGGTAGTATGTGAGGCTTTAGTTCAGAGTAATTAATTACAGATGTGTTCCCAAAGGTCAAGAATGAACCTCCACACTTGATGAAATATTGTTTGTGTGCTTTATACATATATTCTTGTTATTGAGCTGTAGTTAAACATGTTTACTTTAAATAATCTGTAGTTTACATCTATAGTCACTGTTTTTATTTTGTATTAGTGAATGGGTTTTTGTTCAGACTGAAAGCAAATCCAAATCTAGTCCATGCAAAGACATGCAGATTCACTCCAGCTGAGGTGAAGACATGTCAGCTCAAGTTTGAAATGTTTCATCTTAAATAAAAGATTATCTTTGATTCTTCTTCTTCTTTGAAGCAGACTGAAGCTCTCAGCGTGGCTCCTGCACAAACCCATGCACCGTCTCCTCTGTGGGTTGTTTGTACGGTTTGCAATAGTTAATGTGTAAATATAATGTAAATATATCAGTCTGAAGGAGGCCGATCCAGTGACTTCCTGTTCTGCCTCCTTCCTGAGAAACATGTCAAAGAGTCACCTGATTGAATCCTCCTGATCGTGACAATAACAACATTGATGATTTTGACCAAACTGCTTAAATTAAATATGTTTTGATCTCTTAGCTTGCTCACTACTCAAGAATGTCTCTGTTCTACCAAAACAGCTGAAGCTCATTTCTTTTGTCTGCTAATGATGTGTCTGCTTAAACAGTAAGATGAGAGCATTCATTGATGAACTGACAGTTTGTTATAACCTTAATGTGACCATGGGACGACCAAAGGGGGAACTGTAATAGAAACAAATAGATTTTACCTGTATGTACTTTTAATAATCCTCTATATGTCATTACTTTTGTTCTTTGCTCATCTTATGTGGTGTTTTAATTTCCACTAAGTGTCCCAGTGTTTTGAGATAATGACCTTCTGTGAGATTGTTTTGTTTCATGCCACTCTGTTATTCTTACTTTTAATAAATATCACAAAGACAAGTTTATTTCTTCATTTCATTAGACATTGTCATTCTTCTGTCAGTTTTGGAGAGATTAGGATGTGTGTCTGATGCATTTTTGCTAAAGGAAATATGAAGTTACTTAGTGACACACATCACTCTGTTGCATGTTGGGATCTGGTTCGACAGATGGGTCTCCTGAGGTGCAGTCGTTGGTGTAGAGGGAGAAGAGTAGTGGGGAGAGCACACACCCCTGTGGGGTGCCAGTGCTGATAGTCCAGGTCCTGGATGTGATGTTCCCCAGCCTCACCTGCTGACACCATTCCCTACAGGAGGCCTTTGTCTAACGAAGAATCTGTTATTTAACGTGCCTGGTAAAATAAAGGCACCGTTCCATCAGATGGAAATATTCTTGTCCATCATTTAAGACAAACTTCCCCAATAAAAGTCTGGAACCGCTTTTGGTCATTTATAATGACTGTTTTTATCAACATTTCAATGTTTTGGAAGCTTTATGTTATTTGGAACGTGGTTGTATGGAGAGAAATAGTGTTTTACAGATAACTCCCAATAAAAGTGAACATATTAACAGTAAATATTGCCAAAATATGGACAATCGGTAGGTATATTTTTAAAAAGTTGTGTAATAACTGTTGTATATTAGTTTCTTTTCATCAATTTTACAGTTGCAGTTGTGTTTCAGGTCTAAGATATATTGGTGTATTATAATCTACCTTATGATGGTTTTAACGGTTTATTGCATTAAAATATAGCTTTTTTTCCAGGCGAGAATGAAAATATATTTTTTCGGTATTTAATCTCCATCCATCCATCCATCGTCAACCGCTTATCCTGCGTACAGGGTCGCGGGGTGGCTGGAGCCTATCCCAGCTGGCATAGGGCGAAAGGCGGGGTACACCCTGGACAGGTCGCCAGTACATCGCAGGGACACACATAGACAGACAACCACTCACACTCACATCCACACCTAAGGACAATTAAATAAAGCAAAAATAAATATGTCAATATAGAATCGAATTATACGGAGCCCCCCTGGTGACATTGATAAAAAATATAATAACTTGTGACCTCAAATTATTATTTTGAGGCCTCAAAATAATAAATTGTGGCTACGAAGGCCTGAAAATAATAATTTGTGGCCATGAATTATTAATTTGAGGCCTCAAAATAGTAATTTGTGGCCATGAATTATTAATTTGAGGCCTCAAAATAATAATTTGTGGCCATGAATTATTATTTTGAGGCCTCAAATTATTATATTTTTCATCAATGTCACCAGGGGGGCTCTGTAATTTATATTCCTTTGCTTCTGACATTTCAAAGGAGACCAGAATTATGCATCTAGGCCTAATGATTGAGGAGATATTACTGATTTATTTTGGGTTTGTTATTTTAGGTGTTTTTCCTAAAAATAGGTGCTAGGGACTACTTAGGATGTGACTAACATTTCCAAACTACCCATTAAGCTTTCTACTTTCCATCAGCATGTTCTCCACTACTGGAAACTCATATACAAACATAACTTTACTCCTCACACGGTCCCAATATGGAAAAACAGAAGTATATTAATTAAGAGTAAATCTTATTTCTACAGTGAATGGATGGGAAAAGGTGTCTGGTGGATTGTTCATTTATTGGATAATTGTGGTAACTTCTTAACATATGATGTCTTCTTTCGGAAATACAGTTTGATGTGCACTGAGAGCCAATTTAAAACCGTAACTAAGGCAATCCCACAAGCTCTGATGACTTTAGTCAAAGGTATGTTAGCATACTCTGTTATTCCTCAATAGCCCACGTTAATCATAGACACATAATTTCTTAGATAAAAAATGTAACAATAATTTTTTTTAGAAATGTCCTCACTTCGATCTGCTTCCCTTCACCACTCAAGAGAAAACATATCTTCCAGAAATTTACCAGCAATTATATAGTGAAGATAAGAACCAGTTACCTTCATGTTCCTGTTTCACCAAAGGTAAAAGTTCACTTCAAAGTGATGAATGAGATTTGTCCATTTAACAACTTACTGCATCAACGATTTAATATGGATGTGAATGTTTGTACTTTCTGTAATTCAGAACATCTCTTCTTCTCTGGTTGTGTGACCCAGACCTTCTGGGATGCTTTCCAGTACTGGATCATGTACAACACACAAAATATCACAATTTTAACATATGACTATGTTAAATTTGGAATTCAAATGAGAACAAAACAACTGAATTTGAAATGAATAATCTGATTTAAATGCCAAAATACTTCATACACAAATGTTGATTTCTTAAAACATGCCCGTCTTTAATGCCTAAATGATATAATTCTGTATAAACAATCCCTGAGATGTTGGAAAACAAAAAAGCCCTAGTTTTTAATGAATAATTATGCAAACTTTTTTCCTAGTGTCTACTGCTGAGTCCCTTGGTCTCTTTTCCCTTTATTTATCCTTTTTTGCCCCTTTTATTATTTTTTTGTTTTATTAAGAAAATTATCAGTATGGTACTCCATGTTCAATTCATGCTGTAAGATTGACTGAATATGAATGCAATGTGCCTTGTATGTTTGATATGAATCTTTAATTTATTTATTTTTTACTGGAGGCCAAAAAACACTAACATGTTGTTGTTATATTTCTAATTTCTTCTGTTTTAACAGTGACTAAAGAGGTTTGCAGGCTACATTCACAACACACAGTTTTAAGCAGCAGATGTTTGTGAACAAACTGTTTCATCTGATTTCAAATTCTTAATGATTCTGCCTTCTTGTAAATTCAACATTAAATGTGACACAGGAAGTTCTTTCTGTCTTTGTTGTCCAAAAGCTTCAGCAGGATATTTTCATGAGCCTCTGATGTGATAACAACAAAGCTTCATTAAAAATCTGCTCTGTGTGAAGCTCACTCCCTCATACACATCAAATATGATCAGCTGATTTCAGGAAACCAACTAACTAAACTTCATCTTCTGCTGAAATCAAGGAGCCATTGTTTCTACACGGCCTTAGCGACGGTAACTAAGGGGCGGGGCGAGACGCCGCGAGAACACTCCGCGGGATCCCGCAGCGCGCCTGTGTCTCAGCCGGAAGACCTCCGAGGACAGAATCCAGTCTCAGTCCAGGACAACGCAGCGGAGACCTGCAGGACGATGGAGAACCAGAACCCGGACCAGAGGAGCCAAACAGCAGCCTCGTGCTCTGATAGCACCGATGTTCAGGTCAGTGTTCATGACTTCATCACGAGACTAAAGACACGAGGAAGAGTCTCGAGGGTCCGTGTATCATCCGTTCATTCTGTTGTTAGAGATCAGACCCTGAAAACCCGCTCCAGGGTTTGTGATGACGTGGTTTGATTTCCAAAGTGTCTCCGTGATTCCTGTTTTCATCTTGAAGAGAGGAAGCTGAAAGAAAACTCACGAGCGTTTCTCTTTGCTTTGTTCTGTGACTGTCGGTATTTTCCCGCGCGGCGCATGCGCGGTGCAGCACGTGTCATGGCGGAGCGCGCAGAACAAACAATGATCCGTCTGATTGATCTGTGAGGAGGCTTTCTTGTTCACCTTCACCGCTGCTTGTTTTGGGAGTGAGTGCTTGAATCTGTTTCATGATATCAAACTTGGTTTTGGTCTAAAATGGGCCAAACAACAACAACATGGTTCTGTTGGCTTTGTATTGTGCACAAAGTAACAGGATCAGTCCTGTAAGGGAGCAGAGTTTGAGAGCCAGTGGGGGTCCTGGGCCTTGTTGAAACAAACTTGTGGCCTGAGGTTATTGTACATTTCTACATGGAGGGTTAACAACATATCAGGTGATTAATAATCGACTGTGGGGAATTTCAGCTGCAGCAAATGTTGACCTGGAACTGCAGTCTGATTCTGTCATCAGGTGGTTTAAGTGGCTGAAAATGAGACTTTCCTTCAGCTCTGTGGCTGCTTGTGCAGCTCGTTACAGTGTTAAGAAATGTTAGAGATGATCGTCTGCAGATGAAGCATGAAGATAGAAGATAATAGTGATCAGATAAGGAAGGTTTGCATTTGGCTAGCTGGCCATTTAGCTTTATGAGAAACCTCTTCAAAGTAAACATTTAATTCTGAACTCATTGTTCTGCTTTGATTATGGTTCTTGAGTTAGAACTTAGCATTAATACATTGGAGACCATTTCATGCTCATGAATTTAATGGATAAAAACAGCCCACATAAATAAATAGCTGTATTATTTGACTGGAATTTATATTACTTGTATTATTATTAGTGGTGGGCCGTTATCGGCGGTAACGTGCTGCGTTAACTTGAGACTCTTATCGGGCGACAAAAAAATATTGCCGTTAATCTATTTTCAAAGTTGGGTTGGGAGCTGGGTCTATACTACGCAAGCTATGATGACTTTCACCTTCATATTTTAGCGCCGAATCGCACTGTAATCACATGCACATCAAACGCTACGTGCTAACATGGATGCAACTGTTGCTGCGTTCAATTTACCTCGGAGGTCGGAGCTGGGAATGACGTCACACCCGAGTTGACGGCGTTCCGGTTCCAACCTCGCTTCGGCCAACTGTTTGTTTACAACTAGCCAGGTTAGTTATTGATACGCCGGCTGATTAAAAAAGCGCGTGTATGCGGTATTTCCTCACACTAACTGTAGCAACACGTCCACAGAGTGTGTACCAACATTTCTGAAGCCGCCGGTGTTGTGCCGAATTCCGCCTGCCTGCCGAGAATTGCATGCACCTCGCGGGTGCTAACGGTCATCTATGCTGAGAAAAGAGGTGGATGCAAATCTCGGCAGGGAGCCGACAAAATCTGATCTGCCGAATTATGCATCCACCTCTTTAGGTCCTTCTCAGACACTTTGCTGTGCTCATTGATCAAACAGCTTCATCGCCACATATATGTACTGAAGCGGAGTTTGTATGGACAGAAAGAAGTGCATGCCTCAGCTTGTATTTTGGGTTAAGCTGCATTGTGGCAAATAGAATAATAGAAACAAAATGGATTATCCCTTTTACACGTTTTTTACCCTTATTATCAATCTAAATCAATCTATTGCAAAAGATAGGAGACTTTGAGATTTTACTGCGACGTCACGTCTCGTGCCCCAAACCGTTTGGATGAACGGTTTCTGGAAATAATCAAAATGCAAACCGAATAATAGTTTTATTTATTTATTTATTTCGTTCATGCCGTTGTACAACATTTTGTTCGGCTTTCTTTTTCCGACCAGCAATTAACACATATACATATACATACATTTCCATGAACGAAAAAAGGGACAGGAAGAAGAAAAACTTCGTGCATAGTGCATGTGTTGTGGTGGATAATTCAAATCGCTGTGGAGAGTCGGGTAAGGACTCTGGGTTTGCCTTTACAGAGAGCGGCTCCAATAACCAGGCTTTGTTGCAATGAGCGTTTCCTTTATTTTCTCCTTAAGGTGCATAATTACAGTCTTATCTATTGGCATTGAGGAGATTTATGGTTTCTGAAACCATAAACAGAATACAAATAATATGTAAATAATATTAATTATGTTTAAAGTATAAAATCTACTTCTGTACTTCACACAATGTCCTTTGAAGTATATTATGGCTAAACAGTTCTAACCTGTGTCCAGTGTCAATAAACAGTGACACTAACCAATAAAGACAAAAGAAACACTGTGTAATCCTATCGTACGTACTTTCTACTTCAATGATGGCAAATAACACTTCTCATTCGCTTGTCTGCTACAGATTATACATGACTTAAAAAATGCCAAGGAAACAGGCTAAGTAAATACAGCAACAAAACAGAAACTTACGGTTTTATGAACGCACAAATCACTCCCGAACCAAGACTAACACCGAACAGCGGTGTGAAGTTTCTCCGTATTCTCCGTGCAGACAAACTGGCCTCTCACTTTTCTTGTTGCTGGGCAGAATAGAGCGTGTGAGCCCCCTACTGGCCAGTGACTGTATATTCATGCCCTACAGCCTCCCAGCAACAGATGGCCTTTTTAACACAAACGGACAGGCAGCCTAAAGTATGGAGGACCAGATCTATCATATTTAAAAATAAATACAGAAATAAATAAATGCTCAATAAATAAATAGGCATAAAATTAATTGCCCCAAAAAATACAATAAACAATAAATGTAGGTAGAAATTAAATTATACAGTGAGACATAAATGTATATATGTCTTTTAATTAGCTTCTTTATGTATTCACCTTTGTAATAATTACCTTATTCATTTATTGTCCGTTATAATCGTCAACTTTATTTATTAATTACTTATTTTTTTAACTATTGATTTATGTGCATGTTATAATATTTTTGTCTGTTTTATTCTTTCTTTGTATTTTTTTACCCTATTTATTTCTTCAATGCTATTTATTTCTGCCTGTCGTTTTTACATTTCTGTATGCATTTGTGCCTCATTATGCAAATGAGGAGGGGCTGTGTCTTAAGGGGTCAACTTCTGCCCATTGGTTGGTTTGCATTTTACTGCATCGGTCAAATCTACATGGCTTACATGCCACTAGGGGCGTTAAAGACGGTGGTCGCTGCCACACTGACCATTGGTTGCAGTTGGTTATATCTACTGTAATACATCTTTATCATAAGTCTTTGTTAAATATACTATGTTATCGATTATGCCTACTCTTATTGTTGTACTATATATTGGGGTTTGTGTGGTTATAGGCTACCTAGTAAGAAATATATCTAGATCGTAATACTTTGTTAAATATAGCCTACTAATTTTTGATTAACTATATTCTTATTGTTAAAATCAGTCTAGCTTGGATTCAACCAACAAGTGGTCACCACACTTTCCTTAACAGGTGACAACACTGGCCTCCTTCCTGAAGGCAAGCACCAAAGATAGAGAGATATATTACTATAGGTTAACCACACAAACTGCAATATACAGTGAAACAATAAGAATATAGGCATAATCGATAATATTGTAGGCTATGTTTATCAAAGTATTGTGATTTAGATAGATGTAGCCTACTGTAGATTGGCTACAACCACACAAACTGCAATATACTGTAGGCCTACAGTGCATCAATAATACATAATATAGTGTATTTTACAAAGTATTGTGATACAGAAAGATGTACACACTTTCATTCACCGGTGATTATAGGCCTTGTTATAGGCAAGGACTAAAGATAGACAGAAGTAGGTTATTACTGTAGGTATAACCACACAAACTGCAATATATAGTGCAACAAGAAGAGTAGAGTAGACAATAAGAGTAGATAATATATAATCGATAATATATTAACAAAGACTTATGATAAAGATTTATTACAGTAGATATAACCAACTGCATCCAGTGGTCAGTGTGGCAGCGACCACTATCTTCAGCGCCCCTAGTGGCAGCGACCACACCGACCAGGGTGTCAGCAGTGGTCGGTGTGGCACTGACGAGTGGTCTGTGTGGCAGCAACCAAAGACTGTGGAGCCTCGTCTCATGCCCTCTCTCGCCAAATTAAAAGATGAATTCTGGTGTCTTCTTCATACTTTGGTGTTTTTGAATTGAATAATGGCAACCATACGAATAAAATACTATCTATTCATTTCCAGGCCATTAGAGCTTGTTTATAAGCGTTTGATAACTTCACAGTAATTTATCAATTTTGTAGTCTTTTTTATCAGCCATTTAACTTTGGAAAGTATTGTTTAAGGTTTAAAACTTAAAACCTGCAGACCTCAATTATTTATGTTGCATAGGGTATCTTCCCTAAATAATGACATTTGTTCCTCCAAATGAAATTAAATAAGATCTTATCTAATTCTTGGTATATTTAAGTAGGTATTTCCAGTGATAAGGATACATAGATATGGATATTCCCTCAGTATTAGATATTTGAACTCTACCAGTCAGTGAAAGATGCCTCATCCACGAAATATTGCATATTGAGTTTTTCATTCTTATCACACCCAGGTATGTAACTGGGTTCTTCACAGGGATACCATTAACTTCTGATAGTTCACATTCCTTAAGTGGTGTGGCAGCGACCACCATCTTTAGCGCCCCTAGTGGCAGCAAGCACACCAACCAGTGTGGCAGCGACCACCGTCTTTAGCGCCCCTAGTGGCAGCGAGCACACCAACCAGTGTGGCAGCGACCACCGTCTTTAGAGCCCCTAGTGGCATGTAAGCCATGTAGATTTGACCGATGCAGTAAAATGCTAACCAACCAATGGGCAGAAGTTGACCCCTTAAGACACAGCCCCTCCTCATTTGCATAATGAGGCACAAATGCATACAGAAATGTAAAAACGACAGGCAGAAATGTAAAAACGACAGGCAGAAAGAAATAAATAGGGTAAAAAAATACAAAGGAAGAATAAAACAGACAAAAATATTATAACATGCACATATATATAAATACTTAAAAAAATAAGTAATTAATAAATAAAGTTGACGATTATAACGGACAATAAATAAATAAGGTAATTATTACAAAGGTGAATAAATAAAGAAGCTAATTAAAAGATATATACATTTATGTCTCACTGTATAATTTAATTTCTACCAACATTTATTTGTTTATTGTATTTTTTGGGGCAATTAATTGTATGCTTATTTATTTATTGAGCATTTATTTATTTCTGTATTTATTTTTAAATATGATAGATCTGGTCCTCCATACTAAAGAGATTGTGCAGCTTCGAAAATTTAAATATAAATTATACAAATTGATTTTTCGAAGCTTCGAATAATCGATGTTCATAACTACCGAAGCTTCGAAGCTCAAAAAATGGTGTTCGGACCAGCCCTATATTCTAGCCTACTAAGTGTATTAAAATATTAAAGACTCTAAACGTTCATAAAATATATACTTCAAATCAATTTATCACCATTGATGAAGTCCACAAAGAATTTTACAGCATTTAAAAGCATTATTTGGAGGTGCATGCAATTCTCGGCAGCCAGGCAAAACTCGGCACAACACCTGGTTTGCACCTTCTGCAATGCGGAATTATTTTACTGTAGGAGTTCTTCCAGTTTCAAGTAGCCTACCACCTAAACGCAAAGCACATCACACGCTACACACAAGTTCATCTTATTGAACATGATTTATTTTCATCACCAATTATCATAGTAGAACAGCTTTCTCAAGCAGTTTGTGATGCATTTTGGAAACAGGAGATGAGCCCCTGGTCTAATGCGCCACCTGGCTTGAAACCCGTTCGCACACATATTCTGATGCCGTCGGCAGAATTCAAATGAGACATTTTAATCTAGATTAATTTCAAGATTAATCTAGATTTAAAAAAATTATCTGTCCACCACTAAAAAATATAGAATTAATTAATTTGATTTATTAATAATTTGATAATTAAGTTGCTTTATTCAAACAACAATGGTTCTTCCTTTGTTGCATGAGGAAGTACATTTAGCAGCAATGATATGGCAGGAAGTAGGAGAGTTTCTGTGTCTGATTTAGCTCTCACACACTGTTGGGAGCAGGTTTTTAGTCTTTCTTCTATTGCTACTGTGGAATGAAGTTGGTTCAATATAAACTAGGCCTATGTTGTGTGTGTGTGTATATATAAATATTTGTATATAAATGACCTATAATAACTATATACTATTAAAAACTATTAAAAAATTAAAAGTAGCTTAGATGTAACTAAGCTATTTTTGCCACGTTGCTGTAGCTTAGCTTGCTACATTTAGCTCACTCCACTATGACATCTCACTTATGGTGTTTCTCTCTCTTGATATAGAGAAGGAGAAGAAGAAATGGAAGCAAATGTCATCGCTGTCAGCACTGTGACAAATCCTTCACACGGTCTGGAAATTTGAAGATTCATCAGCGAGTTCACACTGGCGATGAACTGTACAGCTGTGACCTGTGTGGGAAAGCTTTCACTGCAGAAAGTGTCCTAAAAATCCACCAATGTGTTCACACTGGAGAGAAACCGTACAGCTGTAGACTGTGTGGAAAAAGCTTCACTCGATCAAGTGACCTAAAACGCCACCATCGTGTTCACACTGGAGAGAAACCGTACTCATGTGAAGTATGTGGAAAAACTTTCTCTCAATCAAGTCTCCTTAAAGTCCATCAACGTGTTCACACTGGAGAGAAACCATACTGGTGTGACGAGTGCGGAAAAACTTTCACTCAATCAGGTCTCCTAAAAATCCATCAACGTGTTCACACTGGAGAGAAACCATACCGGTGTGAAGAGTGTGGAAAAACTTTCACTCGATCAGGTGACTTAAAAATCCACCATCGTGTTCACACTGGAGAGAAACCATACTGGTGTGAAGAGTGTGGAAAAACTTTCACTCGATCAAGTGACTTAAAAATCCACCAACGTCTTCACACTGGAGAGAAACCGTACTGGTGTGACCAGTGTGGGAATGCTTTCATTACAGCAGTTGTCCTGAAAAAACACCAACGTGTTCACACTGGAGAGAAACCATACAGCTGTGAACAGTGTGGAAAAACCTTCGCTCAATCAGGGATCCTAAGAATCCACAAACGTGTTCACACTGGAGAGAAGCCGTACTCATGTGAAATATGTGGGAAAACTTTCACTCGATCAAGTGACTTAAAAATCCACCACCGTCTTCACACTGGGGAGAAACCATACGGGTGTGAACAGTGTGGAAAAACTTTCACTCGATCAAGGGCGCTAAAAATCCACCAACGTCTTCACACTGGAGAGAAACCGTATAGCTGTGGCCAATGTGGCAAATCTCATAGAGACATGAGAGCCCTTAGAAGACACAAATGCATTGATAAAGCATCAGTGTGACAGTTTCAACTATTTCCTCCTGCCCTGAATACAACCACGTGTCAGCACGTGACTGTGGACTGACAAACGTCATGAGATGAAACCGGAGGAAGTTTGATTTGGAAAGAGCTGGAAAGCGCCAGTCCAGAGGTTTCAGCCAATAGCAAAATAAAACTGCAGTACCCGGGTTTCAAACAGTAGTGGGCAGTCACTGCATTTCAGAATCAGATTTATTGGCAGGTGTTTGTACAAATTTGAGGAATCTAACTCTGGATTGTACATTGCTCACAATGTGCTTACTTATACAACAAGACAATAATAATCAAACACGCAACAATATAGAAAACTCCTATATACAGACTGTGAACAAAACCAGAGAGATTGAGACAATAGTGCACTGAGCAGAGTGCAAAGGATGTAGGAGAAAATTATTATTACTCTTATTGTTATGTACATGTTGGAGGTGGATGTGAGATAATGGTGTACATACGCATACAAGTGTACATGTACACAGTGTGATGAGTGCAAAGGATGCTGAGATAAATAAGTATTATGTGCAGGTGTTATTTACTTGAGGTAGGTGGATTTGGTATACAGTATATACAACATGAACAGCTCTGAAATAGAGAATGATGAATAAACTAAGTGTTTGCCACTACTGGCGTACAGTGCTCGGTAGCGCCTACCACAGGGAGGCACTGGAACAGGTTGTGGTGAGATGCATCTGTGGTGATGTTTCCTGACTCTGGAAATGTATAAGTCCTGAATGGAGGGCAGGTTGGCATCGATTACCTCTTCTACAGTCCTGACTGTCCATTGTAGTCTGCTCCTGTCCTTTTTGGTGGCAGATCCAAACCAGACCGTGATGGAGGTGCAGAGGACAGACTGGATGATGGCTGTGTTGAACTGGATCAGCAGCTCCTTAGGCAGGTTGAGTTTCCTCAGCTGGAGCAGGAAGTACATCTATTATGATGCTATTTTGATAGCCGATTAATCTATCTAATAATGAAACGAATAATGGACTGTTCGGATTATAAATCGCAAAAGACACAATGCCTCACATTTAGGTATTAGCCCTTAAATTAAACCTGAGGTTGTTTTAGGCATGTGCTAATTAACAGTCAAGACAATAAAATAAATACTGCTTTCAAAAATGCATCTTTTAATGGACGTTTCTGCTGCTGCAACAGAAATTACCACTGAAATCACGTCCTGATAAGCAGCTGATCTGCTGTTTAGTGACGGAGCAGTTTACACAGCAGCACTGCAAAACTCCGGGACAAACTGACCCTGTATACAAAGAAAGGAAGAACGTCCTGCATTTCATTAGCTGAATTTACAAGAGGGGATCAATAATAATGATTTTGTAGTAGACAGTGTTTCACAACAAATATAGTTTCCCCAAACTCAACAACTCACAAAACTCTGTGAATTTTTTTAAAGTAGTTTTGTCGTGGAGTAGCCGCTGCCTCCACGCACAGTCAAGAGAACTGTCTCTTCTTCAGAAAGTATTAAGTTGCCCGGTGTCCAGCAGACACAGGGCTGTTGAAGTATGGTGATGGGGAGGAAGGGGCTCCTCCTGAAGTCCACAATCATCTCCACAGTTTTGAGCGTGTTAAGCTCCAGCTTGTTCTGACCGCAACCGAGAGCCAGCTGATCAACCTCATTTCTGTAGGCCGACTCGTCACCGTCCCGGATGTGGCCGATGATCGTTGTGTCGTCAGTGAACTTCAGGAGTTCGACAGATGGGTCTCCTGAGGTGCAGTCGTTTGTGTAGAGGGAGAAGCGCAGTGAGGAGAACACACACCCCTGGGCGGTGCCAGTGCTGATAGTCCAGGTCCTGGATGTGACGTTCCCCGGTCTCACCTGCTGACTCCTGTCAGTCAGGAAGTCTGTGATCCACTGGCAGGTGGAGGCTGGCACAGTGAGCTGGGTGAGTTTGGTGCTGAGGATGTCCGGGATGATGGTGTTGAACGCAGAGCTGAAGTCCACGAACAGGATCCTTGCATATGTCCCTGGAGAGTCCAGGTGTTGCAGGATTTAACGCAGGCCTAAGCTGACAGCATCATCCACAGACCTGTTCGCCCTGTAGGAAAACTGCAGGGGGTCCATCAAGCGGCCTGTAATGTCCTTCAGGTGGGCCAACAACAGTCTTTCAAAGGACTTCATGACTACAGATGTCAGGGCGACAGGCCTGTAGTCATTTAATCCAGAGATGGAGGGTTTTGTCGGGACCGGGATGATTGTGGAGCGTTTGGAGCAGGAGGGAAGACGGGGGCCAGCCGGTCAGCGCAGATTTAAAATGTCCAGATTTGGACCTGAAGCCATCAACAACTACTACATACCCATACCCATAGGTAATCAGCTAACATAAGATGTTTGGGGGTGTAGTGACTCTTTAAGGCCATGGAATGTGGTCAAAAGCTCCAAAGAGGTAGTGTGTGAGGCTTTAGTTCAGAGTCATTAATTACAGATGTGTTCCCAAAGGTCAAGAATGAACCTCCACACTTGATGAAATATTGTTTGTGTGCTTTATACATATATTCTTGTTATTGAGCTGTAGTTAAACATGTTTACATTAAATAATCTGTAGATTACATCTATAGTCACTGTTTTTATTTTGTATTAGTGAATGGGTTTTTGTTTGCAAAGACATGCAGATTCACTCCAGCTGAGGTGAAGACATGTCAGCTCAAGTTTGAAATGTTTCATCTTAAATAAAAGATTCTCTTTGATTCTTCTTTGAAGCAGACTGAAGCTCTCAGCGTGGCTCCTGCACCAACCCATGCACCGTCTCCTCTGTGGGTTGTTTGTACGGTTTGCAATAGTTAATGTGTAAATATAATGTAAATATATCAGTCTGAAGGAGGCCGATCCAGTGACTTCCTGTTCTGCCTCCTTCCTGAGAAACATGTCAAAGAGTCACCTGATTGAATCCTCCTGATCGTGACAATAACAACATTGATGATTTTGACCAAACTGCTTAAATTAAATAGGTTTTGATCTCTTAGCTTGCTCACTACTCAAGAATGTCTCTGTTCTACCAAAACAGCTGAAGATCATTTCTTCTGTCTGTTAATGATGTGTCTGCTTAAACAGTAAGATGAGAGCATTCATTGATGAACTGACAGTTTGTTATAACCTTAATGTGACCATGGGACGACCAAAAGGGGAACTGTAATAGAAACAAATAGATTTTACCTGTATGTACTTTTAATAATCCTCTATATGTCATTACCTTTTGTTCTTTGATCAGCTTATGTGGTGTTTTAATTTCCACTAAGTGTCCCAGTGTTTTGAGATAATGACCTTCTGTGAGATTGTTTTGTTTCATGCCACTCTGTTATTCTTACTTTAATAAATATCACAAAGACAAGTTTATTTCTTTATTTCATTATACATTGTTGATTCTTCTGTCAGTATTGGAGAGAGTAGGATATGTGTCTAATGCATTTTTGCTAAAGCACACCACTCTGTTGCATGTTGGGATCTGATTGTGGACTTGGGATCTAGAGGGAGAAGAGTAGTGGGGAGAGCACACACACCCCTGTGGGGCGCCAGTGCTGATAGTTCGGGTCCTGGATGTGATGTTACCCAGCCTCACCTGCTGAACGCAGAGCTGAAGTCCACGAACAGGATCCTTGCATATGTCCCTGGAGTGTCCAGGTGTTGCAGGATGTCATGCAGGCCTAGGTTGACTGCATCATCCACAGACCTGTTAGCCCTGTAGGCAAACTGCAGTGGGTCTATCAAGCGGCCTGTAACGTCCTTCAGGTGGGCCAACAACAGTCTTTAATTTTCTGGAATCCATTCCCTACAGGAGAATTTGTCTAAATAAGAATCTGTTATTTAACGTGCCTGGTAAAATAAAGGCACCGTTCCATTAGATGGAAATATTCTTGATGTCTTGTCCATCATTTAAGACAAACTTCCCCAATAAAAGTCTGGAACCAGCAAAAAGTAGATAGAAAAAGTGTCCGAACTACGTGTTATTCAGACCACGGCTGCCAACAGTGAAGGAAAAAGAGGGCATGACGAGATGCATGACTCTCCGCCATTAACTCCATCCAAAGGAGCACGTGAACAAAATGTCCAAACCAAATCCAACCGGGGTGGCGTTTTTAGAAGCAATATAGGCACTTCACTCCAGGTTAAATAGCAAAGACCAAAAGAAGGCGGAGCTTGACATAAAGCTAACTCAGAACACGGTGATGATTGCTAATCATACAAAGTCAGTTGAGTTCAACGCTAAAGGGGTGAAGGAATGCAAGGAGACGATTTTTACTTTGGAAACACAAATGTCTGTCTTATGCAAAGAAGTTGACAAATTCTCTAAAAGGTCAAAGGAGCAAGAAAGATTCAGACGACGCTGGAATCTGAGAATAAAGGGAATCAAAGAGAAGCATGATGTTGGATGAAAACATGACCCAGACCTTCTGGGATGTTTTCCAGTACTGGATCATGTACAATAGACAAAATATCACAATTTTAACATGAATATGTTAAAGTTGGAATTCAAATGAGAACAAAACAACTAAATTTGGAATAAATAATCTGATTTTAATGGCAAAATACTTCATACACAAATGTTGATTTCTTAAAACATGCCCGTCTTTAATGCCTAAATGATATAATTCTGTATAAACAATCCCTGAGATGTTGGAAAACAAAAAAGCCCTAATTTTTAATGAATAATTATGCAAACTTTTTTCCTAGTGTCTACTGCTGAGTCCCTTGGTCTCTTTTCCCCTTTATTTATCCTTGTCTGCCCCTTTTATTATTTTTTTGTTTTATTTAAGAAAATTATTAGTATGGTACTCCATGTTCAATTCATGCTGTAGGATTGACTGAATATTAATGCAATGTGCCTTGTATGTTTGATATGAATCTTTAATTTAAAAAAACTTTTACTGGAGGCCAAAAAAAAACAAAACAAAATAAAAAATCTTGTTATATTTCTAATTTCTTCTGTATTAACGGAGACTAAAGAGGTTTGCAGGCTGCATTCACAGCACACAGTTTTCCTTCAGTGGCTCTGTGTTTGCATCTGTTTGGCTGCTCATTAATGCAGCTGAACAGCCAGCTGATGTCCACATGTTCAGCTCTCTGCCTCCTGTTCAAGCTGATCACCTGAAGAGAGGTGAAAATGTGCATCAGTCGCCTTCTTGATTCTGCCTTCTTCTTGTAAATTCAACATTAAATGTAACACAGGAAGTTCTTTCTGTCTTTGTTGTCCAAAAAGCTTCAGCAGGATATTTTCATGAGCCTCTGATGTGATAACAACAAGCGCTTCATTAAAAATCTGCTCTGTGTGAAGCTCACTCCCTCATACACATCAAATATGATCAGCTGATTTCAGGAAACCAACTAACTAAACTTCATCTTCTGCTGAAATCAAGGAGCCATTGTTTCTACACGGCCTTAGCGACGGTAACTAAGGGGCGGGGCGAGACGCCGCGAGAACACTCCGCGGGATCCCGCAGCGCGCCTGTGTCTCAGCCGGAAGACCTCCGAGGACAGAATCCAGACTCAGTCCAGGACAACGCAGCGGAGACCTGCAGGACGATGGAGAACCAGAACCCGGACCAGAGGAGCCAAACAGCAGCCTCGTGCTCTGATAGCACCGATGTTCAGGTCAGTGTTCATGACTTCATCACGAGACTAAAGACACGAGGAAGAGTCTCGAGGGTCCGTGTATCATCCGTTCATTCTGTTGTTAGAGATCAGACCCTGAAAACCCGCTCCAGGGTTTGTGTTGACGTGGTTTGATTTCCAAAGTGTCTCCGTGATTCCTGTTTTCATCTTGAAGAGAGGAAGCTGAAAGAAAACTCACGAGCGTTTCTCTTTGCTTTGTTCTGTGGGTTTTCCCGCGCGGCGCATGCGCGGTGCGGCACGTGTAATGGCGGAGCGCGCGGAACAAACAATGATCCGTCTGATTGATCTGTGAGGAGGCTTTCTTGTTCACCTTCACCGCTGCTTGTTTTGGGAGTGAGTGCTTGAATCTGTTTCATGATATCAAACTTGGTTTTGGTCTAAAATGGGCCAAACAACAACAACATGGTTCTGTTGGCTTTGTATTGTGCACAAAGTAACAGTATCAGTCCTGTAAGGGAGCAGAGTTTGAGAGCCAGTGGGGGTCCTGGGCCTTGTTGAAACAAACTTGTGGCCTGAGGTTATTGTACATTTCTACATGGAGGGTTAACAACATATCAGTTGATTAATAATCGACTGTGGGGAATTTCAGCTGCAGCAAATGTTGACCTGGAACTGCAGTCTGATTCTGTCATCAGGTGGTTTAAGTGGCTGAAAATGAGACTTTCCTTCAGCTATAATCAAGAAAGAAGATAATAGTGATCAGATAAGGAAGGTTTGCATTTGGCTAGCTGGCCATTTGACTATATGAGAAACCTCTTCAAAAGTAAACTTTTAATGTTGAACTCATTGATTATGATTGTTTAGTCAGAACTTAGCATTAATACATTGGAGACCATTTCATGCTCATAGATTTAATGAATGAAAACAGCCCACATAAATAAACAGCTGTATTATTTGACTGGAATTTATATTACACTTCTGGAAAGCTTTATTTATATATTATACCAATGACATAGATGCCTGTTCATTTGGGCGGGACCAACATGTCCTACCCCATGTGCTTCCTCCAGCACTTTTTGTCTTATTGTGGGTGGGAGGACCAGTCTCCCATCTGGACCTCTCCAGAGTCCATCCACTTCAGTGGCTCCTCTTTGTTTCCATATTGTTTTCTCTTGTTGGGAGGCGTTCTGCTGACACGGTTTGATGTGATTCTCTGTCAGCTTCGTGTTCTTCTAGATTTCCTCCTCAGTACTTATCATTTGCAGAGATGGAGAATATCCCACCACTTGCTTAGCAGCCTGGTCTGCTGCTTGATTTCCCTTGGCCACTGGTGTGTTTGTGGTGTCGTGCCCTTTGCACTTAACAATTGCGACTTCACTGTGAAGGAGCAAGGCCTCTGCCAGTTCCTTCATTTCTTCTTCATGTTTGATTGGCTCATTCCCGGCTGTGAGAAATCCTGCTCTCTTCCACTGTCCCAACTCCACATGTGCTGCTCCTGCTGCAGGCTGAGTCGGTGTAGATGGTTATCTTTTTACCTTCCCCCTCCTTTAAGGCTTCTGTCACTGCTCTGACCTCTGCCCTCTGTGCTGACTGCTGTCCCTTTAGTCTTTCTGTCTTCACTGTTCTGTACTCCTTCCCTTCTCTTCTTACTACTGCATGTCCTGCCTTCAGTCCTTCTGTCTCATGTCTAAAGCAGCACCCATCTGTGAAGAGCTCCTCTGAACCCTCTAAGGGCTGTGCCTGCAAATCTGGTCTTACCTTCTCCTCCCTCAGCACTTCCTGTTCGCACATGTGAGGTGTCCCTACTCCCATTCTGGGTCTGCACCCAATCAGTGCACTCCAGGGCTCTCTTAACCATAGGACCCAGATCTTTAGCTTGATGTTTGGGGTGCAATGCTAAGGACACATGTGGGACAGCCCATCATGCACCATTCCATCTATTCAGAAGTAAGTTTGGTGGCAGAGGCTGCCCCCTTCGGGCCCACATAAATGTTCTGAGATTTTATATCCCAGGTGTGACCCTCAAGTTGGTCACCAAAAGATTGTTGATAGCACTGGGTTTCTTGTCTGTCACAGAAGAGGAGGTTCTGGGCCCCATTAGATGTCAGCTGTGTTTGCCTGCAGGGGTAGAAGCAACCATTGTCCACTTTGAGGGAGGGTGTCCACATTTGAATTGAGTCCCATCTGATAGGGTAACTACCTGGTGGGACTCACCATCAGTGCTGCAAAAGATGGTGGCTCCTAACTTAATAAGGAGATCTCGTCCCAGTAAATTTACCGGGAGAGGCTAAATTGATTGTCCCCTCACTGTCGCCTCTGGCCTCTTGGTCGTCACTTTAAATAAAAATAACTTTAATTTAAAAAACAAAGAAATGCTCCAAACATTTTTCAAAATTAACTTCATAAAGAAACGGTTTTATTGGCTGCAACAGTAACGTTAACGTTAGCTGTATTGTGGGGAGGACGAAAAAACACGGGCTTTGGTCTTTAACACAGTGAAATACGGGACCAGACGGACACAGGCTGCCAACAGCAGGGACTGTCCCCAGAAAACGAGAAAGTCTTGTCGCCCTAAATTCGACTGACTAAGAAAAAAGACCACAAATATATTGAAATCCAAACGTCTGCTTTAGCTGATATACACACACACAGCCGGGGTAACTTAGAGCCCGTTAGCTAGCTAGTAGTAGCGAGCAGTTAGCAGACGGTTTTGATGTGAACTGTCCTCAGATCAGACTCGGGGATTGTAACGTTAAGCCTACTCGGGTTCGATGGAGGAGATGTAGGGCCGTGTTGGTGCTCAATCTGTTTAACGTTACCGTTGTTTAACCAGCGCGACATATTTGCGATGTCATTAAGCCATTTGATAGATGCACCTGGTACCTGGCCAGTGATAGTAACTATAGTAACAGCATGTTCCTTCCACTCGGAGGTCCCCATGACTCTTGATTCCACCCTTGACTTTGAACCCCATGGTTTATACTTCGCTCCCCCTCCTGTCACCTGCATCAGTGGAAGATTTCCCTTAAGCTGGAGAGCCTGAGTGTGAGCCCTATGCCCCCTTGCTACTCTCTCCTGTCTTCTCCTGTCTAATGTGTCAGTCAGGGCTCTGGCTGTCTGATTCTCCTGTTGTGACTCTGACAGTAGCCTCTGAACCTCCCTAGCCAGCCTCGGCATGTCTTCTGGTTGACCATCCACCTGTTCCTCGGACTCCCGTGCCGGGCTTTCCGCTCCATGTGTTGACGTTCCTCGCCTTCCGTGCACCCATCTCTGATACTCGTCGTCAGTGTCAAGATGCAGCGAGCTCCGTCTCACAGTTCCTCGATCCTCACCATCACTCTCTCCATCATCTCTCTCTGTTGGTTCTTTATCATGGCCCCTTACTTCCCTCCAGGGCTGGAGCTGACCTCTCCATGCTCCTTTTAAGTGGGGGAATGCCCCCCCTTTTCTCGTTTTTCCTCCAATTCCATCACAAATCTCCCTACTGACACCTCGTAGATACTAACCGGAGGTGCTGTAGGCTCTTTTCCCTCGGTATAGGGTGTGGGTAGTAACGTCTTTTTTTCTCTACCTTGATCTTCTGATTTTTTTCTCATCCCAGATGTTTCACTGCCTGAGCATCTACTGCTAAGGTAAACCACTTTTCTCTCTTCACCTCTGCTTTCCAGCCGGCCTGCAGCCCTCTCTCTCGCCTCCGCCTCATCGCACTTCTTACCACACTCGCGCTCTCTTTTTTTTTTCTCCACAGCACAGTATGCAGAGATGACTTCACTTCCGCTCCAGGGACTTCTGCTACTGCGCTCTCCGTCCTGCGTTTCGCTTCCTCCGACTCCTTTGGTCGATCTTTCTGCTTACGCCTATTACTTACCACCACAAACACATTAGCAATCTGTTCATCCCAGGGCTTCCACGGGCCCCGACCACCATCAATTCACCCTTGTAGCATTCGGGGGTCCTCAATACCCCGGGACTCTTTCAACTCGTTAATTTAGCAAAAGTAGATCAAATATGCAAATAAATGCCAAATCAAATATGCAGATTCAAACATGTTTCGCTTACCTTTTTATTATGCCGGCAGAGTAGATCGAGTCCTTTGTGTTGAGCAGGTAAGCCAAATTGTAATCTTTCTCATCCCGGACGCTACTGTCGGGTTCAGATCAACATTCTGACAAACAAAGGTTAATAAAGACAATGCACGTTAAAGGCAGAAACTTGAGCTGGGCACTGAAATGAGTGTAAAATACACAAACACCAGCTAGCAGTGTGAAGCTAGCTCATGCTAATCCTAGCGATGCTTGATTTCCATCTTTGTCCAGTTGTCCGTGTAAAGACGTCTTTCCCCTTTGTGTGTCCCTAATAATGTAAAAAAAAATTACCACTGTGGGATACTGTCCCAAAGTATCTATTCATGTTTCACATCTTACCTGTGCACTGGGCGCCATGACGAGTGAATACGAGTGCACTTATTGTAGTTTGTGGTCGTGGAAGATGTTCATTCTCAAAGCGTCACTGCTGAACTGCACAGTTTATTGCTCTTATAGTGTAATTGGAGTCACATGTTGTGTAAAATAGCTTTTTAAACAGAACTTTGTCACTGGCATCAGTTTGTTTACTGCTAATCACATGTGTGTGGGAGATAGAATGCCAACAGTACCAACAGTCCCTGAAGGCAACATGACTGAGGAGTCCTCAGCCTTCTTTGTTAGGGTGTCACTCATGATTCCACGCCCCTCTCAGTTGAAGTTCAAAATAATATTAAAATTAAATCAATATTTTATTTAAACTGAAAACAAAACATAAAAACTTTTATTTTGAATACATGGTTGTATTTTTCAAGTCTAAGACCAAAACTTAAATGTTTAATTACAAGTTTTAGTTTTTCTATTTGTACTTAGTGTCTTTCCACCGCCAAACACCAGTCAGAGAAAACAAACCATTTTAGGTTTAAAATGGAACAACCAAAAAACGACTTGTTTTTCTGGTTTTTAAGCAGAATAATGAAAGAACAAAAGATACACAGATTCTTTGGGTTTGTTTAATTCTCATTTTGGTTTAAATATACTGTTTACATAGTGCTATATAAATGAAGTTTATTATAACTCAAATCTACTAATTTTGAAATTCTTCATCTAACAGAATTTAATAAGAGGCCCTACTGGAAACCAGATTTTGAAAATCAAAGCACCCAGTTGGTAACAGGAGCTTATCTGGTTACAGACCGGGTTGGAGTTTTAATTAATGTAATTCATTTCTGCATTTCTTAACAAGCAGAGACGCCACCAGAAGCAATACAAATGGCACAAACATTTCTCATAAATCACTCAGACCCACTTCCTCCGTTATACCTTCTGTGTGTCTGTACCACACAGTAACAGTGTGCTGTCTATAACATACTGAGTCATGCACACTCAGTATGAACATGCTAAATAAATGGTTGGTATGTTATTGCTATTTATGCCCGACAGTTCACAGTGAAGCACTTAGCAAACTGTGTAAAGATCACAGTTTGTTTTTTGGAGGTAAAACTAAAAAATTACAAATGTGAAAATGTGTGTAAATACAGACAGCTGGAATTATTTTGAAAGCCCTGCAGGAAATGCAGAAAAGAGAAACGCCTTAAAACTGACAGAGTTGGGAGCTGGAAAAGTCAAATAAACAATATTTTTATTCTTTATTTCTCCATATAAGTTGTTAAGAACACTAAATAATCACTGGTTTATGAGCAGCAGGCACTTCTTGATATTTGGGACGGATTAACATGTTGAGGGTGGACACGGTGCAAATCCTCCACTCTTCCTGGTTACAGAGGGACTTATTTGGAGAAATTAAATTATCGTATTTAGGTGGGCGATAAACCACAGAAGGTTTATTTATAGTAAAAATCTGCGATTCAAAACTTGAATGAGCATCACAGTCTTGTATCAGTGGTATTTACTTTATAGTGTTTCAGTTACATTTTTTTATTGTACTGTCCATCAATCCTCAACCGCTTAACCTGCGTACAGGATCACGGGGGGCTGGAGCCAATCCCAGCTTACATTGGGCAAAAGGCAGGGTACACCCTGGACAGGTTGCTAGTTTTATTGTACTGTTTGTATTTTAATTGTATTCGATTTGTAAAGCACTTTGATTAAAAGCACTCTATAAATAAGGAGAGGCAAGAGCAAGCAGCAAAAGCGTCTGCACTGTGAGAAAGCAGGAAGTGCTATAAATAAATGTGTTATTACAATACGTTCATATGTGATTTCAAAGATGTGCTCTCTCATTTATGGTTTTAGATATTTTAGATAGCTCACTCCACTATGACATCTCACTTACTGTGTTTCTCTCTCTTAATATAGAGAAGGAGACGAAGAAATGGACACAAATGTCAGCACTGTGACAAATCCTTCACAACGTCTAGATATTTGAAAATTCATCAGCGAGTTCACACTGGAGAGAAACCGTACTGCTGTGACCTGTGTGGGAAAACTTTTGCTCATTCACGGGCCATAAGAATGCACGAACGTGTTCACACTGGAGAGAAGCCGCTTTTCGTGTGAACTATGTGGAAAAGCTTTCACTCGATCAGGGGACCTCAAGGTCCACCGCCGTGTTCACACTGGAGAGAAACCATACTGGTGTGAAGAGTGTGGAAAAGCTTTCACTCGATCAGGTGACTTAAAAATCCACCAACGTATTCACACTGGAGAGAGGCCGTACTCGTGTGAACAGTGTGGAAAAACTTTCACTATATCAGGGGTCCTAAAAATCCACCAACGTCTTCACACTGGAGAGAAACCGTATAGCTGTGGCCAATGTGGCAAATCTTATCACACTCTCATAAATCTCAGAAGACACAAATGCATTGATGAAGCATCAGTGTGACAGTTTCAGCTATTTCCTCCTGCCCTCAATACAACCACCTGTTAGCATGTGACTGTGGACTGACAAACGTCATGAGATGAAACCGGAGAAAGTTTGATTCGGAAAGAGCTGGGAAGCGTCAGTGCAGAGGTTTTATCAGCCAATAGCAAATGAAATTGCAGTACCCGGGTTTTTAACCAGTAAAGGGCAGCAACTGGATTTCAGAATCACCCTTATTGCCAGGTGTTTGTACAAATTTGAGGAATCTAACTCTGGATCGTACATCGCCTACAATGTGTTTACTTATACAAGAAGACAATAATAATCAAACAGGCAACAGTATAGAAAACTCCTATATACAGACTGTGAATAAATTTCAACAGGTGAGTAAAGTGCAAAGGATGTAGGAGAAAATTATTATTACTCTTATTGTTATGTACATGTTGGAGGTGGATGTGAGATAATGGTGTACATACGCATACAAGTGTACATGTACACAGTGTGATGAGAGCAAAGGATGCTGAGATAAATAAGTATTATGTGCAGGTGTTATTTACTTGAGGTAGGTGGATTTGGTATATACAACATGAACAGCTCTGAAATAGAGAATGATGAATAAACTAAGTGTTTGCCTCCAATCAGCCACCTGTTACTGGGTTATTGCACAGGAATGGTTCCTGACTTAGAAATCAGCTGTTCATCAGAGTGATGGCTTGTGGGGAAAAAACACTTCCTGAGTCTACCAGAGGGGAGGAGCTGGAATAGTTTGTGTCTGGGGTGAGATGGATCTGCAGTGTCCTGAATGGAGGGCAGGTTGGCACAGATTATCTCTTCTACAGTCCTGACTGACTGACGGAGGGTTTTTTGGGGGCCGGGATGATTGTGGAGCGTTTGAAACCGGAAGGACATGCAGATTCACTCCAGCTGAGGTGAAGACATGTCAGCTCAAGTTTGAAATGTTTCATCTTAAATAAAAGATTCTCTTTGATTCTTCTTTGAAGCAGACTGAAGCTCTCAGCGTGGCTCCTGCACCAACCCATGCACCGTCTCCTCTGTGGGTTATTTGTACGGTTTGCAGTAGTTAATGTGTAAATATAATGTAAATATATCAGTCTGAAGGAGGCCGATCCAGTGACTTCCTGTTCTGCCTCCTTCCTGAGAAACATGTCAAAGAGTCACCTGATTGAATCCTCCTGATCGTGACAATGACAACATTGATGATTTTGACCAAACTGCTTAAATTAAATATGTTTTGATCTCTTAGCTTGCTCACTACTCAAGAATGTCTCTGTTCTACCAAAACAGCTGAAGCTCATTTCTTTTGTCTGCTAATGATGTGTCTGCTTAAACAGTAAGATGAGAGCATTCATTGATGAACTGACAGTTTGTTATAACCTTAATGTGACCATGGGACGACCAAAAGGGGAACTGTAATAGAAACAAATAGATTTTACCTGTATGTACTTTTAATAATCCTCCATATGTCATTACCTTTTGTTCTTTGATCATCTTATGTGGTGTTTTAATTTCCACTAAGTGTCCCAGTGTTTTGAGATAATGACCTTCTGTGAGATTGTTTTGTTTCATTCCACTCTGTTATTCTTACTTTAATAAATATCACAAAGACAAGTTTAGTTCTTTATTTCATTAGACATTGTCGTTCTTCTGTCAGTATTGGAGAGATTAGGATATGTGTCTGATGCATTTTTGCTAAAGGAAATATGAAGTTACTTAGTGACACACATCACTCTGTTGCATGTTGGGATCTGGTTCGACAGATGGGTCTCCTGAGGTGCAGTCGTTGGTGTAGAGGGAGAAGAGTAGTGGGGAGAGCACACACACCCCTGTGGGGCGCCAGTGCTGATAGTTCAGGTCCTGGATGTGATGTTCCCCAGCCTCACCTGCTGACTCCTGTCAGTCAGGAAGTCTGTGATCCTCTGGCAGGTGGAGGCTGGCACAGTGAGCTGGGTGAGTTTGGTGCTGAGGATGTCCGGGATGATGGACCTGCACCTTTTGACTTCATACACAGTCGTCACATATATGCCAGAGAATAAAGAACAACTCATCGGAAGCATGGAAAGACTCTTGAAACTGATCATTTAAAGATAATGTTGTCCTTACTTGTTTGACTGTTGACAGATTACCCATTAGCTATATTTCTAATGAACTAAAAAGAGATCTTTACTAATATAGTTAGGCTGTATATATACATATTTTCCTTTGGTTGTTATTGTTACTGTTTTACAGTTACAGCAGTATTTTTTTCTTCTCTATGTTAAAGACGAGTTTGTTGTTAACTTTGTGGAACACGAGGCCTTAGAGATTCAGTGAAGAGGACAGCAGTATTTTTATTTTGTATTGTGGGGAAGGTTTAAATCTGACACCTAATGAATGGCAGGATAGGTATCCTAAACACTATTCTATGTGATGTCTTCAATTCAAACAGCCTAATAGACATTTGGAGAGACCCTCATTCAGTTCTCATGGGTCAAACCAAATGGTAGTAGTAAATCCAGAACAGATTTATGGTTTTCTAGCAATGTCTCAAACTGTTAGATTTTGAATTAAATCAAGATAATAGGCACAAAAGTAAAAAAAGATAACTGGAAATTTAATGCAGATCTTCTAAAAGTTCAATTCAATTTTATTTCTATAGCGCCAAATCACAACAACAGTTATCTCACAGCGCTTTTCATAAAGAGCAGGTCTAGACCGAACTCTGAAGTTATTTACAGAAGCCCAACAATTCCCACCAAGAGCAGCACTAGGCGACAGAGGCAAGGAAAAACTTCCTTTAAAGGGGCAGAAACCTCGAGCAGAACCATGGCTCAGGGTGGGGGGGCATCTGCCTCGACAGAGTGTCAGTATTATACCATGGAGCTAACCGTCTTTGTTTTAGTATTTTCTTTTGTAGAGGGGCTACAGAGTCGAGTGTTGTTCACAGCGAGCCTGCAGCACTATCAACAAGATGATCGACTTGGGAGGGACTGGAATTCGCGTAAGAGTCCTCTGTTACTTTGTGACCTGATAGTGAATTTAGAGCCGATGGGATCGCATCCTTAAATTTAGCTATAAGCTATCAGACAGACATCTTGTATAGAAATTTTTGCCCAATGGAGGGTAGTTCAGCAGTACAAGCTCAAAAGTTATCAAACAGTGATCAGATAAAGAGGGATTCTGTGGGAACACTATTAAATGTTCAATTTTAATACCATATACCAGAACAAGGTCGAGGGTGTGATTAAAACAGTGAGTCGGTTCATGAACACTCTGAGAGAAGCCAATTGAATCTAATAGAGATAAACGCGAGTACTGAAGCTGTCATTCTCTACATCCACATGAATATTAAAATCCCCTACAATAATAACTTTGTCCGTTTAAGGACTAAAGTTGACAAAAACTCTGCAAATTCAGATAAGAATTCAGAGTACGGCCCAGAGTGCTTCGGTACACTACAA
>JALXJV020000002.1:41691510-41708895 GCA_024633595.2 Lepomis macrochirus
CCATCGGTCACGGATTCCCGTGGGATCCTGCAGGATGGGAGTCATATTTACTATTAATCCACGGATTTGGACGGTACAGGATAAAATGGTTAACGGAGCTAGACGGGAGCCGGGAATCAACCAATAGCAAAGACAACAAAAAAATCTAAATGCACCTAAATGCAAAAAAAAGTAAATGCACGATTTTGTAGTTTCCTTTTAATATGCCTACAATGTAACGCTAATTAAAAATAACTACACGCACTCCAGCCAGTCCCAGAAGCCATCGGTGCTTTTGTCACGGCTTACCGCCACGTAATTCAAAGAGCAGTGATGGAGGGAGCTAACAGCCGAGAAGTCGATGTGGCAAAAAAATGACTTACAGCGCAAAGTCAGAAGTAATGACATGTCTACACTAATTGAAGAAAAAAATATATGGGAGCGGGAGTCAGTTTAAACAGCAGCGGGATGGGATGGGATTAGTTTTTAAACTTTGGTCTGGGAGTGGGACGGAAAATCCACTCCCGTGTCATCCTCTAATTGGAACCATGACAGAATATAATCTTTTCCTCCCCTTGGTTTGACCAGAAGGTGGCATCAGCGTCACATGAGTGAGTCTCTTGTAAGAAGGTACAGTGGGCATTTTGTCCCTTACAAAATAAAAATACTGCTGTCCTCTTCACTGAATCTGCAAGGCCTCTTGTGTTCAATGAAGTTAACGATAAACTCATCCTTAACATAGACAGAAACTGTAAACTTTAAAACAGTAACAATAACAACCAAAGGAAAATATGTATACTGTATATACAGCCTAAAGATCTCTTTTTAGTTCTTTAGAAATATAGCTAATGGGTAATCAGTCAAACAAGTAAGGACAACATTATCTCTGACTTTAAATGATCAGTTTCAAGAGTCTTTCCATGCTTACACTAAGTTTTTTATTCTCTGGAACCTCTTGCCTGATGTTTACATCCAACATCATGCTTCTCTTTGATTCCCTTTATTCTCAGATTCCAGCGTCGTCTGAATCTTTCTTGCTCCTTTGACCTTTTAGAGAATTTGTCAACTTCTTTGCATAAGACAGACATTTGTGTTTCCAAAGTAAAAATCGTCTCCTTGCATTCCTTCACCCCTTTAGCGTTGAACTCAACTGACTTTGTATGATTAGCAATCATCACCGTGTTCTGAGTTAGCTTTATGTCAAGCTCCGCCTTCTTTTGGTCTTTGCTATTTAACCTGGAGTGAAGTGCCTATATTGCTTCTAAAAACGCCACCCCGGTTGGATTTGGTTTGGACATTTTGTTCACATGTGCTCCTTTGGATGGAGTTAATGGCGGAGAGTCATGAATCTCGTCATGCCCTCTTTTTCCTTCACTGTTGGGCGCCGTCTTCATGTCCATTCCGTAATCATGGTCTGAATAACGCATAGTTCGGACACTTTTTGTAATTACTTTTTTGTTCTTTGGTTAGTTTGGCATGGTCAGACAGTCAATTCAAGCTGTTTAGCAGGGGTGCTCTAGTTTCCTCCATACGTTCAATCCGCCATCTTGCTGGAAACTCCTCTAGTAAAAGTTAATTTGAATCCCAACATGTTAATGTGATGCTCACTTAATAAATAAATACTGGTAGTTGGGAATAATATTTGGGGAGGATCTCTTCTTTGTGGCAGCGGCAGGTATTAAAGCACAGAGTACAAACATACAAACACAGCAACACAAACCTGATAGGCCTATAAATGTTTATGTTTTAACCTCATCTTGAATAAAAAGTCAGACATCATGTTGGTTTAATTTGACCTGACAATCATCAATGATATTGGGGCCACAGACCTTCTGCTGGTTCCAGACTTTTATTGGGGAAGTTTGTCTTAAACGATGGACAAGACATCAAGAATATTTCCATCTGATGGAACGGTGCTTTTATTTTACCAGCCACGTTAAATAACAGATTCTTCTTTAGACAAAGGCCTCCTGTAGGGAATGGATTCTGGGATTAAAGACTGTTGTTGGCCCACCTGAAGGACATTACAGGCCGCCTGCTGGACCCCCTGCAGTTTGTCTACAGGGCTAACAGGTCAGTGGATGATGCAGTCAACTTAGGACTGCATGACATCCTGCAACACCTGGACACTCTAGGGACATATGCAAGGATCCTGTTCATGGACTTCAGCTCTGCGTTCAACACCATCATCCCGGGGCATCCTCAGCACCAAACTCACCCAGCTCACTGTGCCAGCCTCCACCTGCCAGTGAATCACAGACTTCCTGACTGACAGGAGTCAGCAGGTGAGGCTGGGGAACATCACATCCAGGACCTGGACTATCAGCACTGGCGCCCCACAGGGGTGTGTGTGCTCTCCCCCACTACTCTTCTCCCTCTACACCAACGACGTCTGTCGAACCAGATCCCACCATGCAACAGAGTGATGTGTGTCACTAAGTTACTTCATATTTCCTTTAGCAAAAATGTATCAGACACATATCCTAATCTCTCCAAAACTGACAGAAGAACGACAATGTCGAAGAAATAAACTTGTCTTTGTGATATTTATTAAAGTAAGAATAACAGAGTGATTCAGCTGAAGGGCAGAGCTTATACACCAGAGGGCTGTTAGAGAGTCTGACCCAGAGGAACAGAGAAGACATTTAATGCTAGAGAATAATTGTGGAGTCTAACAGAAAAGCCTTTCTCAGCCTTGAGCCACAGTGGAAACTCCTTTCTCACAGGAAAGCATGAAACTAAACAATCTCACAGAAGGTCATTATATCAAAACACTGGGACACTCAGTGGAAATTATGACACCACATGAGCAAAGAACAAAAGGTAATGACATATAGAGGATTATTAAAAGTACATACAGGTAAAATCTATTTGTTTCTATTACAGTTCCCCCTTTTGGTCGTCCCATGGTCACATTAAGGTTATAACAAACTGTCAGTTCATCAATGAATGCTGTCCTCTTACTGTTTAAGCAGACACATCATTAGCAGACAAAAGAAATGAGCTTCAGCTGTTTTGGTAGAACAGAGACATTCTTGAGTAGTGAGCAAGCTAAGAGATCAAAACATATTTAATTTAAGCAGTTTGGTCAAAATCATCAATGTTGTTATTGTCACGATCAGGAGGATTCAATCAGGTGACTCTTTGACATGTTTCTCAGGAAGGAGGCAGAACAGGAAGTCACTGGATCGGCCTCCTTCAGACTGATATATTTACATTATATTTACACATTAACTATTGCAAACCGCACAAACAACCCACAGAGGAGACGGTGCATGGGTTGGTGCAGGAGCCACGCTTGAGAGCTTCAGTCTGCTTCAAAGAAGAAGAAGAATCAAAGAGAATCTTTTATTTAAGATGAAACATTTCAAACTTGAGCTGACATGTCTTCACCTCAGCTGGAGTGAATCTGCATGTCTTTGCATGGACTAGATTTGGATTTGCTTTCAGTCTGAACAAAAACCCATTCACTAATACAAAATAAATACAGTGACTATAGATGTAATCTACAGATTATTTAATGTAAACATGGTTAACTACAGCTCAATAACAAGAATATATGTATAAAGCACACAAACAACATTTCATCAAGTGTGGAGGTTCATTCTTGACCTTTGGGAACACATCTGTAATTAATGACTCTGAACTAAAGCCTCACATACTACCTCTTTGGAGCTTTTGACCACATGGAGGAACACTCCGACTTTTTGGGACTTTAGCCTATTCACCTTATCCCCCAGAGTTAGATAAGTCCATACATACCTTTTCATCTCGTGCGTGCTATAAGTCTGTTTGAGCACTCACCGCAGGCTTAGCTTAGTACAAAGATTGGATGTACATGGTTGCAGTTAGCCTACTAATCCAAATAAGTGAAAAATAACGCAAACATTTTCCTATTTCCAGGTTGTGATTTGTATAGCCATAGAGTGTACAAAAACAAAGTCATATGAGATACAGACATATTTTAATCGTATAAATACTGGGAACTATATTCTCTGAAGGCTAGCACTGCTACTTAGGCGAGTGAGAACCGCAGCACCTGAGACGCCCGTTGTTTCTTCTGTCAACAAAACAAACGTGACTAACTAGCTAGTAGCGGACGTGAATGGCGCATCATTAGGTGTGATCCTTAGGTGTGTTTGGATCAATATTCAGAGCAATTAGCCATTTCTTCATCCGGTCAGCGCTTCTAGTTGGGATTCTGTGAAACATCATGGTATTACCTGGTCTCCCCTGTTTATTGTCGCAGCTCTTTGCACTGCAGCTAAAACCCATGATTGTAAAACTCGCTTTACTATTTATAATTTGTTGACTCTGTACCTAACCCAAACTCTGAACGTAACTTTCCGCTCCTCCTCACCACGTGGCGCTCTCAGGTGCTGCGGTATCACTCCGCCAAGTAGCAGTGCTAGCCTTCAGAGAATATAGTTCCCAGTATTTATACTGATTAAAATATGTCTGTATCTCATATGACTTTGTTTTTTGTACACTCTATGACTATACAAATCACAACCTGGAAATAGGAAAATGTTTCGCTATATTTTTCACTTATTTGGATTAGTGGGCTAACTGCAACCATGTACATCCAGTCTTTGTGCTAAGCTAGGCTCGCTGGGAGCATCAAACAGACTTATAGCACACGACGGAGATGAAAAGGTATGTAATGGACTTATCTAACTCTGAGGGATAAGGTGAATAGGCTAAAGTCCCAAAAGTCGGAGTGTTCCTTTAAAGAGTCACTACACCCCAAAACCTCTTATGTCATCTGATTACCTATGGGTATGAGTACTTAGTTGTGTTGTTGATGGATTATTCAGTCTCAGCAAATTCCTGTAGTTCCCTGACACAACGGTCATCGGCTTCATCCGGGACGGTGATGAGTCGGCCTACAGACGGGAGGTTGATCAGCAGGCTCTCTGGTCAGAACAACCTGCGCCAGCTCAGGAAGCTCAACCTGCCTAAGGAGCTGCTGATCCACTGCTACACAGCCATCATCCAGTCTATCCTCTGGACCTCCATCACTGTCTGGAAATAAAGCTGATTCTGAAATGCAGTGACTGCCCTCTACTGGTTAGATTGATGCTTTCCAGCTCTTTGCAAATCAAACTTCCTCAGGTGTGATCACATGATGTTAGTCCAGCACAGTCACATGATAAATGGTGGTTGTATTCAGGGCAGGAGGAAACAGGTAGCTCGGCTCTGTGAAAACTATCACACTGATGCTTTGTTAATGCATTTGTGTCTTTTAAGAGTTCTGCTTTTGGTATAAGATTTGCCACATTGTACACAGCTGTACGGTTTCTCTCCAGTGTGAACACGTTTATGGTATTTTAGAGTTTCTAATGCACTGAATGTTTTTCCACACTGTTCACACCGGTACGGTTTCACTCCAGTGTGAACACGTTGGTGCTTAATAAGTATATCTGATCGACTGAAAGTTTTCCCACACTGTTCACACCAGTAAGGTTTCTCTCCAGTGTGAATACGTTGGTGTTTTTTTAGGTCACCTGATCGACTAAAAGGTTTTCCACACTGTTCACACCAGTATGGCTTCTGTCCAGTGTGAACATCGTTGGTGGAGTTTTTAGGCCACTTAATTGAGTGAAGGTTTTTTCCGCACTGTTCACATCGGTATGGTTTCTCCAGTGTGAATATCGCTGGTGGATTTTAGGACACTTAATATAGTAAAAGTTTTTCCACACAGTTCACAAGAGTGCGGTTTGAGTCCAGTGTGAATACCTTCGTGATTCTTTAGGGTACTTGATGAACTGAAAGTTTTTCCACACAGTTGACAGCTGCACGGTTCTCTCCAGTGTGAACACGCTGGTGGACTTTCAGGCCCCTGATCTAGTGAAAGCTTTTCCACACTGGTCACAGCTGTACAATTCCTCTCCAGTGTGAACTCGCTGATGAAGCTTCAAATATCCAGATGTTGTATAGGATTTGTCACAGTGCTGACAGCGGTGACATTTGACTCCATCGCTTCTTTCTCCTTCTATGTCAACAGAGAGAAACACAGTGAAATGTCATGGTGGAGCGAAGCTATCTAAAACCATAAATGACATTATAGCACATCTTCGAAATCACATACGAACGTTCTGTAATAATAATAATAATAATAATAATAATAATAATAAAATTTATTTATAGAGTGCTTCAATCAAAGAACTTTACAAATAGAATACAATTAAAATACAAACAATACAATATCAAATTTAGTTGAAACACTAAAGTAAATACCACTTATACAAGACTGTGATCCTCATTCAAGTTTTGAATCGCGGCTTTTTACTATAAACAAACCTTCTGTGGTTTTGACTGCTGCAGATTTGCACCATGTCCACCATCAATATGTTAACCCCTCGCAAAAGAATCCCAAATATAAACTAGAACTGCAAGCAGTTGTAACGGGTCCAAGCCCCGACGCTGCTTGTCCCCCCTTGCCTCGCTGGAGGGCGCTGAAGTCGCCCTGGCGCCTCACTCGTGCGCATAAGGTTTGATCTTGATCGGCCAGTCCAAACCTGAAATGCCATTGGAATGAATGGGATTTAGTTATAGATTTCAGCTTCGATTATAGCGCCACCTATTATCCGAATTGCACCAAATTAAGGTGTCATCAGGGGCCCATGGGGAAGAATTAACCCAAATTTGGTGTCAGTCGGACCTGTGGTACTGGAGATATAAAATGCATGTCAGTTAATCGGAGTGTTTTTTCATAAATTTAATAGAGTCACCTTTTGGCAGACACCAAATTTCACACAGACCTGTGACACATTCACCATTGTGTCCCTACACAAGACACTTAACAGGTGTGCAACATCTGACATGTATAGCAATTGTAAGTCGTTTTGGATAAAAGCATCAGCTAAATAAATAAATGTAAATGTAATGCCGCATAAGGTCCTGACGTTTGGTGTTCATCGGCCATTCCAAACCTACGAGCTGTAGTATTTTTAAAGGAACAATTATTAAAATAAACTATTAATGATAATGTGATAATTAAGTTACTTTATACAAACAACAATGGTTCTCTGTATGTTGAGAAAATATACAAATTTTATACCAATAAAATTGGTATCGAAAAGTATCGCTCAGGTACCGCTATCGAGTTGAGGTATCGATACCGGTATCGAGCATCGAAAAATCTTTGAACGATACCCAGCCCTAGGCTGGCCTATACCACGAGATTCAGCTTGGTCCCCCCGACTGCATGGATATAAGGTTTTTCATATACGCCTTTGTAGGCGGGAGTTCCAAGCCTAAATGCAAAAAATTTGTTATAGCGCCCTCTAGAGGAAGATTGCAAATTTTTTCGCCTGTGGTCGCTGCGGTGCCCTTGACCTACCCCGTGAGTTTCGCATCTGTAGCACTTACAGTCTTGGCCGCAGTATGCGTTTTGTTCACGGAAGAATAATAATAATAAAAACGAATACAAAAACAATAGGATTCCCAGCTCCGCTGGTACTGGGAACCGCGATGCCTTGCAATTGCGGGTCCCCAGCCCCACTCGGGCTTGGACCCCTAATAAAAAGCTCATAAACCAGTGATTTTTCCCCCCAAATATTTTTAGTTTCTTTCAAACAAATTTCACATTTAACACATACAGGAACAAAACTCAGCATAACATTGATCTGGGCAATATTCAAAACATATGATACAACACAAAAAAAAAGGTTAATCTGTAGCGATGCTATTCAGGATAGATGCAACGGTAGAGTTAGTGAAGCGAAGATAAGGAGGAGTCCAAATATTTAAGAAACGTCCCTTTGTAGAATGAAGAAGGCAAGTACTCCAGAGGAAAAAGCTCCATGATGAGTTTATGAAAAGATGTTTTAGAAGGAGGTTTGTCGCGGACACATGACAGGAAAATGTTCTTACGTGCAGCATAGGTGAGGATATCATATCGTCTGCCTGAACCAGGACTGATTTTACTGTCTCTATATCCCAAGAGCAACGAGACAGGATCGCAGGCCAAAGCAATTCCAAAAAGAGCGCTCATATCTTTCAGAACATCTTGCCATGACTGAATGTTAGGACAGTACCAAACACAATGAGTATATGTACCCACTGCTGATTTGCATTTAAGACAATCAGGTGAGGTTCGAGGGTTCATTTTATGTCTTTGGCTAGGAGATATTTGCAGTCTGAATAATTTTGAATTGTAACAACCTGGCGCGATTACAGACAGATATCCGTTTTGTTTGATTACAAATGACATCCCACTTCTGCTTATCAATAGCTACACCTTCAGTTTGCCATACTAGTGCTGCGTCTGAAAATGCCAGTATGACAGATGCCTGGTTAAGCTCATAATAAAAACAAGTAATCACCTTCTTAACTGGACTTTTGAGCAGTAATTTCTCTATTGAAGATAAAGAGGCATCAGAAGCAAGTGTAGTTTTTTAAATATAAAATCTCGAACTTGGAGATATATTAAAAAAATGAGAATTAGGGAGGCTATATTTAGCCGGAATTTGTTAAAATCAAGAAAAGGAGGACCCCACAAACAAATCACACATCTTTTTAACTCATTGGCGTGTCCACATATCATAACCTATATCTGTCATGCCTGGCTCAAAGCCAGGGTTTCCTTGTATTTGGGAAAGCAAAGGACTCAGTGAAGATCTTCCCTCTAACTTACGTACTGCAAACCATGCTTTAACGGTATTAACAATTATAGGATTGTTATTGCACAAAGTCCTTACGGATTTTATATTCTTACAGGACAAAAGGCCAAGCAGTGAACAGTGAGTATGTAACTTATCCAGACATAACCAGACAGAAGTGGAATCCTCCCTCACCCATTCGGCTATAAACCTCAAATGTGATGCTAGTTGATACAGTCTAAAGTTAGGTACATCTACGCTCCCTTCTGACGTAGTTAACTGTAACTTTGAAATTTTAAGCCTGAGTTTTCTTTTGTTCCATATAAAGTCACTCAACCAACTATTAATTAGCTTCAGTACTTTGTTTGAAAGTAGTATGGGGATCATCTCTAAGGGGTACAATAATCTAGGAAGCACATTCATCTTAATAACAGATACCCTACCAAGCAAAGATAAGGGAAGAAAGCACCACCTCTGTACATCTCTCTTTACCGTATCTAGTAGAGGTATATAATTAGCCTTAAACATTTGGTGAAACATAGGGGTGATATGAATACACAAAACCAGACAGAGATCAACAGAATGGAAAAGGTACAAGAAAATTAGTCCTTCCTCTGAGGGCCCCCAGAGGCATCGCAAGAGATTTCAAGTTTATTATAAGTTTGTTATAACCCGAAAATGTTCCAAATTGGTGAAGTAGATTGATGAGACGAGGAATGGTTGATGCTGGTTCTGATATGTATAATAAAATATCATCCGCGTATAGTGAAATTTTAAGTTGAGTGTCACCGGTGCCAATTCCTCTTATTAATGGGTCTTGCCTGACAGCCGCAGCCAAGGATTCAATCGCCAGGGCAAAGAGGGAGGGGCTGAGAGGACAGCCTTGACGCGTCGAGCAGTAGAGTGAGAAACTGTTAGATCTACAACCATTAGTGACAACTGAAGCTAAGGGGTTATTATACAGCAGTTAAATCCACCTTATGAATGTTTCCCCTAAATTAAATTGATGTAAAATATGATGCAGATAAGGCCACTCTACATGGTCGAAGGCCTTCTCCGCATCCAGTGAGATAATCAAACTTTCAATATTCTGAGTTTGACATACGTTGATAATATTTAAGAGCCTTCTTACATTATGGCTAGAGCTTCTCCTTTAATAAACCCCGCCTGGTCTTCCTTGATTATGACAGGCAAAGCTTTTTTCCAGTCAGAGCCTAGTATCTTAGAAAGTAACTTAAAGGAGAACTCTGGGCAATTTTAAGTTAATCTTGATCGTTAGAGCTTTGTGAGTTCTGTCTATAGAAAAAAAAAAAAGCCGGATTGGTGCTTGCAATACGGAGCTGTTACAGCTAAAGCCCAGAGCTCCCACATAGCTAAAACGGCAGATATGGGGGCATTTACATAAAGATGTAAATGTGCCTCTTAACAGACACAAAATGCAATTAAAATGTCTGTCCAACATGAGCAGGGCGCTTACATGACAAGATGTGTTTAGTAACTTAGCCATTGTTTAAATTCACCGTAATAGTGTTTTTAGACGGCGAGCTGTAGTCTCGCGCTGAAGTCCCGTGGGAACTCCGTTCGTTGTTGCCGGAAAAAGGTAAATAGCAGTGTGCAGGAGAAAGGAGCGTAGTGTGTGAAGAGTGATGATCGGAGCCCACAGGTGAAGAAGAAATGGTTCGTGTTTGTGCTGTTCCGAATTGTGGCAACAGAATGCGAAAATACAGGAACTTAAATTTTCATCATCTTCCTTTCTATGACCTCGAGATTCTGCAGTCGTGGCTAGTTGTACTTCAACTTGATGTGCAAACTCCCATACAAGTACTACGCGCTAAAGATTACCGCATTTGCAGCGAACACTTTGACAAAGATGACTACACAGACACAGCACAGCGGGGCCGGTTGAAGAAAAATGCCATTCCGTGGACGAAGAGGGGAGCAACCGCTGTGGAGGTAATGTAAACTTTAGTTATCCGTCCATTTGGGCACACACGCCTTGAGGAGAGATGTGCAGTAATACATGTTTTAGTAGTTTTATAAGCAAAACTTTAATTATTTCACTAGCTTCTATGTCTTCAATTATATTTGTGATGTGCTAATCTCTTTAAGAATACAAATGGACTTGCCAGAGAATAAAGTGTGTGGGAGGGTGCAGTATGGGGAGGGCGAGGTGTGTGACGATCATACAGGCTACGACCTCTCTGGGAAAATACTGTCTGAATGACCACGCTAAATGATAGATATACACTCAAATAGCAAATGTTACTGTGTTATGCAGTTGAATAAAGCTATTATTTTCATTATTATTACTCCCTACTTCTTCAGGAGACTGATGCTACTGGTGTGCCCCTGAATGAATCACAATTAGCTGGAGTGCCACAGTCAACTCCAAAATAACTCTCCAAAGAGGAAGTGAATCCGGATCAAGCCAGTCTGGTCTGTCCACCTGCTTGACCCTTCTTCTCTCTGGTCCAGAGACATCATCTGTAAGACCTCTCACAAAGCCTTCACTAACTGGGGCATAAATAGCACAACCTCTTTCATGGGAACAATCAGTGGTAAGCCTCACACTTATCAAAGCTTATCAACACATTTGCCATTAGTGTAATATTATACATTTCTAATATCAAGGACCAGGGTGCCATGGCATCATATTTGTCATATGAATCCAGACTATTAGAAGTGTTAAACACATGCAAGACCTGCAGCTCAGTGGTGGAAAACAAAAGGATTATAACCCATGGCAGCCAAATCCGAGTTCGTTGGATCACCCTGGAAGTTGGGCTTCATGTCCTGACATTAGAGGAATGTCAGAAAATAACCCGCTCATCAGCGCATCCACTTTTTTCACAGGAACCAGGCTGAAGTCTGTAACCCTCTTCCATCCATTCTTGGAGACAAACAGTTACTACAGTCACTTCAAAAACAAGTGTCTAGTTGGATTAAGGTGCCATTAAGTATCTGGGTTAAGGAACTTAGAGACAAGACCTTTGAGGATGATGCAAAAATCCTACGCTGGCCAGCATATGATACGGAATTTTTTCCTGCAAAACTTGATAGTAGGTTCACAACCTGGTGCAGCAAGGGTATAACGGCATATTGGAAGATCTCGTCTGGAAAAAGTCTTGACACCTTCGACAAGATATCAGACAGCCACAATTTAGAGAAAGACGATTTTTTATAGGTATCTTCAACTGAGACATCACTTTGATGCAGATATTATCTCCAAAAACCAGGACAGAAAAGTAAAGTTAGGACAGCTCAACAGTTCTCCTAGTTTATTTAAGATTTTACGAAGTTAGGATGCTTCTGTAAAACACTTTTCTTATCTAAAGTTAGGAAAGGAACCCTGACTTAGGAACTCTTAATCTGTAATGGCCTTTTTTCCTAAATCAGTTCCTAACCCTTATTACCATGGTTACTAAGCAGTTAGGATAGGATCTTGCAGTTTAGGAAGTTTATGTAATACTGGCCTCTGGCTCCTATCTAAATGGACGGGGAGAGAGCCAGATTTGCACTTTCACTGGTCACCAGGACAAAAAAACTATATGAATAGAATCAGCATTAAAATCTGATAAAAATCGCTGACGTGAGAGAGACGTGTTGTTCTCCCTGTTGGCACAGACAGTTGTTTATTGTACGAGTGACTGCTGCTAGTAATCACATGATGAAGAAAAAAATTAAATAAAATCAGTGCACAACTAACATTAATGATGGTCACCTGCACGGTTGGTAGCGCTTAGCTAGAGTTCCCTCGTCACTTCAAAGGACAGCTTATGACAGTCGACAGTAGGTGATGGTGAAAGCAGCGGAGCAGAGGAAAAGATGCGTGATACGTGTCACTAAATGTTCAGTGTGACGTCAGGTCACAGCGTGTCCGTTAATTAAAGTCTGTCTGTTGTTTTCCAACTGCTGGAAAAGTGAAGGCAGTTAGCGCTAAGCTAGCTGACATCTCCTCTTCAGACTGCGGTGTAGGAGCTGAGCAGAATAGAATAATCATATCCATCAATGCAGGATGTGTTCAACATTAAAAGTTTGCTGTAGCACCTCAAACATATTATTCAGCCCCTTCCAGGCTGTGATTAATCTGCTGATGAAAAGTGACATTAACACGTCCATCGATTTTACGAAAAGTTGAAGAGGTTTCAATACAAGGAATCTGATACAGCTAAATGGGCCAAACCTGCCTTATCTGATCACCATCTTCATGCTTCATCTGCAGACGATCATCTCTAACATTTCTTAACACTGTAACGAGCTGCACAAGCAGCCACAGAGCTGAAGGAAAGTCTCACTTTCAGCCACTTAAACCACCTGATGACAGAATCAGACTGCAGTTCCAGGTCAACATTTGCTGCAGCTGAAACTCCCCACAGTCGACTATTAATCACCTGATATGTTGTTAACCCTCCATGTAGAAATGTACAATAACCTCAGGCCACAAGTTTGTTTCAACAAGGCCCAGGACCCCCACTGGCTCTCAAACTCTGCTCCCTTACAGGACTGATCCTGTTACTTTGTGCACAATACAAAGCCAACAGAACCATGTTGTTGTTGTTTGGCCCATTTTAGACCAAAACCAAGTTTGATATCATGAAACAGATTCAAGCACTCACTCCCAAAACAAGCAGCGGTGAAGGTGAACAAGAAAGCCTCCTCACAGATCAATCAGACGGATCATTGTTTGTTCTGCGCGCTCCGCCATTACACGTGCTGCACCGCGCATGCGCCGCGCGGGAAAATACCGACAGTCACAGAACAAAGCAAAGAGAAACGCCGTGGAGTTTTCTTTCAGCTTCCTCTCTTCAAGATGAAAACAGGAATCACGGAGACACTTTGGAAATCAAACCACGTCAACACAAACCCTGGAGCGGGTTTTCAGGGTCTGATCTCTAACAACAGAATGAACGGATGATACACGGACCCTCGAGACTCTTCCTCGTGTCTTTAGTCTCGTGATGAAGTCATGAACACTGACCTGAACATCGGTGCTATCAGAGCACGAGGCTGCTGTTTGGCTCCTCTGGTCCGGGTTCTGGTTCTCCATCGTCCTGCAGGTCTCCGCTGCGTTGTCCTGGACTGAGTCTGGATTCTGTCCTCGGAGGTCTTCCGGCTGAGACACAGGCGCCATGGGATCCCGTGCAGTGTTCTCGCTGATGTCTCAGCGGCGTCTCGCCTCGCCCCTTAGTTACCGTCGCTAAGGCCGCGTAGAAGCAATGGCTCCTTGATTTCAGCAGAAGATGAAGTTTAGTTAGTTGGAAAGCATCCCAGAAGGTCTGGGTCACACAACCAGAGAAGAAGAGATGTTCTGAATTACAGAAAGTACAAACATTCACATCCATATTAAATCGTTGATGCAGTAAGTTGTTAAATGGACAAATCTCATTCATCACTTTGAAGTGAACTTTTACCTTTGGTGAAACAGGAACATGAAGGTAACTGGTTCTTATCTTCACTATATAATTGCTGGTAAATTGCTGGAAGATATGTTTTCTCTTGAGTGGTGAAGGGAAGCAGATCGAAGTGAGGACATTTCTAAAAAAAATTATTGTTACATTTTTTTTCTAAGAAATTATGTGTCTATGATTAACGTGGGCTCTTGAGGAATAACAACAGAGTATGCTAACATACCTTTGACTAAAGGGATCAGAGCTTGTGGGATTGCCTTAGTTATGGTTTTAAATTGCCTCTCAGTGCACATCAAACTGTATTTCCGAAAGAAGACATCATATGTTAAGAAGTTACCACAATTATCCAATAAATGAACAATCCACCAGACACCTTTTTCCATCCGTTCACTGTAGAAATAAGATTTTCTCTTAATTAATATACTTCTGTTTTTCCATATTGGGACCGTGTGAGGAGTAAAGTTATATTTGCATATGAGTTTCAAGTAGTGGAGAACATGCTGATGGAAAGTAGAAAGCTTAATAGGTAGTTTGGAAATGTTAAAATCACATCCTAATTAGCCCCTAGCACCTATTTTTAGGAAAAATGCCTAAAATAACAAACCCAAAATAAATCAGTAATATCTCCTCAACCATTAGGCCTAGATGCATAATTCTGGTCTCCTTTGAAATGTCAGAAGCAAAGGAATATAAATTACAGAGCCCCCCTGGTGACATTGATGAAAAATATATTAATTTGAGGCCTCAAAATAATAATTCATGGCCACAATTTATTATTTTGAGGCCTCAAAATAATAATTTGAGGTCACAAGTTATTATATTTTTCATCAATGTCACCAGGGGCTCCATGATAATTCCATTATATATTGACATAATTATTTTGCTTTATTTAATTGTCCTTAGGTGTGGATGTGAGTGCGAGTGGTTGTCTGTCTATGTGTGGCCCTGTGATGGACTGGCGACCTGTCCCGGGTGTACCCCGCCTTTCGCCCTATGCCAGCTGGGATAGGCTCCAGCACCCCCGCGACCCTGTACGCAGGATAAGCGGTTGACGATGGATGGATGTCAGGCCATCTTGTCCTGGTGCTTTCCCTACTGCTATTCTCTTTAATTGCTTCATTTAATTCTGCAATTCTGATCTCAGAGTCACATATTTCTTTAAAACCTAAGTCTATCTTGGGGAGATCATGAATGAATGAATTACTTTCTCTCCTGTCTCCTTTTCTCTAATCCACTAAAATAAGATGTCTTTTTCTTCCATCCATTCATCCCGAGACCTTACATAAGCCCCTTGAGCTTTTTTAAGATGTAAGTGATCTAGTTTTTCTTGTAGGTTAATGAGTTGGCTTTTATCAACATTGGACATAAGGGTTTTATCACAGTATCTATTAATGTCCTGTACCAGTTGGACCTCATATTGCTTTTGTTGGCTATATTTGGATTTGCAGTATTGTATTGAAAACTCTCTTGACTTAAACATAAAGTATTCCCATCTACTACTATAATTGCCTATATGCGTATTATTTTAAAATTTCTCTATATAACTTATGATAGTTTTATCATATTCCTCCTTTTAGAAGATTCAATTCAATTTAATTCAATTCAATTCAATTCTATTGACGTGCTGACGTAATGCGGTAAGCGTGTTGACTCATTTCCGTTTCCGGTGCTTGTGTGTTGGTAGCCTGTTTGCTGCTCTCGCTAAATTCCAGACAAAATTGTTAGATTATCATTACAGCGGCCAATTGTCCGCTAAACACTTATTCTTACAGTAAGTTTGCCTAAGCACTCACAGTTCTTTCCATCTTTAGTGACTGCTGTTCAATCTCATAGTTGTTTTCAAAAGTTGGTAGCCAACGCTAACGCATTCTTTAGCTTTGCCGTTAGCGCCTTTAGCTTAGCAGCTAACAATGGCTTCTCCTTCTCCTCTCTCTCTCCTGCTTTCTCCTGCTCGGTCTGTCAGATGTTCAGTTACCCTCTGCCTCCTTTAGCGGTAATGGTACGTGTAACAAGTGTAATTTATTTTTAGACATGGAGGTGAGGCTCAGTGAGTTAGAAGTCCGGCTCCGCACCTTGGTAGCTCAGCCTACTGTAGCTAGCCAGTCCCTCGGTAGTCGGTGCGGACCGCCTGAGTTAGCCTCTGGTAGCCGCTTCCCGGCATTTCCTGAGCAGCCAGGAAAGGGTGGCTGGGTGACTGTCCGAAGGAGGAATAGTTGTAAGCATTCAAAGCCCTCAGGACACCATCATTCGCCTCCCGCTTCTAACAGATTTTCCCCACTCAGCCACACACCCGCTGAGAAACCAACTCTGATAATTGGCAGCTCCATTTTGCGAAACGTGAAGTTAGCTAAACCAGCCACCATAGTCAAATGCATCCCAGGGGCCAGAGCGGGCGACATCGAGTCCTATTTGAAACTGCTGGCTAAGGATAAACGTAAATACAGTAAGATTGTTATTCACGCCGGGCGTAATGACTCCGGTTACGCCAATCGGAGGTCACTAAGATTAATGTTGAGTCGGTGTGTTCATACGCGAAAAAACAATGTCGGACACCGTAGTTTTCTCTGGACCCCTGCCCAATCTGACCAGTGATGACATGTATAGCCGCATGTCGCCATTCACGCTGGTTATCGAGGGTGGTGTCCAGCCAACGATGTGGGCTTTGTAGATCATTGGCAGACTTTCTGGGAAGACCTGGTCTGATTCGAGAGACGGCATCCATCCCTCTTGGGAAGGAGCAGCTCTCATTTCTAGAAATCTGGCCAACTTTATTAGCGGACCAAAACCATGACAACCCAGAGTTGAGACCAGGAGGCAGAGTCACAGTTCAACACACTTCTCTGCCCTTCTAATTCAGCAGTTACCCACCCAAAACCCTACGCAGAGTCAGCAGTTTAACACACTCTCTGCTCCTCCGCTCCAGGAGTTACTTAGTGAAAACCCTATAGTGACGGTGTTCGTCCCCGACCATTGAAATTATTTAAATCAAAGGTAAACAGAAGAGGAGCTGTGCATAAAAACCTCATAAAAATTAAAACCACAGGAGCAATAGTGCAAACGAATAGGAGAGTAAAATGTGGACTCTTAAACATCAGATCTCTCTTCTAAAGGTGTACTAGTAAATGAACTAATATCAGATTATGAAATTGATTTATTCTGTCTTACTGAAACCTGGCTGGGTGATGGAGAATATGTAAGCCTAAATGAATCCACCCCTCCCAGTCATATTAATACTCACATTCCTCAAGCACAGGCCGAGGAGGTGGAGTTGCAGCTATCTTTGACTCTAGCCTAGTAATCAGCTCTAAACCTAAACTAAATTATAACTCATTTGAAAGCCTTGTTCTGAGTCTTTCACACCCAAGTTGGAAATCACTGCAACCAATTCTATT
>JALXJV020000002.1:41709395-41728506 GCA_024633595.2 Lepomis macrochirus
AAATAGAATTGGTTGCAGTGATTTCCAGTTTGGGTGTGAAAGACTCAGGACAAGGCTTTCAAATGAGTTATAATTTAGTTTAGGTTTAGAGCTGATTACTAGGCTAGAGTCAAAGATAGCTGCAACTCCACCTCCTCGGCCTGTGCTTCGAGGAATGTGAGTATTGATATGACTGGGAGGGGTGGATTCATTTAGGCTCACATATTCTCCATCACCCAGCCAGGTTTCAGTAAGACAGAATAAATCAATTTCATAATCTGATATTAGTTCATTTACTAGTTCACCTTTAGAAGAGAGAGATCTGATGTTTAAGAGTCCACATTTTACTCTCCTATTCATTTGCACTATTGCTCCTGTGGTTTTAATTTTTATGAGGTTTTTATGCACAGCTCCTCTTCTGTTTACCTTTGATTTAAATAATTTCAATGGTCGAGGAACAGACACCGTCACTATAGGGTTTTCACTAAGTAACTCCTGGAACGGAGGAGCAGAGAAGTGTGTTACGCAATATGAGGTCCAACTGGTACAGGACATTAATAGATACTGTGATAAAACCCTTATGTCCAATGTTGATAAAAGCCAACTCATTAACCTACAAGAAAAACTAGATCACTTACATCTTAAAAAAGCTCAAGGGGCTTATGTAAGGTCTCGGGATGAAGGGATGGAAGAAAAAGATATCTTATTTTAGTGGATTAGAGAAAAGGAGACAGGAGAGAAAGTAATTCATTCATTCATGATCTCCCCAAGATAGACTTAGGTTTTAAAGAAATATGTGACTCTGAGATCAGAATTGCAGAATTAAATGAAGCAATTAAGAGAATAGCAGTAGGGAAAGCACCAGGACAAGATGGCCTGACATCCATCCATCGTCAACCGCTTATCCTGCGTACAGGGTGTGCGGGGTGCTGGAGCCTATCCCAGCTGGCATAGAGGCTGAAGAGGGTACACCAGGACAGGTCGCCAGTCCATCACAGGGCCACACATAGACAGACAACCACTCGCACTCACATCCACACCTAAGGACAATTAAATAAAGCAAAATAAATATGTCAATATATAATGGAATTATACGGAGCCCCCCTGGTGACATTGATGAAAAATATAATAACTTGTGACCTCAAATTATTATTTTGAGGCCTCAAAATAATAATTTGTGGCTACGAAGGCCTAAAAATAATAATTTGTGGCCATGAATTATTAATTTGAGGCCTCAAAATAGTAATTTGTGGCCATGAATTACTATTATTATGACGCCTCAAATTAATATATTTTCCATCAATGTCACCAGGGGGGCTCTGTAATTTATATTCCTTTGCTTCTGACATTTCAAAGGAGACCAGAATTATGCATCTAGGCCTAATGATTGAGGAGATATTACTGATTTATTTTGGGTTTGTTATTTTAGTCGTTTTTCCTAAAAATAGGTGCTAGGGGCTAATTAGGATGTGATTTTAACATTTCCAAACTACCCATTAAGCTTTCTACTTTCCATCAACATGTTCTCCACTACTGGAAACTCATATAAACATAACTTTACTCCTCACACGGTCCCAATATGGAAAAACAGAAGTATATTAATTAAGAGTAAATCTTATTTCTACAGTGAACGGATGGAAAAAGGTGTCTGGTGGATTGTTCATTTATTGGATAATTGTGGTAACTTCTTAACATATGATGTCTTCATTTGGAAATACAGTTTGATGTGCACTGAGAGGCAATTTAAAACCGTAACTAAGGCAATCCCACAAGCTCTGATGACTTTAGTCAAAGGTATGTTAGCATGCTCTGTTGTTATTCCTCAATAGCCCACGTTAATCATAGACACGTAATTTCTTAGAAAAAAAATGTAACAATAATTTTTTTTAGAAATGTCCTCACTTCGATCTGCTTCCCTTCACCACTCAAGAGAAAACATATCTTCCAGAAATTTACCAGCAATTATATAGTGAAGATAAGAACCAGTTACCTTCATGTTCCTGTTTCACCAAAGGTAAAAGTTGAGATTTGTCCATTTAACAACTTACTGCATCAACGATTTAATATGGATGTGAATGTTTGTACTTTCTGTAATTCAGAACATCTCTTCTTCTCTGGTTATGTGACCCAGACCTTCTGGGATGCTTTCCAACTAACTAAACTTCATCTTCTGCTGAAATCAAGGAGCCATTGCTTCTACGCGGGCCTTAGCGACGGTAACTAAGGGGGCGGGGCGAGACGCCGCGAGACATCGCGAGAACACTGCACGGGATCCCGCAGCAGCGCGCCTGTAACTCAGCCGGAAGACCTCCGAGGACAGAATCCAGACTCAGTCCAGGACAACGCAGCGGAGACCTGCAGGACGATGGAGAACCAGAACCCGGACCAGAGGAGCCAAACAGCAGCCTCGTGCTCTGATAGCACCGATGTTCAGGTCAGTGTTCATGACTTCATCACGAGACTAAAGACACGAGGAAGAGTCTCGAGGGTCCGTGTATCATCCGTTCATTCTGTTGTTAGAGATCAGACCCTGAAAACCCGCTCCAGGGTTTGTGTTGACGTGGTTTGATTTCCAAAGTGTCTCCGTGATTCCTGTTTTCATCTTGAAGAGAGGAAGCTGAAAGAAAACTCACGAGCGTTTCTCTTTGTTCTGTGACTGTGGGTTTTCCCGCGCGGCGCATGCGCGGTGCAGCACGTGTCATGGCGGAGCGCGCAGAACAAACAATGATCCGTCTGATTGATCTGTGAGGAGGCTTTCTTGTTCACCTTCACCGCTGCTTGTTTTGGGAGTGAGTGCTTGAATCTGTTTCATGATATCAAACTTGGTTTTGGTCTAAAATGGGCCAAACAACAACAACATGGTTCTGTTGGCTTTGTATTGTGCACAAAGTAACAGGATCAGTCCTGTAAGGGAGCAGAGTTTGAGAGCCAGTGGGGGTCCTGGGCCTTGTTGAAACAAACTTGTGGCCTGAGGTTATTGTACATTTCTACATGGAGGGTTAACAACATATCAGGTGATTAATAGTCGACCGTGGGGAATTTCAGCTGCAGCAAATGTTGACCTGGAACTGCAGTCTGATTCTGTCATCAGGTGGTTTAAGTGGCTGAAAATGAGTCTTTCCTTCAGCTCTGTGGCTGCTTGTGCAGCTCGTTACAGTGTTAAGAAATGTTAGAGATGATCGTCTGCAGATGAAGATAGAAAATTATAGTGATCAGATAAGGAAGGTTTGCATTTGGCTAGCTGGCCATTTAGCTATGAGACTCCTTTTATTGAAACCTCTTCAAAAGTTTTAATGTTGAACTCATTGTTCTGCATTGATTATGATTATTGAGTTAGAACATTAATACATTGGAGACCATTTCATGCTCATAGATTTAACGAATATCAACAGCCCAAGTAAATAAATAGCTGTATTATTTAACTGCAATTTATATTACTTATTATTATTATTATTAGTGGAAAGCTTTATTTAAATATTATGCTATAGTATATTATGAAATGATGAATATAGTAACATTATAGAATTAATAATATTAGGTACACATAAAGGGAAAACACACATTTAGGTCTTCAAACTTGATGTACAGGGTTTTTTATGACAGTTCTCAAACAAATGGTATACTGGCCATCAGCCCCAGTATCCTTTTTTGACCAGTAAGATGACTTTTACCAATAAGGGCTTTTCCCTTATTCTTGCTGTCCCAGAGAGAGTTTGTGTGAGCACATTTTTAAGGCTCTGTGATGTGCAGCTGCAGCTACTGTCGGGTTCAGATCAGCATTCTGACAAACAAAGGTTAATAAAGACAATGCACGTTAAAGGCAGCAAACATGAGCTGGGCACTGAAATGAGTGTAAAACACACAAACACCAGCTAGCAGTGTGAAGCCACCTCATGCTAATCCTAGCGATGCTTGATTTCCGTCTTTTCCAGTTGTCCGTGTAAAGACGTGTTTCCCCTTTGTGTCCCTATGATGTAAAAAAATTACCACTGTGGTAAATATTAATGAAGTTTATTATAACTCAAATCTACTAATTTTGAAATTCTTACTAATTCTAATTTAATAAGAGGCCCTACTAGAAACCAGATTTTGAAAATCAACAGGAGCTTATCTGGTTACAGACCGGGTTGGAGTTTTAAATAATGTAATTCATTTCTGCATTTTCAGCAATACACTGTGATTTATTCTTCTTTTGTTTCTGGTCGACTACTACTGTGTACTTTCAGCCACAGAAACAATTAAAATGTAAAAGTGTGCTCTTCAAGGACATTTATTGTCCTATTTGACTTTTCCAACTCTGTTAGTTTTCAGGCGTTTCATCTCTCCTTTCTGCACTTCCTGCAGGGCTTTCAAAATAATTCCAGCTGTCTGTATTTACACACATTTTCACAGTCCGGCATAAATAGTAATAACATACCAATCATTTATTTAGCATGTTCATACTGAGTGTGCATGACTGAGTATGTTATACACAGTACACTGTTACTGTGTGGTACAGACACACAGAAGGTATAACGGAGGAAGTGGGTCTGAGAGATGGCACCGACTGTCATGGCACACAGTTTATCTGCCCCTGATTTTGTCCCATCGTTGTTTGTGCCATTTGTATTGCTTCTAGTGGCATCTCTGCTGGTTAACACACTGATTTATGAGCGCCAGGCACTTTTTGATATTTGGGATTCTTTTGGGAGGGATTAACATGTTAAGGAGAAATAAAGTTATTGTTGTACTTGGGTGGACGATAGACTGCAGCAATCAAACCCACAGAAGGTTTATTTATAGTAAAAATCCGCCATTCAAAACTTGAATGAGCATCACAGTCTTGTATCAGTGGTATTTACTTTATAGTGTTTCAGTTAGATTTTCTATTGTACTGATAATCCTTTAATCCTCAACCGCTTAACCTGCGTACAGGATCACGGGGGGCTGGAGCCAATCCCAGCTTACATTGGGCAAAATGCAGGGTACACCCTGGACAGGTTGCTAGTTTTATTGTACTGTTTGTATTTTAACTGTATTTGATATTTAAAGCACTTTGGTTAAATGCGCTCTATAAATAAATGTGTTATTTTCAGTCTTGGGCAGCAGCGTCGCTCCAAGTAGCGCCGTTACTAGTTTAACTACGTTTCTCAGTAGCTTGGTGGCAGCGTCGCTATTTTCTGAATCAAATAACTTTTCCACACACGCTACATTTTCCTCTATGCGCAGCCGGCAGAAGCGCTTCCCTGTAATGGTGACATCACGTACCGATCCTTGGGTTGATGTTTGCGATTTTGCTGCATGGAATAAAGACATATGCGTGCGCTCTCTCTCGCCGCGCTGAATGAGTTTTCACAGTTTTGTGTTTTTTGTCTCTTTGCATCTGTTGTAGTTGTGTTTTGGTCTGGTCTTTTATATTCAATGTGGATGGATTTAATTACTTGGTTTTTGCAACTTCGGAAGCCATGAAATGTTTTGGCTGTGGTGCAGGGGGGCATCTAATTCGCTCATGCCCGGAAAACATTTAAAGAGAGCATGGAGATGTTCCGGCGGCATCGGCTGCTGCCGCGGTGCCCAGCACGCAGGCCCGTCGCGACAGGACAGGCAAACCAGGCAACGACTGTTTAAGAATAAAATGCAACGACAAACTGTGAGCGCCCGCGCCCCTTTGATAGATAGTCAATGCAGTAAAGTGCAATGACACTGTTATCGGAATCCCCTCAAGGGGCCCCTCTCAGTAATTAAGCTGACAGCCATAGGCTGACAACAGCGCCAAACACGTTATCTCTGCTGCTCAGTGTGTGTGTGTGTGTGTGTGTGTGTTTTCAAGTATGTTGAAATTAGTTATTGTGCACTTTTTTAATGTATATATGATTTTATGGTACAGTGGTGTTTTTTGCAAATGTTCAATTGTTGGAAATGTTCAAATTTTATGCAACAGCAGTATTTGCACTTTATTTTTATTTATGCACAGTATATGCAACAGCAGTATTTGCACTGTAAAAAAAATTATTTATATAAAGTGTGGGTGAACTTTAACTGTATGGCTATGCTGTGGGTCCTGTAGGCTTTGCGTGCGTGTGTACGGGGCGGTGTTGCCAACTATTTTCAATGGAAAGTAGCTAAATGTCGCCAGATGACGTCATGCGTCATTAGCATATTAATGACGTCATCGCGTTGTATTTGCATTCTGCCTAATTTGTCGGTACTGTAGCCTACTTCAGTTTATAATAACGGTTATCTCCCCTAAACCGTGCTCATACTGTTTTTATATAAGTATATAGCCGAATGTCCAGTAATTATACGATCTGAAGTCGGAGAGTTCAGAAACCGAACCGGAATGAACTAAACTCTGATCAGTAGTGAATATAAGCGCGCATGCCAAGAAAAAACGGTCAAATTAAATGTTTTGAATTAAAACAAAGGAGAAGACAGCTGCTATGTGATCACGGATTGGTTCCTTCTAACACAGCGTGCACATGCGCAGCTCATTCATGTCTATGTTCGCTGGCGTGCAGTCAACGGAGTGTGCTGCTCCTCTCAGCCGCTCACTGACTGAACAGACGCAGCGGGGAAGTAAGACCTCACACTGGGCGGCTGTGGCTCAGGAGGTAGAGCGGATTGGCCGTTAATCGGAAGGTCGGCGGTTCAATCCCCGGCTCCCCCAGGCTGCATGTCGAAGTGTCCTTGGGCAAGACACTGAACCCCAAATTGCCTCTGGCGGCTGTTCCGCCAGTGTATGAATGTGTGTGAATGTCAATTTCTGTTTGAGCACTTAGGCTCAGTTTATGAATGTGAGTGACAGGTGAATGCAGATTGTAGTGTTGATGTAGTGTTAAAGCGCTTTGAGTGGTCGAAAAGACTGGAAAGGCGCTATACAAGTACAGAGCATTTACATTTACATTTACTAGCAGTACTGGCGATATTTGGAATTTTGAAAGTTGCTAAGGTTTGTCCAAAAAGTTGCTAGATTGGTCGCTAGTTGCTTTTTTGAAAAAATGTCGCTAAAGGTGTCTGAAAAGTCGCTAAAAATGGTACAACACTGGTACGGGGGGGTGGAGGGGGGGGGCCTCATGTCCATTTTGCTTGGGGCCCCCAAATTCCTTCAACGGTCACTTTAAAAATGGCACTTTTCAAATTTGGAAATGGAGCGAGGGATGACACAAAAAGGAGCTGCTCTGTTTAATCTCATGGAGTTTAAGCAGCTAGACGTACTGATGGTTCAGGAAACACAGTAATTCTGAAAATGAGTCAGTGGAGGAAAGAGTGGCCAGGGCAGGTAGTTCTGAGACACTGGTCCAGCTGCAGTGGAGGGGTTCCTGCCTACTTGTTGTGAGGTGGAGGAAGTTATTGAAGGCTGAAGGTCAGAGTTCAGTATGAGAATATAAAGATGAATCTGGTCTATGTCCCATGTAATGGAGGTGATTTTAACTGTACAGAGAATCCACTGTTAGACAGGAATCACCAGCCTCCTCACAGGGCCTCCTCCTCACAGGGCCTCCTCCTCACAGTCTACAACAGCTCATAGAAACATACGAGCTGCTGGAGGTGTGGAGGAGCTTTTATAAAAGTCAGAGGCAGTACACATGGAGTCACTGCAAATGGAATATTTTATCTCAGGCTAGATTAGATCGGATTTACTGTTTTAAGCATGTTTTATTAACCCTGTGGGTTTTACTGATCACTGGCTCGTTTATTGTTCTGTTTATATAAAAAACGTCAGATTGAGCAGTGCTTATTGGCATTTTAATTCTGCACTTTTGCAGGACAAAGCCTTTAAGTCCACTTTTGAGTTTTTCTGGCTCACTCACAGAGAAACTAAGTCTGATTTCAAATGTATTCAGCAGTAGTGGGACTTTGGAAAAATGTTATGTCAGCAGTACACTCGCAATGTCACTAGGGACATTATCAGATCTTTGAGGGATCTGGAGAATGAAGTGGTAGAACTACAGGGTCTAGTAGGGGGCACAGGAAATCAGGGACACTTAGATTCCCTAAAATCTAAAAAGCTGGCTTTGGCCAACCTGCTGGGTGCTCAGGGGGCCCTGGTGAGGTCTTGGTTCCTGGATGCCACACAGATGGACGCCCCGTCACATTTCTTCTTTGGGTTTGAGGAGAAAAACGGGCAGAGAAAGATCTTTCACTCCATTCGATCCGGAGACGGAGTTTCCATCTCCGATTCCTCTGAGATCAGGAAACATGCAGCCGCTTTCTATAAAGAACTGTACACAAGCGAGCTAACAGACCATCCAGAGGTAGACGAGCTCTTCCATGCTGATCTTCCTCAGGTCAGTGATGAACACAATGTAGAGCTGGAAGCTCAGCTGTCTCTACCTGAACTGTATTGTGCTGTGATGAGTCTGCAGAGTGGTCGAGCTCCAGGGATTGACGGCCTTCCTGTGGAGTTTTATAAGTCTTTCTGGTGTTTGCTGGGACAGGGTCTGCTGGAAGTTCTTGGTGACAGTTTGGAGACGGGTCGTCTGCCTCTGAGCTGCAGGAGGGCAGTGATCACTCTGCTACCAAAGAAGGGTGATTTGCAGGAGCTGAAAAACTGGAGGCCTGTGTCACTACTCTGCTCGGACTACAAAATCCTGTCTAAAGTCTTCCAGGCTTCCAGACTCAGACAGGCGATGGGGTCTGTGATTTATGTTGACTAGACCTACAGCATAGCCAGCAGGTTTAGTAGTGACAATATCACTCTGATTTGGAAAAGGCTTTTGATCGGGTTGAACACCAGTATCTGTGGCGGACTCTGACTGCCTTTGGTTTCATAGCTCTGTCTGGCATGTTATATTCTCTGGCCATTGAACCAAAGGTCGCCTTAACAAGTGGAAATGGCTGCTACCTAAAATGTCTTTTAAAGGTCGGGTTTTGGTTGCAGATAATTGGTATCTTCAGCTCTGTGGCACCGTTTGGCTGTGTTGACCTCCCACCCTCTCTCCCACCAAACATACAAAGAGTGTTAGTGGATTGATGGAAGCACTTACGACCTGCTTGACTGTTAGTGAGTTTGGAGCAGTTTGGTGGTGATGGATTTGGAATAAAGGTTCTGGATGGTTGGTTGTTTTGAGGTTATTGCTGAGTTGTGGGTGAAGAAGGTGCCGACGTACGGATCGTTGCTGTAGGTGAACGCGGGAGGGATTAACGGCCTCACTATACTCGGTCAGCTAAGCTAAATGTGTCGCTCCGACGCATTAAATAATTTGCTATATCATCAGGTCAGCCTTTTCACCACAGGGTATTATACAGTAAACGCTCTATACAAAATCCACAGTTCAACCACCAATTAATGAGTCCTGATCTCAGTTCAAATCTCCTGGAGTCCATCTTTCTGTGTCCCCATAATCAAACTAAAAATACTCCGTTTGAGGTTCAATTCAAAAGTTGGCTAACTAAAATAGAACAGAGTGACACCTCTCGTGTTTAACAGACAAGCAGGAGGAGGACAACACCGGAGTCCCCCTCCTCCCCCGCAGCCTCCGATGCTGGTGAGCGGCACACCAGCTTTAACCAGGCTGTAACTCGGGACAGACTGGGCCTCTTTCGGACTTAGTCGTTTAGTTTGAAACGCAAATATACAGATATTTCCTGAGCTGACTGGTGGCTGTGTGAGTGACGCAGGCGCCGATCGCCACAATACGCTTACCTTACTACACGCGTCTTTCTGTTGTGCATTTTTCTGTCCATCAAAGCCGCGGATGGCCCAGAGACTTCACCCACCACCAAGTTACCCGCGGTGGCGGCTGCTACTTTCATTCCATGTGACATTAAAGTTTAAGAAGCCTGAGCTTCTGTCAAGCTTAAGGCCATTTTACAATAAGAAGGCAAGTTACAGCGTAACGTGCAGACGAAACATTAACTTCGTCAGACTTCTTTCTGGTTGGGTGTCATGTGACCAGAGTATAATTGCGGCCTTTACGATTAGAAAATCTTGTTTTATTACATCGCGATTATATCGCAAATGCGTTCAGCCCTAGTACTGACTAATAAAAGTGCGTTTTGAAAAATCAAAAAAAAAATCTCTCTCTCTCTGTGCTATGAATGTTAAGGTTGCAATGTTGTCAGAGCACAAAGTCACATATAAACTATAAAAAATCTAGAATTAATTATTTTGATTTATTAATAATTTGATAATTAAGTTGCTTTATTCAAACAATAATGGTTCTTCCTTTGTTGCATGAGGAAGTACTTTTAGCAGCAATGGTATGGCAGGAAGTAGGAGAGATTCTGTGTCTGATTTAACTCTCGCACACACTTGTTTGGAGCAGGTTTTTAGTCTTTCTTCTATTGCTACTGTGGCATGAAGTTGGTTCAATATAAACTAGGCCTGTGTGTGTGTCTGTGTATATACATATGTATATATAAATGACCTAACTATAAACTATTAAAAAATTAAAAGTAGCTTAGATGTAACTAAGCTAATTTTGCCACGTTGCTGTAGCTTAGCTTGCTACATTTAACTGGGGGGTAGCTTCTGTGTAGTGAAGATCATTTAATGTAGAGTAGCTAGTAGCTTAGCTCACTACATTTTCCAAGTAGCTTGCCCAACACTGGTTATTTTTATTACAATCCGTTTGTATGTGATTTCAAAGATGTATGTCATTTATGGTTTTAGATAGCTCACTCCACTATGACATCTCACTTACGGTGTTTCTCTCTCTTGATATAGAGAAGGAGAAGAAGAAATGGAAGCAAATGTCATCGCTGTCAGCACTGTGACAAATCCTTCACAAGGTCTGGAAATTTGAAGATTCATCAGCGAGTTCACACTGGCGATGAACTGTACAGCTGTGACCTGTGTGGGAAAGCTTTCACTACAGAAAGTGTCCTAAAAATCCACCAATGTGTTCACACTGGAGAGAAACCGTACAGCTGTGACCTGTGTGGGAAAGCTTTCACTACAGGAAAAATCCTAAAAATCCACCAACGAATTCACACTGGAGAAAAACCGTACAGCTGTAGACTGTGTGGAAAAAGCTTCACTCAGTCAAGTCACCTAAAAGATCACCAACGTGTTCACACTGGAGAGAAACCATACAGCTGTGACCTGTGTGGGAAAGCTTTCACTACAGGAAAAATCCTAAAAATCCACCAACGAATTCACACTGGAGAGAAACCATACAGCTGTAGACTGTGTGGAAAAAGCTTCACTCAATCAAGTGACCTAAAAGATCACCAACGTGTTCACACTGGAGAGAAACCATACAGCTGTGACCTGTGTGGGAAAACTTTCACTACAGGAAGAGTCCTAAAAATCCACCAACGTGTTCACACTGGAGAGAAACCGTACTCTTGTGAACTGTGTGGAAAAAGCTTCACTAAATCAAGTAACCTAAAACTCCACCAACGTGTACACACTGGAGAGAAACCATATCATTGTGAAGTATGTGGAAAAACTTTCTCTCGATCATGTCTCCTAAAAATCCACCAACGTGTTCACACTGGAGAGAAACCATACTGGTGTGAAGAGTGTGGAAAAACTTTCACTCGGCCAGGTCTCCTAACAGTCCACCAACGTATTCATACTGGAGAGAAACCATACCGGTGTGAAGAGTGTGGAAAAACTTTCTCTCGATCATGTACTCTAAAAATCCACCATCGTGTTCACACTGGAGAGAAACCATACTGGTGTGAAGAGTGTGGAAAAACTTTCACTCGATCAGGTGACTTAAAAATCCACCAACGTCTTCACACTGGAGAGAAGCCGTACTGGTGTGACCAGTGTGGGAATGCTTTCATTACAGCAGTTCTTCTGAAAAAACACCAACGTGTTCACACTGGAGAGAAACCATACAGCTGTGAACAGTGTGGAAAAACCTTCGCTCAATCAGGGATCCTACGATTCCACAAACGTGTTCACACTGGAGAGAAGCCGTACTCATGTGAAATATGTGGGAAAACTTTCGCTCGATCAAGTGGCTTAAAAATCCACAAAAGTGTTCACACTGGAGAGAAGCCGTACTCATGTGAAATATGTGGAAAAACTTTCACTCGATCAAGTGACTTAAAAATCCACCAACGTCTTCACACTGGAGAGAAACCATATAGCTGTGGCCAATGTGGCAAATCTCATAGAGACATGAGAATGCTGAGAAGACACAAATGCATTGATAAAGCATCAGTGTGATGGTTTCAACTATTTCCTCCTGCCCTCAATACAACCACCTGTTAGCATCAGAGTGCAAAGGATGCTGAGATAAATAAGTATTATGTGCAGGTGTTATTTACTTACTTGAGGTAGGTTGATTTGGTATACAGTATATACAACATGAACAGTGAATAAACATGAATAAACTAAGTGTTTGCCACTACTGGCGTACAGTGCTCGGTAGCGCCTACCACAGGGGAGGCACTGAAACAGGTTGTGGTGAGATGCATCTGTGGTGATGTTTCCTGACTCTGGAAATGTATAAGTCCTGAAAGAAAGGAATAACGTCATGCATTTTATTTGCTATATTTTTTTAGGGGATCAATAATAACGATTTTGTAGTAGACAGTGTTTCACAACAAATATAGTTTCCCCAAACTCAACAACTCACAAAACTCTGTGAATTTTTTAAAGTAGTTTTGTGCGGAGTAGCCGCTGCCTCACGCACAGTCAAGAGAACTGTCTCTTCAGAAAGTTTTAAATTTCCCGGTGTCCAGCAGACACAGGGCTGTTGAGTATGGTGATGGGGGGCAGAGTGGGGGGGCTCCTCCTGAAGTCCACAGTCATCTCCACAGTTTTGAGCGTGTTAAGCTCCAGCTTGTTCTGACCGCAACCGAGAGCCAGCTGATCAACCTCATTTCTGTAGGCCACCTCGTCACCGTCCCGGATGAGGGCGATGATCGTTGTCTTCAGAGAACTTCAGGAGTTCGACAGATGGGTGCCCTGTAGGAAAACTGGCTTTAGTTCAGAGTCATTAATTACAGATGTGTTCCCAAAGATCAAGAATGGACCTCCACACTTGATGAAATATTGTTTGTGTGCTTTATACATATAAATTTTTGTTATTGAGCTGTAGTTAAACATGTTTACATTAAATAATCTGTAGATTACATCTATATTTACTCTTTTTATTTTGTATTAGTGAATGGGTTTTTGTTTGCAAAGACATGCAGATTCACTCCAGCTGAGGTGAAGACATGTCAGCTCAAGTTTGAAATGTTTCATCTTAAATAAAAGATTCCCTTTGATTCTTCTTCTTCTTTGAAGCAGACTGAAGCTCTCAGCGTGGCTCCTGCACCAACCCATGCACCGTCTCCTCTGTGGGTTGTTTGTACGGTTTGCAGTAGTTAATGTGTAAATATAATGTAAATATATCAGTCTGAAGGAGGCTGATCCAGTGACTTCCTGTTCTGCCTCCTTCCTGAGAAACATGTCAAAGAGTCACCTGATTGAATCCTCCTGATCGTGACAATGACAACATTGATGATTTTGACCAAACTGCTTAAATTTATTATGTTTTGATGCCCTAGTTTGCTCACTACTCAAGATTTTACCCGTAGGTACTTTTATTATTATACTTTTCCTCTATATGTCATTACCTTTTGTTCTTTGATCATCTTATGTGGTGTTTTAATTTCCACTAAGTGTCCCAGTGTTTTGAGATAATGACCTTCTGTGAGATTGTTTTGTTTCATGCCACTCTGTTATTCTTACTTTAATAAATATCACAAAGACAAGTTTATTTCTTCATTTCATTAGACATTGTTGATTCTTCTGTCAGTATTGGAGAGATTAGGATGTGTGTCTGATGCATTTTTGCTAAAGCACATCACTCTATTGCATGTTGGGATCTGGTTCGACAGATGGGTCTCCTGAGGTGCAGTTGTTGGTGTAGAGGGAGAAGAGTAGTGGGGAGAGCACACACACCCCTGTGGGGCGCCAGTGCTGATAGTCCAGGTCCTGGATGTGACGTTCCCCAGCCTCACCTGCTGACTCCTGTCAGTCAGGAAGTTTGTGATCCTCTGGCAGCTGGAGGCTGGCACAGTGAGCTGGGTGAGTTTGGTGCTGAGGATGTCCGGGATGATGGTGTTGAACGCAGAGCTGAAGTCCACGAACAGGATCCTTGCATATGTCCCTGGAGAGGTCAGGTGTTTCAGTATGTAATGCAGGCCTAAGTTGACTGCATCATCCACTGACCTGTTAGCCCTGTAGACAAACTGCAGGGGGTCCATCAAGCGGCCTGTAATGTCCTTCAGGTGGGCCAACAACAGTCTTTAATCCCAGAATCCATTCCCTACAGGAGGCCTTTGTCTAAAGAAGAATCTGTTATTTAACGCGCCTGGTAAAATAAAGGCACCGTTCCATCAGATGGAAATATTCTTGATGTCTTGTCCATCATTTAAGACAAACTTCCCCAATAAAAGTCTGGAACCAGCAGAAGGCCTGATTATGACTGATGACTGTCAGGTCAAATTAAACCAACATGATGTCTGACTTTTTATTCAAGATGAGGGGAAAACATGTAAACATTTATAGGCCAATCAGGTTTGTGTTGCTGTGTTTGTATGTTTGTACTCTGTGCTTTAATACCTGCCTCTGCCACAAAGAAGAGATCCTCCCCAAATATTTTTCCCAACTACCAGTATTTATTTATTAAGTGAGCATCACATTAACATGTTGGTCTTTGAATTAACTTTTACTAGAGGAGTTTCCAGCAAGGTGGCGGATTGAACGGTTGGAGGAAACTAGAGCACCTGGAAAAAGTTCCTAAAATTGAGTTTTCTCAAGGCGGAGCTTGACATAAAGCTAACTCAGAACACGGTGATGATTGCTAATCCTACAAAGTCAATTCAGTTCGCTGAAGGGGTGAAGGAATGCAAGGAGAAGATTTTTACTTTGGAAACACAAATGTCTGTTTTACGCAAAGAAGTTGACAAATTCACTAAAAGGTAAAAGGAGCAAGAAAGATTCAGACGACGCTGGAATCTGAGAATTAAGGGTAATTATGGTGTAATTTTTTTGTCAAATGTTGTGAGCATGTAACACATTCTCACGAGCACATTATATTATTTCTCACGCGCAAAAATTAACCTTCCCGCGCGCAGATACAGTATTTGCGCACAAATTCAACAACCGAGAGTTGTACAAGTTTCTGCGAGCGAGCGCCTGGTTTGTTCTCAAAGGATAACTCTGCTCGCTCAGCTGATTTCTGCTCGCTCAAGTCTACAGGACTTTTGACAATTTGGGGGCGGAAACCAAGGAGGGCACTGACCCTCTTATGATTGGTCACTTTCAACGTGATTACAACCAGAGCCAACCATGCAGCTCTCAGTTCCAACCAATCCGCGCTGTCAAACACTTTGAACAGTTTCAGGTGGGACAGAAACCAGCAGCAGTTTTCGGATAAATATGAAGCCATAGTGTGTTTTGATTAGACCACTATCCCTTATACTTACATATGATAGCCGACCGTTTCTTCTGGGGAGTCGAGAAAGCATTATCATCCGTTCGGGGGTTAATTTTGGAGGGAAGAGGTGTGACGTTACAACACATTAACAGCAGACTATATTTGCGGCACCTTTCGTTTAATGTGCATTGATTACTACAGTAACTGTACTTACAGTAGTGATTTTTTTTCTTTGGATGGACGGAGAGACAGCATTAACAGTGTTAACTCAGAGGCTACTGAGTGAATTACTCTGTTCCTAAATACAATCCATATAATTACTGATTTTTAATTTTACGTTACCCCTTTATCCTTCCCGAAACACAGGCTAAACTATATCTTTGAACACACAAATACATGCAAAGAATGTGCTGCATATGCAGAATATATATAATTATTCTACTGTATATCACCTGTCCCTATGTACTGTTGTGTTAAGACACATTCACATAAACATCCCCAACAAGTAAATATCAATAAATAACTGAAGCTGCTCAGTTTAAGTCAAGAGAGAAGTTTGGTCAATAGTGCAAAATATATAAGGCAACCAACTGCATTTAACAAAACACTTTATTTTATATTATCTACAGGCAGAGGGTCAGTGAGGTTGTTTCGTTGAGGACATTCCACTGTCAGAAGCAGACCAGGTCATAGGCCCAGATGAGACCAGCTCTTGAGGAGACACGAGCCTGGTGCTGCTGGAAAGAACAGGGAGAAGAAAGATGAAACAGTGTTAATACATTTAAGACATTGATTTTAATATAATATAAATTATAATATACACGGAAAGCCAGTGTTTCCCAAATAATGTCATGAGGTTGAGGAGTGAGAGTACAAAGTTAGGTCCAGTTTTATCTGGACATTGGCATGATTTCAGTTATTTGGTCCTGTGCCCCAGTAAAGAATTTGATATTACGTAACTATAAACTTTTTCCAAGGTATTTCAGTGGACTAAAAGTTGTAAGACAAGTTCCTTTACACCTTAAGAAAATGGTCATATTTAGTAATACTACTTTGTTGCAGATTCTTTGAATTTAATGACCAAATATTAAATACCAGAAGAGGGTTGGTTGTCGGTCATCACTGTTGAGATTTGTTGTAGTTTAGGTGGCAGGCTAGCCCAGAGGTTAGGGAGACCCTGGTCTATGGGGTGACCACATACAACCACACATCCCAGAGGAGCAACAGGGAAAACCTTGACCTGTGTCTGCAGTGGTCACTTTATTAGGTACGCCTATACAATCTAATGTAATAAATACAGCAGCTCAGCCATGAACTCTGCTTTTATGATGCCTGTACTGTTCAGGACAGACATACATACAAGTGTTAATTCACTTACATGTTTTATCACTGAGGTCATACTTGGTGTTGTACTGAGCAGCTTTTTATTTAGAGGAGTTTCTGATATTCTGGCCCTGTAATATACATTATGTAAATAGGGAGGACAAAAAAATCCTCATAACCAACACAATGTAGTTCAGTAAAACACCCTTTAATTTTAACCTCAGTATTAAACATTTGATTAAATGTACGCATTTATGCTCATATGTGTAAATTTAATTAAATAATGGCACAGCTGTTTCAACACAGTAAGACCAGCAGCTGAAAAGATGTGTAAATGCCTCCGTAGTTCAAATTATATGCATGTCTCATGTCACTATATTCATATTTGCATCAATGTGGAATAAAGTTTGTCCTGGTTATTGTTGGCTGGACATGATATTTGCATTCCACTAACTTACTCTTAAATATACAAGTTTGGCACTATGAGGCCTATAAGCAGATCCAGCTGCCAGTTTATTAGGTACACCGATGTAAAAGTAATGCAGTCCTGCAATAATCCGACCTTCATGAAGGTTACAATATTCAGTTTTAGCTGTTCAGAGGCACCGATTAAACACGGAGAGCTGTTTCTGACAGGGACATACCTCGTTGATATTTGGATCCTTTGTGGAAAGCTGGCTTGCTGCTCATTAAGTCTCAGATGGTTCATATGTCAGTCTCTTCAACAGAAAAACATATGAAGTTATCTGCTGCAGTTATAACGTTACTTGCTTCTTGTGCTGCTGATCTTAGTCGATGCACTGTCCAACAAACAATGTGTGTAACGTTAATGACTGAATTAACGTTAACCAAGAAACAGATTTGCTAGATACAAGCTTGCCATCTATTTCACACAGCTAACGTTACCGTTCATCGTTACGTTACTACTACGGCAGCCACTCAGTGCTAACTTCTACTATAATTCTAATAACCGAAGATAAACTTTGAATGCCAACGAACCAACGTACACTTATAACTTGACATTTAAAGTAAATGTCAGCAAACTGACAGGGAGTAACGTTAACTTATGGTAACAGTGAAGTGTTGCTCAGGTTAGCTAACGTTAGCTGCACTTTGAATCTGATGAAATTAGTTAATATCTTCCAAACTAAACTAAAGTTGAACTACAGCTGGCTATATAAAATATCACTATTTACTAAATTCACAAGCGGTCAAGTGGATGGGTTAAAATGTTGGTCATTTCATCAACTTACCAGCAAGTGTAGGTTCATCGGACACAACAAAACTGAACGGGACACAGCCTGACAAACAGTCTCTGGATGCAGCGCTGAAACTTCCGCATTCCACAGTTCCGACAGAAGTCAATGGGAGTGTCGTAACTCTCTTATTTAAGAGCTCTGGTTGTGATCACGTTGAAAGTGACCAATCATCTGTGCAAGCAGAGTTATCCTTTGAGAACAAACCAGGCGCTCGCTCACAGAAACTTGTACAACTCTCGGTTGTTGAATTTGTGCAAAAATACTGTATCTGCGCGCGGGAAGGTTAATTTTTGCGTGTGTGAAATAATATAATGTGCTTGTGAGAATGTCTTGCACGCTCACAATAATACAATACCTGCCGCTGCCACAAAGAAGAGATCCTCCCCAAATATTATTCCCAACTACCAGTATTTATTTATGGGGAGTGAGCATCACATTAACATGTTGGTCTTCAAATTAACTTTTACTAGAGGAGTTTCCAGCAAGATGGCGGATTGAACGGTTGGAGGAAACTAGAGCACCTGGAAAAAGTTCCCAAAATTGAGTTTTCTCAAGCCGGAGCTTGACATAAAGCTAACTCAGAACACGGTGATGATTGCTAATCTTACAAAGTTAATTGAGTTCAACGCTGAAGGGGTGAAGGAATGGGAGGAGAAGATTTTTACTTTGGAAACACAAATGTCTGTCTTACGCAAAGAAGTTGACAAATTCACTAAAAGGTCAAAGGAGCAAGAAAGACTCAGACGACGCTGCAATCTGAGAATAAAGGGAATCAAAGAGAAGCATGATGTTGGATGTAAACATCAGGCAAGAGGTTCCAGAGAATAAAAAACAAGTCATGGTAAGCATGGAAAAACTCTTGAAACTGATCATTTAAAGTCAGAGATAATGTTATCCTTACTTGTTTGACTGATTACCCATTAGCTATATTTCTAAAGAACTAAAAAGAGATCTTTAGGCTGTATATACAGTATACATATTTTCCTTTGGTTGTTATTGTTACTGTTTTAAAGTTTACAGTTTCTCTCTATGTTGATGAGTAGATGAGTAGATGAGTTTATCGTTAACTTCATTGAACACAAGAGGCCTTGCAGATTCAGTGAAGAGGACAGCAGTATTTTTATTTTGTAAGGGACAAAATGACCACTGTACCTTCTTACAAGAGACTCACTCATGTGACGCTGATGCCACCTTCTGGTCAAACCAAGGGGAGGAAATGATTATATCCTGTCATGG
>JALXJV020000002.1:41729006-41771157 GCA_024633595.2 Lepomis macrochirus
TAACAGGGCTTATCTGGTTACAGACCGGGTTGGAGTTTTAATTAATGTAATTCATTTCTGCATTTCTTAACAAGCAGAGACGCCACCAGAAGCAATACAAATGGCACAAACATTTTTCATAAATCACTCAGACCCACTTCCTCCGTTATACCTTCTGTGTGTCTGTACCACACAGTAACAGTGTGCTGTCTATAACATACTCAGTCATGCACACTCAGTATGAACATGCTAAATAAATGGTTGGTATGCTATTGCTATTTATGCCCGACAGTTCACAGTGAAGCACTCTAGCAAACTGTGTAAAGATCACAGTTTGTTTTTGGAGGTAAAACTAAAAAATTACAAATGTGAAAATGTGTGTAAATACAGACAGCTGGAATTATTTTGAAAGCCCTGCAGGAAGTGCAGAAAGAGAAGCCTGAAAACTGACAGAGTTGGGAGCTGGAAAAGTCAAATAAACAATATTTTTAGTCTTTATTTCTCCATATAAGTTGTTAAGAACACTAAATAATCACTGGTTTATGAGCAGCAGGCACTTCTTGATATTTGGGACGGATTAACATGTTGAGGGTGGACATGGTGCAAATCCTCCACTCTTCCTGGTTACAGAGGGACTTATTTGGAGAAATTAAATTATCAGTATTTAGGTGATAGATGCAGCAATCAAAACCACAGAAGGTTTATTTATAGTAAAATCTGCGATTCAAAACTTGAATGAGCATCACAGTCTTGTATCAGTGGTATTTACTTTATAGTGTTTCAGTTACATTTTTTTATTGTACTGTCCATCAATCCTCAACCGCTTAACCTGCATTACAGGATCGCGGGGGCTGGAGCCAATCCCAGCTACATTGGGCAAAAGGCAGGGTACACCCTGGACAGGTTGCTAGTTTTATTGTACTGTTTGTATTTTAACTGTATTCGATTTGTAAAGCACTTTGATTAAAAGCACTCTATAAATAAGGAGAGGCAAGAGCAAGCAGCAAAAGCGTCTGCACTGTGAGAAAGCAGGAAGTGCTATAAATAAATGTGTTATTACAATACGTTCATATGTGATTTCAAAGATGTGCTCTCTCATTTATGGTTTTAGATATTTTAGATAGCTCACTCCACTATGACATCTCACTTACTGTGTTTCTCTCTCTTAATATAGAGAAGGAGACGGAGAAATGGACACAAATGTCAGCACTGTGACAAATCCTTCATAGCGTCTAGATATTTGAAAATTCATCAGCGAGTTCACACTGGAGAGAAACCGTACTGCTGTGACCTGTGTGGGAAAACTTTTGCTCATTCACGGGCCATAAGAATGCACGAGCGATGTTCACACTGGAGAGAAGCCGCTCTTCGTGTGAACTATGTGGAAAAGCTTTCACTCGATCAGGGGACCTCAAGGTCCACCGCCGTGTTCACACTGGAGAGAAACCATACTGGTGTGAAGAGTGTGGAAAAGCTTTCACTCGATCAGGTGACTTAAAAATCCACCAGCGTATTCACACTGGAGAGAGGCCGTACTCGTGTGAACAGTGTGGAAAAACTTTCACTATATCAGGGGTCCTAAAAATCCACCAGCGTCTTCACACTGGAGAGAAACCGTATAGCTGTGGCCAATGTGGCAAATCTTATCACACTCTCATAAATCTCAGAAGACACAAATGCATTGATGAAGCATCAGTGTGACAGTTTCAGCTATTTCCTCCTGCCCTCAATACAACCACCTGTCAGCATGTGACTGTGGACTGACAAGCGTCATGAGATGAAACCGGAGAAAGTTTGATTTGGAAAGAGCTGGGAAGCGTCAGTGCAGAGGTTTTATCAGCCAATAGCAAATGAAATTGCAGTACCGGGTTTTAACCAGTAAAGGGCAGCAACTGGATTTCAGAATCACCCTTATTGCCAGGTGTTTGTACAAATTTGAGGAATCTAACTCTGGATTGTACATACGCCTACAATGTGTTTACTTATACAAGAAGACAATAATAATCAAACAGGCAACAGTATAGAGAACTCCATATATACAGACTATGAATAAATTTCAACAGGTGAGTAAAGTGCAAAGGATGCAGGAGAAAATTATTATTACTCTTATTGTTATGTACATGTAGGAGGTGGATGTGAGATAAAGGTGTACATACGCATACAAGTGTACATGTACACAGTGTGATGAGAGCAAAGGATGCTGAGATAAATAAGTATTATGTGCAGGTGTTATTTACTTGAGGTAGGTGGATTTGGTATACAGTATATACAACATGAACAGCTCTGAAATAGAGAATGATGAATAAACTAAGTGTTTGCCTCCAATCAGCCACCTGTTACTGGGTTATTGCACAGGAATGGTTCCTGACTTAGAAATCAGCTGTTCATCAGAGTGATGGCTTGTGGGGAAAAAACACTTCCTGGAGTCTACCAGAGGGGAGGAGCTGGAATAGTTTGTGTCCGGGGTGAGATGGATCTGCAGTGTCCTGAATGGAGGGCAGGTTGGCACAGATTATCTCTTCTACAGTCCTGACTGACTGACGGAGGGTTTTTTGGGGACCGGGATGATTGTGGAGCGTTTGAAACCGGAAGGACATGCAGATTCACTCCAGCTGAGGTGAAGACATGTCAGCTCAAGCTTGAAATGTTTCATCTTAAATAAAAGATTATCTTTGATTCTTCTTCTTCTTTGAAGCAGACTGAAGCTCTCAGCGTGGCTCCTGCACCAACCCATGCACCGTCTCCTCTGTGGGTTGTTTGTACGGTTTGCAGTAGTTAATGTGTAAATATAATGTAAATATATCAGTCTGAAGGAGGCCGATCCAGTGACTTCCTGTTCTGCCTCCTTCCTGAGAAACACGTCGAAGAGTCACCTGATTGAATCCTCCTGATCGTGACAATGACAACATTGATGATTTTGACCAAACTGCTTAAATTAAATAGGTTTTGATCTCTTAGCTTGCTCACTACTCAAGAATGTCTCTGTTCTACCAAAACAGCTGAAGATCATTTCTTTTGTCTGTTAACGATGTGTCTGCTTAAACAGTAAGATGAGAGCATTCATTGATGAACTGACAGTTTGTTATAACCTTAATGTGACCATGGGACGACCAAAAGGGGAAACTGTAATAGAAACAAATAGATTTTACCTGTATGTACTTTTAATAATCCTCTATATGTCATTACTTTTTGTTCTTTGATCATCTTATATGGTGTTTTAATTTCCACTGAGTGTCCCAGTGTTTTGAGATAATGACCTTCTGTGAGATTGTTTTGTTTCATGCCACTCTGTTATTCTTACTTTAATAAATATCACAAAGACAAGTTTATTTCTTCTTTTCATTAGATATTGTCGTTCTTCTGTCAGTATTGGAGAGATTAGGATATGTGTCTGATGCATTTTTACTAAAGGAAATATGAAGTTACTTAGTGACACACATGTTGGGATCCGGTTCGACAGACGGGTCTCCTGAGGTGCAGTTGTTGGTGTAGAGGGAGAAGAGTAGTGGGGAGAGAACACACACCCCTGTGGGTCGCCAGTGCTGATAGTCCTGGATGTGATGTTCCCCAGCCTCACCTGCTGACTCCTGTCAGTCAGGAAGTCTGTGATCCTCTGGCAGGTGGAGGCTGGCACAGTGAGCTGGGTGAGTTTGGTGCTGAGGATGTCCGGGATGATGGACCTGCACCTTTTGGCTTCATACACAGTCGTCACATATATGCCAGAGAATAAAGAACAACTCATCGGAAGCATGGAAAGACTCTTGAAACTGATCATTTAAAGTCAGAGATAATGTTGTCCTTACTTGACGGATTACCCATTAGCTATATTTCTAATGAACTAAAAAGAGATCTTTACTAATATAGTTAGGCTGTATATATACATATTTTCCTTTGGTTGTTATTGTTACTGTTTTACAGTTACAGCAGTATTTTTTTCTTCTCTATGTTAAAGACGAGTTTGTTGTTAACTTTGTGGAACACGAGAGGCCTTAGAGATTCAGTGAAGAGGACAGCAGTATTTTTATTTTGTATTGTGGGGAAGGTTTAAATCTGACACCTAATGAATGGCAGGATAGGTATCCTAAACACTATTCTATGTGATGTCTTCAATTCAAACAGCCTAATAGACATTTGGAGAGACCCTCATTCAGTTCTCATGGGTCAAACCAAATGGTAGTAGTAAATCCAGAACAGATTTATGGTTTTCTAGCAATGTCTCAAACTGTTAAATTTTGAATTAAATCAAGATAATAGGCACAAAAGTAAAAAGAGATAACTGGAAATTTAATGCAGATCTTCTAAAGGTTCAATTCAATTTTATTTATATAGCGCCAAATCACAACAACAGTTATCTCACAGCGCTTTTCATAAAGAGCAGGTCTAGACCGAACTCTGAAGTTATTTACAGAAGCCCAACAATTCCCACCAAGAGCAGCACTAGGCGACACAGGCAAGGAAAAACTTTCTTTTAAGAGGCAGAAACCTCGAGCAGAACCATGGCTCAGGGTGGGGGGGGGCATCTGCCTCGACCGAGTTTCAGTATTATACCATGGAGCTAACCGTCTTTGTTTTAGTATTTTCTTTTGTAGAGGGGCTACAGAGTCGAGTGTTGTTCACAGCGAGCCTGCAGCACTATCAACAAGATGATCGACTTGGGAGGGACTGAAATTCGCGTAAGAGTCCTCTGTTAATTTGATACCTGATAGTGAATTTAGAGCCGATGGGATCGCATCCTTAAATTTAGCTATAGCACTATCAGACAGACATCTTGTACAGAAATTTTTGCCCAATGGAGGATAGTTCAGCAGTACAAGCTCAAAAGTTATCAAACAGTGATCAGATAAAGAGGGATTCTGTGGGAACACTATTAAATGTTCAATTTCAATACCATATACCAGGACAAGGTCGAGGGTGTGATTAAAACAGTGAGTGGGTTCATGAACACTCTGAGAGAAGCCAATTGAATCTAATAGAGATAAGCGCAGTACTAAAGCTGTCATTCTCAACATCCACATGAATATTAAAATCCCCTACAATAATAACTTTGTCCGTTTTAAGGACTAAAGTTGACAAGAACTCTGCAAATTCAGATAAGAATTCAGAGTAGGGCCCAGGTGCTCGGTACACTACAACAAATAGAATTGGTTGCAGTGATTTCCAACTTGGGTGTGAAAGACTCAGAACAAGGCTTTCAAATGAGTTATAATTTAGTTTAGGTTTAGAGCTGATTACTAGGCTAGAGTCAAAGATAGCTGCAACTCCACCTCCTCGGCCTGTGCTTCGAGGAATGTGAGTATTAATATGACTGGGAGGGGTGGATTCATTTAGGCTTACATATTCTCCATCACCCAGCCAGGTTTCAGTAAGACAGAATAAATCAATTTCATAATCTGATATTAGTTCATTTACTAGTACACCTTTAGAAGAGAGATCTGATGTTTAAGAGTCCACATTTTACTCTCCTATTCGTTTGCACTATTGCTCCTGTGGTTTTAATTTTTATGAGGTTTTATGCACAGCTCCTCTTCTGTTTACCTTTGATTTAAATAATTTCAATGGTCGGGGACAGACACCGTCACTATAGGGTTTTCACTAAGTAACTCCTGGAGCGGAGGAGCAGAGAGTGTGTTAAACTGCTGACTCTGCGTAGGGTTTTGGGTGGGTAACTGCTGAATTAGAAGGGCAGAGAAGTGTGTTGAACTGTGACTCTGCCTCCTGGTCTCAACTCTGGGTTGTCATGGTTTTGGTCCGCTAATAAAGTTGGCCAGATTTCTAGAAATGAGAGCTGCTCCTTCCCAAGAGGGATGGATGCCGTCTCTCGAATCAGACCAGGTCTTCCCAGAAAGTCTGCCAATGATCTACAAAGCCCACATCGTTGGCTGGACACCACCCTCGATAACCAGCGCGGAATGGCGACATGCGGCTATACATGTCATCACTGGTCAGATTGGGCAGGGGTCCAGAAAACTACGGTGTCCGACATTGTTTTTTGCGTTATGAACACACCGACTCAACATTAATCTTAGTGACCTCCGATTGGCGTAACCGGAGTCATTACGCCCGGCGTGAATAACAATCTTACTGTATTTACGTTTATCCTTAGCCAGCAGTTTCAAATAGGACTCGATGTCGCCCGCTCTGGCCCCTGGGATGCATTTGACTATGGTCGCTGGTTTCGCTAACTTCACGTTTCGCAAAATGGAGCTGCCAATTATCAGAGTTGGTTTCTCAGCGGGTGTGTCGCTGAGTGGGGAAAATCTGTTAGAAACGGGAAGCGAATGATGGTGTCCTGAGGGCTTTGAATGCTTACAACTATTCCTCCTTCGGACAGTCACCCAGCCACCCTTTCCTGGCTGCTCAGGAAATGCCGGGGAACGGCTACCAGAGGCTAACTCAGGCCGGTCCGCACCGACTACCGGGGACTGGCTAGCTACAGTAGGCTGAGCTACCAAGGTGCGGAGCCGGACTTCTAACTCACTGAGCCTCACCTCCATGTCTAAAAATAAATTACACTTGTTACACGTACCATTACCGCTAAAGGAGGCAGAGGAGTAACTGAACATCTGACAGACCGAGCAGGAGAAAGCAGGAGAGAGAGAGGGAGAAGGAGAAGCCATTGTTAGCTGCTAAGCTAAAGACGCTAACGGCAAAGCTAAAGTACGTTAGCGTTGGCTACCAACTTTTGAAAACAACTATGAGATTGAACAGCAGTCACTAAAGATGGAAAGAACTGTGAGTGCTTAGGCAAACTTACTGTAAGAATAAGTGTTTAGCGGACAATTGGCCGCTGTAATGATAATCTAACAATTTTGTCTGGAATTTAGCGAGAGCAGCAAACAGGCTACCAACACACAAGCACCGGAAACGGAAATGAGTCAACACGCTTACCGCATTACGTCAGCACGTCAATAGAATTGAATTGAATTGAATTAAATTGAATTGAATCTTCTAAAAGGAGGAATATGATAAAACTATCATAAGTTATATAGAGAAATTTTAAAATAATACGCATATAGGCAATTATAGTAGTAGATGGGAATACTTTATGTTTAAGTCAAGAGAGTTTTCAATACAATACTGCAAATCCAAATATAGCCAACAAAAGCAATATGAGGTCCAACTGGTACAGGACATTAATAGATACTGTGATAAAACCCTTATGTCCAATGTTGATAAAAGCCAACTCATTAACCTACAAGAAAAACTAGATCACTTACATCTTAAAAAAGCTCAAGGGGCTTATGTAAGGTCTCGGGATGAATGGATGGAAGAAAAAGACATCTTATTTTAGTGGATTAGAGAAAAGGAGACAGGAGAGAAAGTAATTAATTCATTCATGATCTCCCCAAGATAGACTTAGCTTTTAAAGAAATATGTGACTCTGAGATCAGAATTGCAGAATTAAATGAAGCAATTAAGAGAATAGCAGTAGGGAAAGCACCAGGACAAGATGGCCTGACATCCATCCATCATCAACCGCTTATCCTGCGTACAGGGTCGCGCGGGGGCTGGAGCCTATCCCAGCTGGCATAGGGCGAAAGACGGGGTACACCCGGGACAGGTCGCCAGTCCATCACAGGGCCACACATAGACAGACAACCACTCACACTCACATCCACACCTAAGGACAATTAAATAAAGCAAAATAATTATGTCAATATATAATGGAATTATACGGAGCCCCCCTGGTGACATTGATGAAAAATATAATAACTTGTGACCTCAAATTATTATTTTGAGGCCTCAAAATAATAAATTGTGGCCATGAATTATTATTTTGAGGCCTCAAATTAATATATTTTTCATCAATGTCACCAGGGGGGCTCTGTAATTTATATTCCTTTGCTTCTGACATTTCAAAGGAGACCAGAATTATGCATCTAGGCCTAATGGTTGAGGAGATATTACTGATTTATTTTGGGTTTGTTATTTTAGGCATTTTTCCTAAAAATAGGTGCTAGGGGCTAATTAGGATGTGATTTTTAACATTTCCAAACTACCTATTAAGCTTTCTACTTTCCATCAGCATGTTCTCCACTACTTGAAACTCATATGCAAATATAACTTTACTCCTCACACGGTCCCAATATGGAAAAACAGAAGTATATTAATTAAGAGAAAATCTTATTTCTACAGTGAACGGATGGAAAAAGGTGTCTGGTGGATTGTTCATTTATTGGATAATTGTGGTAACTTCTTAACATATGATGTCTTCTTTCGGAAATACAGTTTGATGTGCACTGAGAGGCAATTTAAAACCATAACTAAGGCAATCCCACAAGCTCTGATCCCTTTAGTCAAAGGTATGTTAGCATACTCTGTTGTTATTCCTCAAGAGCCCACGTTAATCATAGACACATAATTTCTTAGAAAAAAAATGTAACAATAATTTTTTTTAGAAATGTCCTCACTTCGATCTGCTTCCCTTCACCACTCAAGAGAAAACATATCTTCCAGCAATTTACCAGCAATTATATAGTGAAGATAAGAACCAGTTACCTTCATGTTCCTGTTTCACCAAAGGTAAAAGTTCACTTCAAAGTGATGAATGAGATTTGTCCATTTAACAACTTACTGCATCAACGATTTAATATGGATGTGAATGTTTGTACTTTCTGTAATTCAGAACATCTCTTCTTCTCTGGTTGTGTGACCCAGACCTTCTGGGATGCTTTCCAACTAACTAAACTTCATCTTCTGCTGAAATCAAGGAGCCATTGCTTCTACGCGGCCTTAGCGACGGTAACTAAGGGGGCGGGGCGAGACGCCGCGAGACATCGCGAGAACACTGCACGGGATCCCAAGGCGCCCTGTGTCTCAGCCGGAAGACCTCCGAGGACAGAATCCAGACTCAGTCCAGGACAACGCAGCGGAGACCTGCAGGACGATGGAGAACCAGAACCCGGACCAGAGGAGCCAAACAGCAGCCTCGTGCTCTGATAGCACCGATGTTCAGGTCAGTGTTCATGACTTCATCACGAGACTAAAGACACGAGGAAGAGTCTCGAGGGTCCGTGTATCATCCGTTCATTCTGTTGTTAGAGATCAGACCCTGAAAACCCGCTCCAGGGTTTGTGTTGACGTGGTTTGATTTCCAAAGTGTCTCCGTGATTCCTGTTTTCATCTTGAAGAGAGGAAGCTGAAAAGAAAACTCCACGGCGTTTCTCTTTGCTTTGTTCTGTGACTGTCGGTATTTTCCCGCTTGGCGCATGCGCGGTGCAGCACGTGTAATGGCGGAGCGCGCAGAACAAACAATGATCCGTCTGATTGATCTGTGAGGAGGCTTTCTTGTTCACCTTCCACCGCTGCTTGTTTTGGGAGTGAGTGCTTGAATCTGTTTCATGATATCAAACTTGGTTTTGGTCTAAAATGGGCCAAACAACAACAACATGGTTCTGTTGGCTTTGTATTGTGCACAAAGTAACAGGATCAGTCCTGTAAGGGAGCAGAGTTTGAGAGCCAGTGGGGGTCCTGGGCCTTGTTGAAACAAACTTGTGGCCTGAGGTTATTGTACATTTCTACATGGAGGGTTAACAACATATCAGGTGATTAATAGTCGACTGTGGGGAGTTTCAGCTGCAGCAAATGTTGACCTGGAACTGCAGTCTGATTCTGTCATCAGGTGGTTTAAGTGGCTGAAAGTGAGACTTTCCTTCAGCTCTGTGGCTGCTTGTGCAGCTTCGTTACAGTGTTAAGAAATGTTAGAGATGATCGTCTGCAGATGAAGCATGAAGATGGTGATCAGATAAGGCAGGTTTGGCCCATTTAGCTGTATCAGATTCCTTGTATTGAAACCTCTTCAACTTTTCAGTAAAATCGATGGACGTGTTAATGTCACTTTTCATCAGCAGATTAATCACAGCCTGGAAGGGGCTGAATAATATGTTTGAGGTGCTACAGCAAACTTTTAATGTTGAACACATCCTGCATTGATGGATATGATTATTCTATTCTGCTCAGCTCCTACACCGCAGTCTGAAGAGGAGATGTCAGCTAGCTTAGCGCTAACTGCCTTCACTTTTCCAGCAGTTGGAAAACAACAGACAGACTTTAATTAACGGACACGCTGTGACCTGACGTCACACTGAACATTTAGTGACACGTATCACGCATCTTTTCCTCTGCTCCGCTGCTTTCACCATCACCTACTGTCGACTGTCATAAGCTGTCCTTTGAAGTGACGAGGGAACTCTAGCTAAGCGCTACCAACCGTGCAGGTGACCATCATTAATGTTAGTTGTGCACTGATTTTATTTAATTTTTTTCTTCATCATGTGATTACTAGCAGCAGTCACTCGTACAATAAACAACTGTCTGTGCCAACAGGGAGAACAACACGTCTCTCTCACGTCAGCGATTTTTATCAGATTTTAATGCTGATTCTATTCATATAGTTTTTTTGTCCTGGTGACCAGTGAAAGTGCAAATCTGGCTCTCTCCCCGTCCATTTAGATAGGAGCCAGAGGCCGTATTACATAAACTTCCTAAACTGCAGATCCTATCCTAACTGCTTAGTAACCATGGTAATAAGGGTTAGGAACTGATTTAGGAAAAAAGGCCATTACAGATTAAGAGTTCCTAAGTCAGGGTTCCTTTCCTAACTTTAGATAAGAAAAGTGTTTTACAGAAGCATCCTAACTTCGTAAAATCTTAAATAAACTAGGAGAACTGTTGAGCTGTCCTAACTTTACTTTTCTGTCCTGGTTTTTGGAGATAATATCTGCATCAAAGTGATGTCTCAGTTGAAGATACCTATAAAAAATCGTCTTTCTCTAAATTGTGGCTGTCTGATATCTTGTCGAAGGTGTCAAGACTTTTCCAGACGAGATCTTCCAATATGCCGTTATACCCTTGCTGCACCAGGTTGTGAACCTACTATCAAGTTTTGCAGGAAAAAATTCCGTATCATATGCTGGCCAGCGTGGGATTTTTGCATCATCCTCAAAGGTCTTGTCTCTAAGTTCCTTAACCCAGATACTTAATGGCACCTTAATCCAACTAGACACTTGTTTTTGAAGTGACTGTAGTAACTGTTTGTCTCCAAGAATGGATGGAAGAGGGTTACAGACTTCAGCCTGGTTCCTGTGAAAAAAGTGGATGCGCTGATGGCGGGTTATTTTCTGACATTCCTCTAATGTCAGGACATGAAGCCCAACTTCAGGGTGATCCAACGAACTTCGGATTTGGCTGCCATGGGTTTATAATCCTTTTGTTTTCCACCACTGAGCTGCAGGTCTTGCATGTGTTTAACACTTCTAATAGTCTGGATTCATATGACAAATATGATGCCATGGCACCCTGGTCCTTGATATTAGAAATGTATAATATTACACTAATGGCAAATGTGTTGATAAGCTTTGATAAGTGTGAGGCTTACCACTGATTGTTCCCATGAAAGAGGTTGTGCTATTTATGCCCCAGTTAGTGAAGGCTTTGTGAGAGGTCTTACAGATGATGTCTCTGGACCAGAGAGAAGAAGGGTCAAGCAGGTGGACAGACCAGACTGGCTTGATCCGGATTCACTTCCTCTTTGGAGAGTTATTTTGGAGTTGACTGTGGCACTCCAGCTAATTGTGATTCATTCAGGGGCACACCAGTAGCATCAGTCTCCTGAAGAAGTAGGGAGTAATAATAATGAAAATAATAGCTTTATTCAACTGCATAACACAGTAACATTTGCTATTTGAGTGTATATCTATCATTTAGCGTGGTCATTCAGACAGTATTTTCCCAGAGAGGTCGTAGCCTGTATGATCGTCACACACCTCGCCCTCCCCCATACTGCACCCTCCCACACACTTTATTCTCTCTGGCAAGTCCATTGTATTCTTAAAGAGATTAGCACATCACAAATATAATTGAAGACATAGAAGCTAGTGAAATAATTAAAGTTTTGCTTATAAAACTACTAAAACATGTATTACTGCACATCTCTCCTCAAGGCGTGTGTGCCCAAATGGACGGATAACTAAAGTTTACATTACCTCCACAGCGGTTGCTCCCCTCTTCGTCCACGGAATGGCATTTTTCTTCAACCGGCCCCGCTGTGCTGTGTCTGTGTAGTCATCTTTGTCAAAGTGTTCGCTGCAAATGCGGTAATCTTTAGCGCGTAGTACTTGTATGGGAGTTTGCACATCAAGTTGAAGTACAACTAGCCACGACTGCAGAATCTCGAGGTCATAGAAAGGAAGATGATGAAAATTTAAGTTCCTGTATTTTCGCATTCTGTTGCCACAATTCGGAACAGCACAAACACGAACCATTTCTTCTTCACCTGTGGGCTCCGATCATCACTCTTCACACACTACGCTCCTTTCTCCTGCACACTGCTATTTACCTTTTTCCGGCAACAACGAACGGAGTTCCCACGGGACTTCAGCGCGAGACTACAGCTCGCCGTCTAAAAACACTATTACGGTGAATTTAAACAATGGCTAAGTTACTAAACACATCTTGTCATGTAAGCCCTGCTCATGTTGGACAGACATTTTAATTGCATTTTGTGTCTGTTAAGAGGCACATTTACATCTTTATGTAAATGCCCCCATATCTGCCGTTTTAGCTATGTGGGAGCTCTGGGCTTTAGCTGTAACAGCTCCGTATTGCAAGCACCAATCCGGCTTTTTTTTTTTTCTATAGACAGAACTCACAAAGCTCTAACGATCAAGATTAACTTAAAAATTGCCCAGAGTTCTCCTTTAAGTTACTTTCTAAGATACTAGCGCTCTGACTGGAAAAAGCTTTGCCTGTCATAATCAAGGAAGACCAGACGGGGTTTATTAAAGGGAGAAGCTCTAGCCATAATGTAAGAAGGCTCTTAAATATTATCAACGTATGTCAAACTCAGAATATTGAAAGTTTGATTATCTCACTGGATGCGGAGAAGGCCTTCGACCATGTAGAGTGGCCTTATCTGCATCATATTTTACATCAATTTAATTTAGGGAAACATTCATAAGGTGGATTTAACTGCTGTATAATAACCCCTTAGCTTCAGTTGTCACTAATGGTTGTAGATCTAACAGTTTCTCACTCTACTGCTCGACAGCGTCAAGGCTGTCCTCTCAGCCCCTCCCTCTTTGCCCTGGCGATTGAATCCTTGGCTGCGGCTGTCAGGCAAGACCCATTAATAAGAGGAATTGGCACCGGTGACACTCAACTTAAAATTTCACTATCACGCGGATGATATTTTATTATACATATCAGAACCAGCATCAACCATTCCTCGTCTCATCAATCTACTTCACCAATTTGGAACATTTTCGGGTTATAACAAACTTATAATAAACTTGAAATCTCTTGCGATGCCTCTGGGGGCCCTCAGAGGAAGGACTAATTTTCTTGTACCTTTTCCATTCTGTTGATCTCTGTCTGGTTTTGTGTATTCATATCACCCCTATGTTTCACCAAATGTTTAAGGCTAATTATATACCTCTACTAGATGCGGTAAAGAGAGATGTACAGAGGTGGTGCTTTCTTCCCTTATCTTTGCTTGGTAGGGTATCTGTTATTAAGATGAATGTGCTTCCTAGATTATTGTACCCCTTAGAGATGATCCCCATACTACTTTCAAACAAAGTACTGAAGCTAATTAATAGTTGGTTGAGTGACTTTATATGGAACAAAAGAAAACTCAGGCTTAAAATTTCAAAGTTACAGTTAACTACGTCAGAAGGGAGCGTAGATGTACCTAACTTTAGACTGTATCAACTAGCATCACATTTGAGGTTTATAGCCGAATGGGTGAGGGAGGATTCCACTTCTGTCTGGTTATGTCTGGATAAGTTACATACTCACTGTTCACTGCTTGGCCTTTTGTCCTGTAAGAATATAAAATCCGTAGGGACTTTGTGCAATAACAATCCTATAATTGTTAATACCGTTAAAGCATGGTTTGCAGTACGTAAGTTAGAGGGAAGATCTTCACTGAGTCCTTTGCTTTCCCAAATACAAGGAAACCCTGGCTTTGAGCCAGGCATGACAGATATAGGTTATGATATGTGGACACGCCAATGAGTTAAAAAGATGTGTGATTTGTTTGTGGGGTCCTCCTTTTCTTGATTTTAACAAATTCCGGCTAAATATAGCCTCCCTAATTCTCATTTTTTTAATATATCTCCAAGTTCGAGATTTTATATTTAAAAAACTACACTTGCTTCTGATGCCTCTTTATCTTCAATAGAGAAATTACTGCTCAAAAGTCCAGTTAAGAAGGTGATTACTTGTTTTTATTATGAGCTTAACCAGGCATCTGTCATACTGGCATTTTCAGACGCAGCACTAGTATGGCAAACTGAAGGTGTAGCTATTGATAAGCAGAAGTGGGATGTCATTTGTAATCAAACAAAACGGATATCTGTCTGTAATCGCGCCAGGTTGTTACAATTCAAAATTATTCAGACTGCAAATATCTCCTAGCCAAAGACATAAAATGAACCCTCGAACCTCACCTGATTGTCTTAAATGCAAATCAGCAGTGGGTACATATACTCATTGTGTTTGGTACTGTCCTAACATTCAGTCATGGCAAGATGTTCTGAAAGATATGAGCGCTCTTTTTGGAATTGCTTTGGCCTGCGATCCTGTCTCGTTGCTCTTGGGATATAGAGACAGTAAAATCAGTCCTGGTTCAGGCAGACGATATGATATCCTCACCTATGCTGCACGTAAGAACATTTTCCTGTCATGTGTCCGCGACAAACCTCCTTCTAAAACATCTTTTCATAAACTCATCATGGAGCTTTTTCCTCTGGAGTACTTGCCTTCTTCATTCTACAAAGGGACGTTTCTTAAATATTTGGACTCCTCCTTATCTTCGCTTCACTAACTCTACCGTTGCATCTATCCTGAATAGCATCGCTACAGATTAACCTTTTTTTTTGTGTTGTATCATATGTTTTGAATATTGCCCAGATCAATGTTATGCTGAGTTTTGTTCCTGTATGTGTTAAATGTGAAATTTGTTTTGAAAGAAACTAAAAATATTTGGGGGAAAAATCACTGGTTTATGAGCTTTTATTAGGGGTCCAAGCCCGAGTGGGGCTGGGGACCCGCAATTACAAGGCATCGCGGTTCCCAGTACCAGCGGAGCTGGGAATCCTATTGTTTTAATATTCGTTTTTATTATTATTATTCTTCCGTGAACAAAAGCATACTGCGACCAAGACTGTAAGTGCTACAGATCACGAAACTCACGGGGTAGGTCAAGGGCACCGCAGCGACCACAGGCGAAAAAATTTGCAATCTTCCTCTAGAGGGCGCTATAACAAATTTTTTGCATTTAGGCTTGGAACTCCCGCCTACAAAGGCGTATATGAAAAACCTTATATCCATGCAGTCGGGGGACCAAGCTGAATCTCGTGGTATAGGCCACGCCTAGGGCTGGGTATCGTTCAAAGATTTTCGATATCGATACCGGTATCGATACCTCAACCCGATAGCGGTACCTGAGCGATACTTTTCGATACCAATTTTATTGGTATAAAATTTGTATATTTTCTCAACATACAGAGAACCATTGTTGTTTGTATAAAGTAACTTAATTATCACATTATCATTAATAGTTTATTTTAATAATTGTTCCTTTAAAAATACTACAGCTCGTAGGTTTGGAATGGCCGATGAACACCAAACGTCAGGACCTTATGCGGCATTACATTTACATTTATTTATTTAGCTGATGCTTTTATCCAAAACGACTTACAATTGCTATACATGTCAGATGTTGCACACCTGTTAAGTGTCTTGTGTAGGGACACAATGGTGAATGTGTCACAGGTCTGTGTGAAATTTGGTGTCTGCCAAAAGGTGACTCTATTAAATTTATGAAAAAACACTCCGATTAACTGACATGCATTTTATATCTCCAGTACCACAGGTCCGACTGACACCAAATTTGGGTTAATTCTTCCCCATGGGCCCCTGATGACACCTTAATTTGGTGCAATTCGGATAATAGGTGGCGCTATAATCGAAGCTGAAATCTATAACTAAATCCCATTCATTCCAATGGCATTTCAGGTTTGGACTGGCCGATCAAGATCAAACCTTATGCGGCACGAGGGCGGGGCGCCCAGGACGACTCGCGCGCCCTCCGCGAGGCAAGGGGGGCAAGCAGCGTCGGGGGGCTTGGACCCGGTTTACAACTGCTTGCAGTTCTAGTTTATATTTGGGATTCTTTTGCGAGGGGTTAACATATTGATGGTGGACATGGTGCAAATCTGCAGCAGTCAAAACCACAGAAGGTTTGTTTATAGTAAAAAGCCGCGATTCAAAACTTGAATGAGGATCACAGTCTTGTATAAGTGGTATTTACTTTAGTGTTTCAACTAAATTTGATATTGTATTGTTTGTATTTTAATTGTATTCTATTTGTAAAGTTCTTTGATTGAAGCACTCTATAAATAAATTTTATTATTATTATTATTATTATTATTATTATTATTACAGAACGTTCGTATGTGATTTCGAAGATGTGCTATAATGTCATTTATGGTTTTAGATAGCTCGCTCCACCATGACATTTCACTGTGTTTCTCTCTGTTGACATAGAGAAGGAGAAGAAGCGATGGAGTCAAATGTCACCGCTGTCAGCACTGTGACAAATCCTATACAACATCTGGATATTTGAAGCTTCATCAGCGAGTTCACACTGGAGAGGAATTGTACAGCTGTGACCAGTGTGGAAAAGCTTTCACTAGATCAGGGGGCCTGAAAGTCCACCAGCGTGTTCACACTGGAGAGAGACCGTACCGCTGTCAACTGTGTGGAAAAACTTTCAGTTCATCAAGTACCCTAAAGAATCACGAAGGTATTCACACTGGACTCAAACCGCACTCTTGTGAACTGTGTGGAAAAACTTTTACTATATTAAGTGTCCTAAAAATCCACCAACGTATTCACACTGGAGAGAAACCATACCGATGTGAACAGTGCGGAAAAACCTTCACTCAATTAAGTGGCCTAAAAACTCCACCAGCGATGTTCACACTGGACAGAAGCCATACTGGTGTGAACAGTGTGGAAAACCTTCTAGTCGATCAGGTGACCTAAAAAAACACCAACGTATTCACACTGGAGAGAAACCTTACTGGTGTGAACAGTGTGGGAAAACTTTCAGTCGATCAGATATACTTATTAAGCACCAACGTGTTCACACTGGAGTGAAACCGTACCGGTGTGAACAGTGTGGAAAAACATTCAGTGCATTAGAAACTCTAAAATACCATAAACGTGTTCACACTGGAGAGAAACCGTACAGCTGTGTACAATGTGGCAAATCTTATACCAAAAGCAGAACTCTTAAAAGACACAAATGCATTAACAAAGCATCAGTGTGATAGTTTTCACAGAGCCGAGCTACCTGTTTCCTCCTGCCCTGAATACAACCACCATTTATCATGTGACTGTGCTGGACTAACATCATGTGATCACACCTGAGGAAGTTTGATTTGCAAAGAGCTGGAAAGCATCAATCTAACCAGTAGAGGGCAGTCACTGCATTTCAGAATCAGCTTTATTTCCAGACAGTGATGGAGGTCCAGAGGATAGACTGGATGATGGCTGTGTAGCAGTGGATCAGCAGCTCCTTAGGCAGGTTGAGCTTCCTGAGCTGGCGCAGGTTGTTCTGACCAGAGAGCCTGCTGATCAACCTCCCGTCTGTAGGCCGACTCATCACCGTCCCGGATGAAGCCGATGACCGTTGTGTCAGGGAACTACAGGAATTTGCTGAGACTGAATAATCCATCAACAACACAACTAAGTACTCATACCCATAGGTAATCAGATGACATAAGAGGTTTTGGGGTGTAGTGACTCTTTAAAGGAACACTCCGACTTTTTGGGACTTTAGCCTATTCACCTTATCCCTCAGAGTTAGATAAGTCCATACATACCTTTTTCATCTCCGTCGTGTGCTATAAGTCTGTTTGATGCTCCCAGCGAGCCTAGCTTAGCACAAAGACTGGATGTACATGGTTGCAGTTAGCCCACTAATCCAAATAAGTGAAAAATATAGCGAAACATTTTCCTATTTCCAGGTTGTGATTTGTATAGTCATAGAGTGTACAAAAAACAAAGTCATATGAGATACAGACATATTTTAATCAGTATAAATACTGGGAACTATATTCTCTGAAGGCTGGCACTGCTACTTGGCGGAGTGATACCGCAGCACCTGAGAGCGCCACGTGGTGAGGAGGAGCGGAAAGTTACGTTCAGAGTTTGGGTTAGGTACAGAGTCAACAAATTATAAATAGTAAAGCGAGTTTTACAATCATGGGTTTTAGCTGCAGTGCAAAGAGCTGCGACAATAAACAGGGGAGACCAGGTAATACCATGATGTTTCACAGAATCCCAACTAGAAGCGCTGACCGGATGAAGAAATGGCTAATTGCTCTGAATATTGATCCAAACACACCTAAGGATCACACCTAATGATCGCCATTCACGTCCGCTACTAGCTAGTTAGTCACGTTTGTTTTGTTGACAGAAGAAACAACGGGCGTCTCAGGTGCTGCGGTTCTCACTCGCCTAAGTAGCAGTGCTAGCCTTCAGAGAATATAGTTCCCAGTATTTATCCGATTAAAATATGTCTGTATCTCATATGACTTGTTTTTGTACACTCTATGGCTATACAAATCACAACCTGGAAATAGAAAATGTTTGCGTTATTTTTCACTTATTTGAATTAGTAGGCTAACTACAACCATGTACATCCAATCTTTGTACTAAGCTAAGCTCATGCGGTGAGTGTCAAACAGAACTTATAGCCTACGAGATGAAAAGTATGTATGGACTTATCTAACTCTGGGGATAAGGTGAATAGGCTAAAGTCCCAAAAAGTCGGAGTGTTCCTCCATGTGGTCAAAAGCTCCAAAGAGGTAGTATGTGAGGCTTTAGTTCAGAGTCATTAATTACAGATGTGTTCCCAAAGGTCAAGAATGAACCTCCACACTTGATGAAATGTTGTTTCTGTGCTTTACACATATATTCTTGTTATTGAGCTGTAGTTAAACATGTTTACTTTAAATAATCTGTAGATTACATCTATGTTCACTGTTTTTATTTTGTATTACTGAATGGGTTTTTGTATCGACTGAAAGAAAATCCAAAACTAGTCCATGCAAAGACATGCAGATTCACTCCAGCTGAGGTGAAGACATGTCAGCTCAAGTTTGAAATGTTTCATCTTAAATAAAAGATTCTCTTTGATTCTTCTTTGAGGCAGACTGAAGCTCTCAGCGTGGCTCCTGCACCAACCCATGCACCGTCTCCTCTGTGGGTTGTTTGTACGGTTTGCAATAGTTAATGTGTAAATATAATGTAAATATATCAGTCTGAAGGAGGCCGATCCAGTGACTTCCTGTTCTGCCTCCTTCCTGAGAAACATGTCAAAGAGTCACCTGATTGAATCCTCCTGATCGTGACAATGATAACATTGATGATTTTGACCAAACTGCTTAAATTAAATATGTTTTGATCTCTTAGCTTGCTCACTACTCAAGAATGTCTCTGTTCTACCAAAACAGCTGAAGCTCATTTCTTTTGTCTGCTAATGATGTGTCTGCTTAAACAGTAAGATGAGAGCATTCATTGATGAACTGACAGTTTGTTATAAACTTAATGTGACCATGTGACGACCAAAAGGGGGAACTGTAATAGAAACAAATAGATTTTACCTGTATGTACTTTTAATAATCCTCTATATGTCATTACCTTTTGTTCTTTGCTCATGTGGTGTCATAATTTCCACTGAGTGTCCCAGTGTTTTGATATAATGACCTTCTGTGAGATTGTTTAGTTTCATGCTTTCCTGTGAGAAAGGAGTTTCCACTGTGGCTCAAGGCTGAGAAAGGCTTTTCTGTTAGACTCCACAATTATTCTCTAGCATTAAATGTCTTCTCTGTTCCTCTGGGTCAGACTCTCTAACAGCCCTCTGGTGTATAAGCTCTGCCCTTCAGCTGAATCACTCTGTTATTCTTACTTTAATAAATATCACAAAGACAAGTTTATTTCTTCGACATTGTCGTTCTTCTGTCAGTTTTGGAGAGATTAGGATATGTGTCTGATACATTTTGCTAAAGGAAATGTGAAGTAACTTAGTGACACACATCACTCTGTTGCATGGTGGGATCTGGTTCGACAGACGTCGTTGGTGTAGAGGGAGAAGAGTAGTGGGGAGAGCACACACACCCCTGTGGGGCGCCAGTGCTGATAGTCCAGGTCCTGGATGTGATGTTCCCCAGCCTCACCTGCTGACTCCTGTCAGTCAGGAAGTCTGTGATTCACTGGCAGGTGGAGGCTGGCACAGTGAGCTGGGTGAGTTTGGTGCTGAGGATGCCCGGGATGATGGTGTTGAGCATGAGCTGAAGTCCATGAACAGGATCCTTGCATATGTCCCTAGAGTGTCCAGGTGTTGCAGGATGTCATGCAGTCCTAAGTTGACTGCATCATCCACTGACCTGTTAGCCCTGTAGACAAACTGCAGGGGGTCCAGCAGGCGGCCTGTAATGTCCTTCAGGTGGGCCAACAACAGTCTTTAATCCCAGAATCCATTCCCTACAGGAGGCCTTTGTCTAAAGAAGAATCTGTTATTTAACGTGGCTGGTAAAATAAAAGCACCGTTCCATCAGATGGAAATATTCTTGATGTCTTGTCCATCGTTTAAGACAAACTTCCCCAATAAAAGTCTGGAACCAGCAGAAGGTCTGTGGCCCCAATATCATTGATGATTGTCAGGTCAAATTAAACCAACATGATGTCTGACTTTTTATTCAAGATGAGGTTAAAACATAAACATTTATAGGCCTATCAGGTTTGTGTTGCTGTGTTTGTATGTTTGTACTCTGTGCTTTAATACCTGCAGCTGCCACAAAGAAGAGATCCTCCCAAATATTATTCCCAACTACCAGTATTTATTTATTAAGTGAGCATCACATTAACATGTTGGGATTCAAATTAACTTTTACTAGAGGAGTTTCCAGCAAGATGGCGGATTGAACGTATGGAGGAAACTAGAGCACCCCTGCTAAACAGCTTGAATTGACTGTCTGACCATGCCAAACTAACCAAAGAACAAAAAAGTAATTACAAAAAGTGTCCGAACTATGCGTTATTCAGACCATGATTACGGAATGGACATGAAGACGGCGCCCAACAGTGAAGGAAAAAGAGGGCATGACGAGATTCATGACTCTCCGCCATTAACTCCATCCAAAGGAGCACATGTGAACAAAATGTCCAAACCAAATCCAACCGGGGTGGCGTTTTTAGAAGCAATATAGGCACTTCACTCCAGGTTAAATAGCAAAGACCAAAAGAAGGCGGAGCTTGACATAAAGCTAACTCAGAACACGGTGATGATTGCTAATCTTACAAAGTTAATTGAGTTCAACGCTGAAGGGGTGAAGGAATGCGAGGAGAAGATTTTACTTTGGAAACACAAATGTCTGTCTTACGCAAAGAAGTTGACAAATTCACTAAAAGGTCAAAGGAGCAAGAAAGACTCAGACGACGCTGCAATCTGAGAATAAAGGGAATCAAAGAGAAGCATGATGTTGGATGTAAACATCAGGCAAGAGGTTCCAGAGAATAAAAACAAGTCATGGTAAGCATGGAAAGACTCTTGAAACTGATCATTTAAAGTCAGAGATAATGTTATCCTTACTTGTTTGACTGATTACCCATTAGCTATATTTCTAAAGAACTAAAAGAGATCTTTAGGCTGTATATACAGTATACATATTTTCCTTTGGTTGTTATTGTTACTGTTTTAAAGTTTACAGTTTCTCTCTATGTTGATGAGTAGATGAGTAGATGAGTTTATCGTTAACTTCATTGAACACAAGAGGCCTTGCAGATTCAGTGAAGAGGACAGCAGTATTTTTATTTTGTAAGGGACAAAATGACCACTGTACCTTCTTACAAGAGACTCACTCATGTGACGCTGATGCCACCTTCTGGTCAAACCAAGGGGAGGAAATGATTATATCCTGTCATGGTTCCAATCCATCTGGCGGTGTAGCCAGCTGCTTCAATAAACATCCAGGGGGAAGGTAATCACTTTTAGAGCGGATGGATTTGGTCACTGGTTTGCTGTTGTGCTAAACACTGAAGGGATTTTTATTATTTTGATGAACATTTATGGCTTTAATGGAAGCTATCAGAACAAAATGCTGTTATCAAAAGTGACGGATTAATTACTGAATATAAGGAAATATATCATACCAAAGTTATTTTGATTGGGGGGAGATTTAAATCTGACACCTAATGAATGGCAGGATAGGTATCCTTCTAAATACAAACCAGTGGAACTCTCCATCCAGAATAGATTTATGGTTAGCAACCCCTGGAATTTCTATCAATGTCTCAAATGTGTCGATTAGTAGTGCAGCTTTAACTGATAAATCTTGAATTAAATCCAGATAATAGGCACAAAAGTAAAAAAAGACCTTCTAAAAGGAGGAAAATGATAAAATTATCAGAAGTTTTATAGAGAAAATGAAAAATAATACGAATATAGGCAATTATAGTAGTAGATGGGAATACTTTAAGTTTAAGGCAAAGGGAGTTTTCAATACAATACAGCAAATCCAAACATAGCCAACAAAAGCAATATGAGGTCCAGTTGGTACAGGACATTAATAGATACTGTGATAAAATCTAATGTCTGATGTTGATAAAAGCCAACTCATTAACCTACAAGAAAGCTAGATCACTTATATCTTAAAAAAACTCAAGGGGCTTATGTAAGGTCTCGGGATGAATGAATGGAAATTTTCCGGCGCCCACCGCGAGCAGTCCCACCACCCCAACCAAGCTCCAGTATCCCTCACATTTTAAGACAGGTGTTAAAGCCTAAATGAAAACACAAAGGGTAAATATGAAGAGCATTTATTTAAATGCTTATTTGCATATTTTTTGTTCATTTAACATTGCTTGTCTTTACATTTACATTTTATTTTCATTCCACATATTCTTTTCATTTCATATTGCTTTTCTTTTCATTTCGCGTAACTTTTCTTTACTCTTTTAGTGAGTTATTGAACAAATTTGTTGCAGATTTTGCTTCTTTAAGACTTTTTTAGAAGGAGTGTAAATACAATTTTACATGAGAAGGTAAAAGAAGTTCACTTCAAAGTGATGAGATTTGTCCATTTAACTTACTGCATCAACGATTTAATATGGATGTGAATATTTGTACTTTCTGTAATTCTGACATTGAAAGCGCAGAACATCTCTTCTTCTCTGGTTGTGTGACCCAGACCTTCTGGGATGCTTTCCAGTACTGGATCATGTACAATACACAAAATATCACAATTTGAACATATGAATACGTTAAATTTGGAATTAAAGTGGAGAACAAAACAACTGAATTTGGAATGAATAATCTAATTTTAATGGCAAAATATTTCATACACAAATGTTGATTTCTTAAAACATGCCTGTCTTTAATTTCTTTCTAAATGATATAATTCTGTATAAACAATCCCTGAGATGTTGGAAAACAAAAAAGCCCTAATTTTTAATGAATAATTATGCAAACTTTTTTCCTAGTGTCTACTGCTGAGTCCCTTGGTCTCTTTTCCCCTTTATTTATCCTTGTCTGCCCCTTTTATTATTTTTTTGATTTTTTTTATTTGTTTTTTTTAATAAAATTATTAGTATGGTACTCCATGGTCATGCTGTAAGATTGACTGAATATGAATACAATGTGTCTTGTATGTTTGATATGATATCTTTAATTTAAAAAAAAACTTTTACTGGAGACCAAAAAACAAAACAAGAAAAATTTAATTTCTTCTGTATTAACGGAGACTAAAGAGGTTTGCAGGCTACATTCACAACACACAGTTTTAAGCAGCAGATGTTTGTGAACAAACTGTTTCATCTGATTTCAAATTCTTAATGATTCTGCCTTCTTGTAAATTCAACATTAAATGTGACACAGGAAGTTCTTTCTGTCTTTGTTGTCCAAAAAGCTTCAGCAGGATATTTTCATGAGCCTCTGATGTGATAACAACAAACGCTTCATTAAAAATCTGCTCTGTGTGAAGCTCACTCCCTCATACACATCAAATATGATCAGCTGATTTCAGGAAACCAACTAACTAAACTTCATCTTCTGCTGAAATCAAGGAGCCATTGTTTCTACACGGCCTTAGCGACGGTAACTAAGGGGCGGGGCGGGGCATCGCGAGAACACTCCGCGGGATCCCGCGGCGCGCCTGTGTCTCAGCCGGAAGACCTCCGAGGACAGAATCCAGACTCAGTCCAGAACAACGCAGCGGAGACCTGCAGGACGATGGAGAACCAGAACCCGGACCAGAGGAGCCAAACAGCAGCCTCGTGCTCTGATAGCACCGATGTTCAGGTCAGTGTTCATGACTTCATCACGAGACTAAAGACACGAGGAAGAGTCTCGAGGGTCCGTGTATCATCCGTTCATTCTGTTGTTAGAGATCAGACCCTGAAAACCCGCTCCAGGGTTTGTGTTGACGTGGTTTGATTTCCAAAGTGTCTCCGTGATTCCTGTTTTCATCTTGAAGAGAGGAAGCTGAAAGAAAACTCACGAGCGTTTCTCTTTGCTTTGTTCTGTGACTGTCGGCATTTTCCCGCGCGGTGCAGCACGTGTAATGGCGGAGCGCGCAGAACAAACAATGATCCGTCTGATTGATCTGTGAGGAGGCTTTCTTGTTCACCTTCACCGCTTCTTGTTTTGGGAGTGAGTGCTTGAATCTGTTTCATGATATCAAACTTGGTTTTGGTCTAAAATGGGCCAAACAACAACAACATGGTTCTGTTGGCTTTGTATTGTGCACAAAGTAACAGGATCAGTCCTGTAAGGGAGCAGAGTTTGAGAGCCAGTGGGGGTCCTGGGCCTTGTTGAAACAAACTTGTGGCCTGAGGTTATTGTACATTTCTACATGGAGGGTTAACAACATATCAGGTGATTAATAGTCGACCGTGAGGAGTTTCAGCTGCAGCAAATGTTGACCTGGAACTGCAGTCTGATTCTGTCATCAGGTGGTTTAAGTTGCTAAAAATGAGTCTTTCCTTCAGCTCTGTGGCTGCTTGTGCAGCTCGTTACAGTGTTAAGAAATGTTAGAGATGATCGTCTGCAGATGATAGAAGATAATAGTGATCAGATAAGGAAGGTTTGCATTTGGCTAGCTGCAGTGGTGTAGTCTATTTTTTTTCTAGTAAGTATACTGTGATTTTCCCCTCCCAGCCTCAAACTCCCCCGTCCCAGCGTGACGTCTCCTTAAGCGCCACTACCCTGACTAATATGCATGTACAGAGCATGCTGAAGGACTGCTTAGGTTGTGTGTTATCAACAACGCAAAGACTTTAACATCCAATGAGAGTTACAGGTGGGAAAGGGCGTCACTTTGACTTCAAACGTGGTGGGGACATTTTAGGGCTCAGATTAGAGATGTGACAATCCAGAATATTGAGGTCACGAGATCAAGACTAGAAGATATTTTAATAGTATTTTTAAAAATATTCATTGATGAGTCCCTGATTGGGGGGTCTGGTGGTTCTCCCCCAGAAGATTTTGAGCATTAAACATTTAATTTCCTGCATTCTGGAGACATTTTCTGCACCAATAATTTTGTGAAAATGTCTCATGTTTAGTGTTAATCACCATCTAACACTGCTACATTTAGCCTTAGATGTTATATGAATCTGGTTTTATCAGCTGGCAATTTTCAGTGCACATTTCACAGTGCAAGTTGCAGCTGTTATTAACAATAATGGAAAGCTGAGGCTTTTCAGTAGCAGTAATAACAATGAACACAGGCCTGTGTGCAGCTCTGTCACCGAAAGTCATTCATTACAGAATATTAGGACTGAGGACACCAGAAGGGGTCCACATCCTCTCAAACTCACTTATCTTCCAAAAAACCATTGTAAAACGTACTTTACTTTTTGTAGGGGAGAGCCGGGACGAATGAAACACAGCGATTTTCTCAGAGACCATACAAGTCTGAAATGCCAAACTACATCAGCTCATACAGTCCACAGTAATTAACAGAACAGGGAAAAATCAGGTGGATCCGTTACACTTTCACGGAGTTATATGAAAGAAGCTTTTTTTTAACCACGTAAAGTAAATTCACTCAAGCGATCTTTTTTTTTTAATGACGAGTTGTGTTTATTTTTCCATGTTTCATTGTCATGATCACATGAAAGATTAGTTAGTACTTTAACACATCCTGAAGTTTTAAATGTCAAAGTTTTACAGTTTAGAAGCTGGTGAAGTTTAAACGTGAGGTGTCACTGTCGGGACGATTGAAACAGCTGTTTCATTCGTCCCGACACGCAGACTTTCTACCTTTATTTAGATACGGCGGGAGGGGGGGCAGAGTCCACCAGACTGCAGGTTGGACCACCAGGATGCTCACAGCCAAATAGCAGGGTCTTCTTCACAGTAGAGCAAGAAAACAGGTTGCAGATGTGCATAAAAAGGGCAGCCGACATCTGATCCAAGTGCATTAGCTGTTAGATTTTAACTTAGCTAGCTAAGTCACATTTATACTATTTTTTATTAAGAAAAAATAAAATAAAGGGTTTGCAATTATGTATTAAGAAAGGTAGTGTCCAGCTTTCTAAATAAAAACAAGAATAACTTAAACTATTTAAATGGATATCGCTGTGTCTCATCCGTCCCGCACAGTAGGGACGAATGAAACAATGCGCACCTTACGTTCAAAGTGAAATTATACTGAAGTCGTTTTACATTTTAACAAGATAACACCTGGTATTGATAGAACACATATGTGAGTTGTTAATGACAACAACAAATGATTTCTGTCTGCAACGTTATGTTTTAAAATGACGTGTAGCCTATGTGAAAACTGTTTCATTCGTCCCGGCTCTCCCCTACTTTATCAGCTTAAATAGATGAGCAAGCATCCAGGAACTGCGCACACACACGCTCACGCACACAGAGTATCCCGCATTAACGTTAACTAGTTCTAGATTCAATAAACCAATAATGCTGTTACAGTTCCATTACTGATAGCGTCAATGATAACATAGGCCTATAAGCTATTTTCACTCACCAGGTAATGTTACGATAAAATCAGCCTCATCTGGCTCGTTTTCTGTGTTTCAGTAACTTTAACGTTCCTGTCTTGGTGTCACATGGTGAGGTGCAGCAGCTTCTGCAGGCTTATGGAAACACTAAAAGAGTGTAGTTTGCGTTTGCTCGCGTTTCACATCTCCTTCAGTGATTCACATTAGTTAATTTCAAAAGTGCGAAGAGTGACCGCCACGCAGCTGTGTGGTTGTTTGGTAGCTGCACGTCAGATCCCATTCAGGCCACGGAAGCCGCAAACGTCAGTTCAGAGCTTTATAACACAAACGGGGTGAAGTTACGTATCATCTCGCTATTTTAAGTGGGTATACGTAAATCTTTGACTATTCCTAGTGGGTATACGGCGTATACCTGCGTATCACGTAGACTACACCACTGGCTAGCTGGCCATTTGGCTATATGAGACGCCTTTTATTGAAACCTCATCAAAAGTAAACATTTAATGTTGAACTCATTGTTCTGCATTGATTATGGTTCTTGAGTTAGAACTTAGCATTAATGCATTGGAGACCATTTCATGCTCATGAATTTAATGAATAAAAACAGCCCACATAAATAAATAGCTGTATTATTTGACTGGAATTTATATTACTTGTATTATTATCAATGGTGGGCCGTTATTGGCGGGAACGTGCTGCGTTAACGTGAGACTCTTATCGGGCGACAAAAAAATATCGCCGTTAATCTATTCTCAGAGTTGGGTTGGGAGCTGGGTCTATATTACGCAAGTTATTATGACTTTCACCTTGATATCTTAGTGCAGATGTTTACCAAATTACACTGTGGGGGGCGAGAACAAGTCTTTGAACCTGTGTGTCTTCCTACTGTGAAATTACCACATCAAACGTGACGTGCTAACATGGATGCAGCTGTTGCTGCGTTCCATTTACCTCGGAGGGCGGAGCTGGGAATGACGTCACACCTGAGTTGACGGCGTTCCCATTACAACCTCGCTCGGCCAGCTGTTTGCCAGGTTAGTTATTGATATGCCGGTTGATTAAAAAACGCATTGTGCGGTATTTACTCACACTAACTGTAGCAACACGTCCACAGACAGCTGTTGGACAGCACTTTGTGTACGAACATTTCTGAAGCCGCCGGTGTTGTGCGAATTCTGCCTGCCTGCCGAGAATCGCATGCACCTCGCGGGTGCTAACGGTCATCTATGCTGAGAAAAGAGGTGGATGCAAATCTCGACAGGGAGCCTACAAAATCTGATCTGCCGAATTATGCATCCACCTCTTTAGGTCCTTCTCAGACACTTTGCTGTGCTCATTGATCAAACAGCTTTATCGCCACATATATGTACTGAATGCCTACTGAGTGTATTAAAATATTAAAGACTCTAAACGTTCATAAAGCATGTACTTCAAATCAATTTATCACCATTGATGAAGTCCACAAAGAATTTTACAGCATTTAAAAGCATTATTTGGAGGTGCATGCAATTCTCGGCAGGCAGGCAAAACTCGGCACAACACCTGGTTTGCACCTTGTGCAATGTGGAATTAGTTTACTGTAGGAGTTCTTCCAGTCTCAAGTAGCCTACCACCTAAACGCAGAGCACATCACATGCTACACACAAGTACATCTTATTGAACATGATTTATTTTCATCACCAATTATCATAGTAGAACAGCTTTCTCAAGCAGTTTGTGATGCATTTTGGAAACAGGAGATGAGCCCCTGGTCCAATGTGCCACCTGGCTTGAAACCTGGCTTGAAACCCGGCTTGAAACCCGTTCGCAAACATATTTTATATGCCTTCGGTAGAATTCAAATGAGCCATTTTAATCTAGATTAATTTCAAGATTAATCTAGATTAAAAAAAATTAATCTATGCCCACCACTAAAAAAATATATAATTAATTAATAATTAATTAATTTGATTTATTAATAATTTGATAATTAAGTTGCTTTATACAAACAACAATGGTTCTTCCTTTGTTGCATGAGGAAGTACATTTAGCAGCAATGATATGGCAGTAAGTAGGAGAGATTCTGTGTCTGATTTAGCTCTCACACACTGTTTGGAGCAGGTATTTAGTCTTTCTTCTATTGCTACTGTGGAATGAAGTTGGTTCAATATAAACTAGGCCTATGTTGTGTGTGTATATATAAATATTTATATATAAATGACCTAACTATAAACTATTAAAAAATTAAAAGTAGCTTAGATGTAACTAAGCTAATTTTGCCACATTGCTGTAGCTTAGCTTGCTACATTTAACTGGGGGGTAGCTTCTGTGTAGTGAAGCTTCATGTAATGTAGAGTAGCTAGTAGCTTAGCTCACTACATTTTCCAAGTAGCTTGCTCCACACAAGTTATTTTTATTACAATACGTTCGTATGTGATTTCAAAGATGTGCTCTCATTTATGGTTTAGGTAGCTCACTCCACTATGACATCTCACTTACGGTGTTTCTCTCTTAATATAGAGAAGGAGAAGAAGAAATGGAAGCAAATGTCATCGCTGCCAGCACTGTGACAAATCCTTCACAAGGTCTGGAAATTTGGTAATTCATCAGCGAGTTCACACTGGCGAGGAACTGTACAGCTGTGACCTGTGTGGGAAAGCTTTCACTACAGAAAGTGTCCTAAAAATCCACCAATGTGTTCACACTGGAGAGAAACCGTACAGCTGTAGACTGTGTGGAAAAAGCTTCACTCGATCAAGTGACCTAAAACGCCACCATCGTGTTCACACTGGAGAGAAACCGTACTCATGTGAAGTATGTGGGAAAACTTTCTCTCAATCAGGTCTCCTAAAAGTCCATCAACGTGTTCACACTGGAGAGAAACCATACCGGTGTGACGAGTGTGGAAAAACTTTCACTCAATCAGGTCTCCTAAAAGTCCATCAACGTGTTCACACTGGAGACAAACCATACCGGTGTGAAGAGTGTGGAAAAACTTTCACTCGATCAGGTGACTTAAAAATCCACCATCGTGTTCACACTGGAGAGAAACCATACTGGTGTGAAGAGTGTGGAAAAACTTTCACTCGATCAAGTGACTTAAAAATCCACCAACGTGTTCACACTGGAGAGAAACCGTACTGGTGTGACCAGTGTGGGAATGCTTTCAATACAGCAGTTCTCCTGAAAAAACACCAACGTGTTCACACTGGAGAGAAACCATACAGCTGTGAACAGTGTGGAAAAACCTTCGCTCAATCAGGGATCCTAAGAATCCACAAACGTGTTCACACTGGAGAGAAGCCGTACTCATGTAAAATATGTGGGAAAACTTTCACTCGATCAAGTGACTTAAAAATCCACCACCGTCTTCACACTGGGGAGAAACCATACGGGTGTGAACAGTGTGGAAAAACTTTCACTCGATCAAGGGCGCGCTAAAAATCCACCAACGTCTTCACACTGGAGAGAAACCATATAGCTGTGGCCAATGTGGCAAATCTCATAGAGACATGAGAGCCCTTAGAAGACACAAATGCATTGATAAAGCATCAGTGTGACAGTTTCAACTATTTCCTCCTGCCCTGAATACAACCACGTGTCAGCATGTGACTGTGGACTGACAAAGGTCATGAGATAAAACCGGAGGAAGTTTGATTTGGAAAGAGCTGGAAAGCGTCAGTCCAGAGGTTTTATCAGCCAATAGCAAAATGAAACTGCAGTACCCGGGTTTCAAACAGTAGTGGGCAGTCATTTCAGAATCAGATTTATTGGCAGGTGTTTGTACAAATTTGAGGAATCTAACTCTGGATTGTACATTGCTCACAATGTGCTTACTTATACAACAAGACAATAATAATCAAACAGGCAACAATATAGAAAACTCCTATATACAGACTGTGAACAAATCCAGATGGATTGAGACAATAGTGCATTGAGCAGAGTGCAAAGGATGTAGGAGAAAATTATTATTACTCTTATTGTTATGTACATGTTGGAGTTGAGATAAAGGTTAGGGTTGATGAGTGCAAAGGATGCTGAGATAAATAAGTATTATGTGCAGGTGTTATTTACTTGAGGTAGGTGGATTTGGTATACAGTATATACAACATGAACAGCTCTGAAATAGAGAATGATGAATAAACTAAGTGTTTGCCACTACTGGCGTACAGTGCTCGGTAGCGCCTACCACAGGGGAGGCATTCGAACAGGTTGTGGTGAGATGCATCTGTAGTGATGTTTCCTGACTCTGGAAATGTATAAGTCCTGAATGGAGGGCAGGTTGGCACAGATTATCTCTTCTACAGTCCTGACTGTCCATTGTAGTCTGTTCCTGTCCTTTTTGGTGGTAGATCCAAACCAAACCGTGATGGAGGTGCAGAGGACAGACTGGATGAAGGCTGTGTAGAACTGGATCAGCAGCTCCTTTGGCAGGTTGAGTTTCCTCAGCTGGAGCAGGAAGTACATCTATTATGATGCTATTTTGATAGCCGATTAATCTATCGAATAATGAAACGAATAATGGACTGTTCGGATTATAAATCGCAAAAGACACAATGCCTCACATTTAGCTATTAGCCCTTAAATTAAACCTGAGGTTGTTTTAGGCATGTGCTAATTAACAGTCAATACAATAAAATAAATACTGCTTTCAACAATGCATCTTTTAATGGACGTTTCTGCTGCTGCAAAAGAAATTACCACTGAAATTACTTCCTGATAAGCAGCTGATCTGCTGTTTAGTGACGGAGCAGTTTACACAGCAGTACTGCAACACTCCGGGACAAACTGACATACAAAGAAAGAAATAACGTGAGTGAGCTGGGTGAGTTTGGTGCTGAAGATGTCCGGGATGATAGTTTGGAACGCAGAGCTGAAGTCCACGAACAGGATCCTTGCATATGTCCCTGGAGAGTCCAAGTGTTGCAGGATTAAATGCAGGCCTAAGCTGACAGCATCATCCACAGACCTGTTAGCCCTGTAGGAAAACTGCAGGGGGTCCATCAAGCGGCCTGTAATGTCCTTCAGGTGGGCCAACACTAGTCTTTCAAAGGACTTTATGACTACAGATGTCAGGGCGACAGGCCTGTAGTCATTTAGTCCAGAGATGGAGGGTTTTTTCGGGGACCGGGATGATTGTGGAGCGTTTGAAGCAGGAGGGTAGACGGGGGCCAGCTGGTCAGCGTGGATTTGAAATGCCCAGATTTGGACCTGAAGCCCTCAACAACTACTACATACTCATACCCATAGGTAATCAGCTGGACATAAGATGTTTGGGGGTGTAGTGACTCTTTAAGAAGACCATGGAATGTGGTCAAAAGCTCCAAAGAGGTAATATGTGAGGCTTTAGTTCAGAGTCATTAATTACAGATGTGTTCCCAAAGGTCAAGAATGAACCTCCACACTTGATGAAATGTTGTTTCTGTGCTTTACACATATATTCTTGTTATTGAGCTGTAGTTAAACATGTTTACTTTAAATAATCTGTAGATTACATCTATGTTCACTGTTTTTTATTTTGTATTACTGAATGGGTTTTTGTATCGACTGAAAGAAAATCCAAAACTAGTCCATGCAAAGACATGCAGATTCACTCCAGCTGAGGTGAAGACATGTCAGCTCAAGTTTGAAATGTTTCATCTTAAATAAAAGATTCTCTTTGATTCTTCTTTGAGGCAGACTGAAGCTCTCAGCGTGGCTCCTGCACCAACCCATGCACCGTCTCCTCTGTGGGTTGTTTGTACGGTTTGCAATAGTTAATGTGTAAATATAATGTAAATATATCAGTCTGAAGGAGGCCGATCCAGTGACTTCCTGTTCTGCCTCCTTCCTGAGAAACATGTCAAAGAGTCACCTGATTGAATCCTCCTGATCGTGACAATGATAACATTGATGATTTTGACCAAACTGCTTAAATTAAATATGTTTTGATCTCTTAGCTTGCTCACTACTCAAGAATGTCTCTGTTCTACCAAAACAGCTGAAGCTCATTTCTTTTGTCTGCTAATGATGTGTCTGCTTAAACAGTAAGATGAGAGCATTCATTGATGAACTGACAGTTTGTTATAAACTTAATGTGACCATGGGACGACCAAAAGGGGAACTGTAATAGAAACAAATAGATTTTACCTGTATGTACTTTTAATAATCCTCTATATGTCATTACCTTTTGTTCTTTGCTCATCTTATGTGGTGTTATAATTTCCACTAAGTGTCCCAGTGTTTTGATATAATGACCTTCTGTGAGATTGTTTTGTTTCATGCCACTCTGTTATTCTTACTTTAATAAATATCACAAAGACAAGTTTAGTTCTTCATTTCATTAGACATTGTCGTTCTTCTGTCAGTATTGGAGAGATTAGGATATGTGTCTGATGCATTTTTGCTGAAGGAAATGTTAATGTACTTAGTGACACACATCACTCTGTTGCATGGTGGGATCTGGTTCGACAGATGGGTCTCCTGAGGTGCAGTCGTTGGTGTAGAGGGAGAAGAGTAGTGGGGAGAGAACACACACCCCTGGGTGGTCCCAGTGCTGTTAGCCCAGGTCCTGGATGTGATGTTCCCCACCCTCACCTGCTGACTCCTGTCAGTCAGGAAGTCTGTGAGCCTCTGGCAGGTGGAGGCTGGTACAGTGAGCTGCATGAGTTTGGTGCTGAGGATGTCCGGGATGATGGTGTTGAATGCAGAGGTGAAGTCCACGAACAGGATCCTTGCATATGTCCCTGGAGAGTCCAGGTGTTGCAGGATTTAATGCAGTCCTAAGCTGACAGCATCATCCACAGACCTGTTAGCCCTGTAGGAAAACTGCAGGGGGTCCATCAAGCGGCCTGTAATGTCCTTCAGGTGGGCCAACACTAGTCTTTCAAAGGACTTTATGACTACAGATGTCAGGGCGACAGGCCTGTAGTCATTTAGTCCAGAGATGGAGGGTTTTTTCGGGGACCGGGATGATTGTGGAGCGTTTGAAGCAGGAGGGTAGACGGGGGCCAGCTGGTCAGCGTGGATTTGAAATGCCCAGATTTGGACCTGAAGCCCTCAACAACTACTACATACTCATACCCATAGGTAATCAGCTGACATAAGATGTTTGGGGGTGTTGTGACTCTTTAAGAAGACCATGGAATGTGGTCAAAAGCTCCAAAGAGGTAATATGTGAGGCTTTAGTTCAGAGTCATTAATTACAGATGTGTTCCCAAAGGTCAAGAATGAACCTCCACACTTAATGAAATGTTGTTTCTGTGCTTTACACATATATTCTTGTTATTGAGCTGTAGTTAAACATGTTTACTTTAAATAATCTGTAGATTACATCTATGTTCACTGTTTTTATTTTGTATTACTGAATGGGTTTTTGTATCGACTGAAAGAAAATCCAAAACTAGTCCATGCAAAGACATGCAGATTCACTCCAGCTGAGGTGAAGACATGTCAGCTCAAGTTTGAAATGTTTCATCTTAAATAAAAGATTCTCTTTGATTCTTCTTTGAGGCAGACTGAAGCTCTCAGCGTGGCTCCTGCACCAACCCATGCACCGTCTCCTCTGTGGGTTGTTTGTACGGTTTGCAATAGTTAATGTGTAAATATAATGTAAATATATCAGTCTGAAGGAGGCCGATCCAGTGACTTCCTGTTCTGCCTCCTTCCTGAGAAACATGTCAAAGAGTCACCTGATTGAATCCTCCTGATCGTGACAATGATAACATTGATGATTTTGACCAAACTGCTTAAATTAAATATGTTTTGATCTCTTAGCTTGCTCACTACTCAAGAATGTCTCTGTTCTACCAAAACAGCTGAAGCTCATTTCTTTTGTCTGCTAATGATGTGTCTGCTTAAACAGTAAGATGAGAGCATTCATTGATGAACTGACAGTTTGTTATAAACTTAATGTGACCATGTGACGACCAAAAGGGGAACTGTAATAGAAACAAATAGATTTTACCTGTATGTACTTTTAATAATCCTCTATATGTCATTACCTTTTGTTCTTTGCTCATCTTATGTGGTGTTATAATTTCCACTAAGTGTCCCAGTGTTTTGATATAATGACCTTCTGTGAGATTGTTTTGTTTCATGCCACTCTGTTATTCTTACTTTAATAAATATCACAAAGACAAGTTTAGTTCTTCATTTCATTAGACATTGTCGTTCTTCTGTCAGTATTGGAGAGATTAGGATATGTGTCTGATGCATTTTTGCTGAAGGAAATGTTAATGTACTTAGTGACACACATCACTCTGTTGCATGGTGGGATCTGGTTCGACAGATGGGTCTCCTGAGGTGCAGTCGTTGGTGTAGAGGGAGAAGAGTAGTGGGGAGAGCACACACACCCCTGGGTGGTCCCAGTGCTGTTAGCCCAGGTCCTGGATGTGATGTTCCCCACCCTCACCTGCTGACTCCTGTCAGTCAGGAAGTCTGTGAGCCTCTGGCAGGTGGAGGCTGGTACAGTGAGCTGCATGAGTTTGGTGCTGAGGATGTCCGGGATGATGGTGTTGAATGCAGAGGTGAAGTCCACGAACAGGATCCTTGCATATGTCCCTGGAGAGTCCAGGTGTTGCAGGATTTAATGCAGTCTTAAGCTGACAGCATCATCCACAGACCTGTTAGCCCTGTAGGAAAACTGCAGGGGGTCCATCAAGCGGTCTGTAATGTCCTTCAGGTGGGCCAACAACAGTCTTTAATTCCCGGAATCCATTCCCTACAAGAGGTGTTTGTCTAAATAAGAATCTGTTATTTAACGTGCCTGGTAAAATAAAGGCACCGTTCCATCAGATGGAAATATTCTTGATGACTTGTGAATCATTTAAGACAAACTTCCCCAATAAAAGTCTGGAACCAGCAAAAAGTAGATAGAAAAAGTGTCCGAACTACGCATAAAGCTAACTCAGAACACGGTTATGATTGTTAATCTTACAAAGTCAATTGAGTTCAACGCTGAAGGGGTGAAGGAATGCAAGAAGAAGATTTTTACTTTGGAAACATAAATGTCTGTCTTATGCAAAGAAGTTGACAAATTCTCTAAAAGGTCAAAGGAGCAAGAAAGATTCAGACGACGCTGGAATCTGAGAATAAAGGGAATCAAAGAGCATGATGTTGGATGAAAACATCAGGCAAGAGGTGCCAGAGAAGAAGAACATCTCTTCTCTGGTTGTGTGACCCAGACCTTCTGGGATGCTTTCCACTACTGGATCATGTACAATACACAAAATATCACAATTTTAACATATGAATATGTTAAAGGTGGAATTGAAATGGAGAACAAAACAACTGAATTTGGAATGAATAATCTGATTTTAATGGCAAAATACTTCATACACAAATGTTGAGTTCATAAAACATGCCCGTCTTTAATGCCTTTCTAAATGATTTAATTCTGTATAAACAATCCCTGAGATGCTGAAAACAAAAAAGCCCTAATTTTTCGTGAATAATTATACAAACTTTTTTCCTAGTGTCTACTGCTGAGTCCCTTGGTGTCTTTTGCCCTTTATTTATCTTTTTTTGCCCCTTTTATTATTTTTTTGTTTTTTTAAAGAAAATTATTAGGATGGTACTCCATGTTCAATTCATGCTGTAAGATATGAGACTGAATATAAATGCAATGTGCCTTGTATGTTTGATATGAATCTTTAATTTATTTATTTTTACTGGAGGCAAAAAAACACTAACATGTTGTTGTTATATTTCTAATTTCTTCTGTATTAACAGTGACTAAAGAGGTTTGCAGGCTACATTCACAACACACAGTTTTAAGCAGCAGATGTTTGTGAACAAACTGTTTCATCTGATTTCAAATTCTTAATGATTCTGCCTTCTTGTAAATTCAACATTAAATGTAACACAGGAAGTTCTTTCTGTCTTTGTTGTCCAAAAAGCTTCAGCAGGATATTTTCATGAGCCTCTGATGTGATAACAACAAGCTTCATTAAAAATCTGCTCTGTGTGAAGCTCACTCCCTCATACACATCAAATATGATCAGCTGATTTCAGGAAACCAACTAACTAAACTTCATCTTCTGCTGAAATCAAGGAGCCATTGTTTCTACACGGCCTTAGCGACGGTAACTAGGGGGCGGGGCGAGACGCCGCGAGAACACTCCGCGGGATCCCGCAGCGCGCCTGTGTCTCAGCCGGAAGACCTCCGAGGACAGAATCCAGACTCAGTCCAGGACAACGCAGCGGAGACCTGCAGGACGATGGAGAACCAGAACCCGGACCAGAGGAGCCAAACAGCAGCCTCGTGCTCTGATAGCACCGATGTTCAGGTCAGTGTTCATGACTTCATCACGAGACTAAAGACACGAGGAAGAGTCTCGAGGGTCCGTGTATCATCCGTTCATTCTGTTGTTAGAGATCAGACCCTGAAAACCCGCTCCAGGGTTTGTGTTGACGTGGTTTGATTTCCAAAGTGTCTCCGTGATTCCTGTTTTCATCTTGAAGAGAGGAAGCTGAAAGAAAACTCACGAGCGTTTCTCTTTGCTTTGTTCTGTGACTGTGGGTATTTTCCCGCGCGGCGCATGCGCGGTGCAGCACGTGTAATGGCGGAGCGCGCGGAACAAACAATGATCCGTCTGATTGATCTGTGAGGAGGCTTTCTTGTTCACCTTCACCGCTGCTTGTTTTGGGAGTGAGTGCTTGAATCTGTTTCATGATATCAAACTTGGTTTTGGTCTAAAATGGGCCAAACAACAACAACATGGTTCTGTTGGCTTTGTATTGTGCACAAAGTAACAGGATCAGTCCTGTAAGGGAGCAGAGTTTGAGAGCCAGTGGGGGTCCTGGGCCTCTTTGAAACAAACTTGTGGCCTGAGGTTATTGTACATTTCTACATGGCTGCAGCTGCAGCAAATGTTGACCTGGAACTGCAGTCTGATTCTGTCATCAGGTGGTTTAAGTGGCTGAAAATGAGACTTTCCTTCAGCTATTATCAAGATAGAAGATAATAGTGATCAGATAAGGAAGGTTTGCATTTGGCTATATGAGAAACCTCTTCAAAAGTAAACTTTTAATGTTGAACTTAGAACTTAGCATTAATATATTGGAGACCATTTCATGCTCATAGATTTAATGAATGAAAACAGCTCACGTAAATGAACAGCTGTATTATTTGACTGGAATTTATATTACACTACTGGAAAGCTTTTATTATACTATAGTATATCATGAAATGATGAATATAGTAACTAATATTAGCGACACATAAAGGGAACATATATTTAGGTTTACAAAGTTGATGTAAACCTAAATATATGTGTTAAATATATGACCTTACTTTCTCAGGAAACCCATGCCTGGGAATATAGTGATTAATTAAGCACTTAATCTCTGACTTACTGTCTTCCTTCTTTGTAGGCCTCTGGCCATCCCGTGAAGGTGTCGGCGCACATCAATACGTACCTTTGTACTGGATCCACCGTGTCTGTATAGTCAATAGAAATCTTATGTCTTGGCCTGGTAATCATTGGAAACTGTTCTGGGATTATACAGCATACATACCTGGCACCCACGCACAAATTCCTTCGTCATGTCCCCCAGATATGGATGCCACCAATGACATAGATGCCTGTTCATTTGGGCGGGACCAACATGTCCTACCCCATGTGCTTCCTCCAGCACTTTTTGTCTTATTATGGGTGGGAGGACAAGTCTCCCAACTGGACCTCTCCAGAGTCCATCCACTTCAGTAGAACCTCTTTGTTTCCATATTGTTTTCTCTTGTGGGGAGGCGTTCTGCTGACACGGTTTGATGTGATTCTCTGTCAGCTTCGTGTTCTTCTAGATTTCCTCCTCAGTACTTATCATTTGCAGAGATGGAGAATATCCCACCACTTGCTTAGCAGCCTGGTCTGCTGCTTGATTTCCCTTGGCCACTGGTGTGTTTGTGGTGTCGTGTCCTTTGCACTTAACAACTGCGACTTCACTGTGAACGAGCAAGGCCTCTGCCAGTTCCTTCATTTCTTCCTCATGTTTGATTGGCTGATTTCCTGCTGTGAGAAATCCTGCTCTCTTCCAATGTCCCAACTCCACATGTGCTGCTCCTGCTGCAGACTGAGTCGGTGTAGATGGTTATCTTTTTACCTTCCCCCTCCTTTAAAGCTTCTATCACTGCTCTGACCTCTGTCCTCTGTGCTGACTGCTGTCCCTTTAATCTTTCTGCCTTCTATACTCATTCCCTTCTCTCCTTACTACTGCATATCCTGCCTCCAGTCCTTCTGTCTCATGTCTAAAGCAGCACCCATCTGTGAAGAGCTCCTCTGAACCCTCTAAGGGCTGTGCCTGCTAATCTGGTCTTACCTTCTCTTCCCTCAGCACTTCCTGTTCGCACATGTGAGGTGTCCCTACTCTCATTCTGTCTGCCATGTTGATCCATTCATGTGTAAAAACTCAAGTTTGGTGCCTACAGCACCTTGCTCAGTCTCTGCTGTCTTAAAGACGCCATGGTGAAGGCCTGTGAGTTTACATATGAGACTACACTATGTGAAGTGAGTACATGTAGAGGATGTCCCATGACTGTGTGTGCTGTTTTCAAAATGATTTTTGCTACCCTTGCTGCATGTTGAGTACATCTGACGTTTTTTTCCATAGCAACTAGCATTACGCTGACATACTTCTGTCTCCCCCATCTGTTTCAGAAACATCCAAATGAAAAGGCACCGAATAATCAGGTTTCAGAGCAAGTTTTTGTTCTCAGAGAGATGCATCCTCTGCTTCTTTAGTCCATTGTAACTGGGCCAAGGTTCCCCATCCCCTGTTCGTTCACCAACTCTCGCAAATGGGTGAGACCAGTGCACCAGTGCACTTTCTACTGTAGTCTGTGAGGCCTAAAAAAAAGAAAGCATTTCCTTGACAGTCTGTTGTTGTGGATGATGGAGACTGGTAGTCCTGTGTGCCGCCCCCTTTTGAGGTAATGTGCGCCATAGAAAGGAAACCTGAGTGCGCATCAACTGGAGCTTCTCTTTGCTCACCTTAAAGCCTTTTTCAGCGAGGCGACGTAAGATAGACATCGTGGCCTCCAAACATGTAGGAGCTGCTAGTAATCGATCATCCACATACTGTATGACTGTCACCCCGTCCTGCAGGGGGCACCCTGCCAGTGCTTCTTTAAGGACCTGATTGAAAATACCTGGGGAAAGTGCAAACCCTTGTGGCAATCTGGTGTATCGCCACTGAGTCCCTCTTTGTGTAAATGAGAAGATGTCTTCACACTCGTGAGCCAGTGGAACACAAAATAAAGCATTGGCCAAGTCAATACACGTGAACCACTTCTGGACAGGTGTAAGATTGTTCAAGGCTCCATAGGGATTAGGCACTGGAATGGTGGGTGTAGCCAAAATAGAATTAATGGACCTCAGATCATGTGCCATTCGATACTTACCGGTGCCATGTTTTTCTACAGGTAAGATAGGAGCGTTCCAAGCAGACTGAGGGTTCCAAAACTCCAGATTTTATAAAGCCTTCAATAAGTATGACTTTATCACCATTAGGTATCCGTGAATTAAAGCGCTGGTGCATCATCGTCTCAGTGCCCTGCTACCACCAAGCCTGCTTCAACACGCCCACCGTACACGCTACATTTTTCCAAGTGTTTCTGAAGGATCAGTTAAGTGACGCCGCCGCCACACCCGGACCTGTATGCGCAGCCGGAGGAAATCGCTTCCTGTGACGGTGACATCACGTACCGATCCTTGGGCTGATGTCTGCGACTTTGCTGCAGTGGATTAAAGCCACGCAGCTGAGTTTCTTTTCTATTGTGATAGTTGCGCTTGGCCTCCTCTAGTGAGGAGAAAACTTTGATATGTAGAGGCAGAAACCAAGCACAAATTCACATATAAACAATAAAATATATAATTAATAAACAATGAAATCACATAAAAACTAAAGAGAGGAGAATAAAAACAATACCCAACCCTACTTATAGTGTAATTGGTGTCACATGTTGTGTAAAACAGCTTTATAAACAGAACTTTGTCACTGGCATCAGTTTGTTTACTGCTAATCACATGTATGTGGGAGATAAAATGCACTGAGTCATAGTACCAACAGTCCCTGAAGGCAACATGACTGATGACCTTCTTTGTTAGGGTGTCACTCATGATTTCACGCCCCTCTCAGTTGAAGTTCAAAATAATTCTAAAATTAAATCAATATTTTATTTAAACTGAAAACAAAACATAAACACTTATTTTTATTTTGAATACATGGTTGTATTTTTCAGGTTTAAGACCAAAACTTAAATGTTTAATGATGAGTTTTAGTTTTTCTATTTTTCAAATGAACAAAACATCTGTCCCTCTGATTAACTTAAAATTCAAAACAGCTGACTTCCTGTTCTGTTTAGGGCATCGCTCCAAGTTGCTTTTTTTACGTCTGGACATGATACATGTACCACAGGTAAGCAGATGGCGGTTTGACTATGAGTGACAGCTAAAGGGCCATTTTGCCACACCCATGCGCAAAACCCATAAAATACGAAATTTTTTGCCCCACCTACATTATGTGCAAAGTTTGTTGAGTTTGAGTAATGTGTAAGCCCCTAAAATTGAAGTTACTTTGCAGGACAAAAATCTGTTCAGTTTCAATAGGGACCTCACACGGTTCGTGCTCGGGCTCTAATAAACGCCATAACTTCCACACTCATCATTCAGTTTAAAGTGCTCTCTTAAGCTGAGGGCCTCATTTGATGTGAACTGGAGCGTACAGAGAGGACATCCTGATAATTCAGTTTTCAGAGGAGCGTGACCACTGGTTGTTAATGAAGTAAATTAGGGATGCAAACCAGTTTTAAGCTAATAAGTTTCTTTTGGATTTTAATGAGCAAATTAAATGGGCTTGAGCCAATCCCAGCTTACATTGGGCAAAAGGCAGGGTGTACACCCTGGACAGGTTGCTAGTTTTATTGTACTGTTTGTATTTTAATTGTATTCGATTTGTAAAGCACTTTGATTAAAAGCACTCTATAGGCAAGTTTGGCAAGGCAAGTTAATTTGTATAGCACATTTCAACAACAAGGCAATTCAAAGTGCTTTACATAAAACATAAAAGCAACAGGGAAAAACAGGGTTTCAAAACGTTTGAAACCAACATAAAATATAATAAAGTTACAGTGTTAGAAGAGTAAAATGGAAAATAAAAACAGGCTGAGGGGTTG